>OU426978.1:107492586-107949077 GCA_911387785.2 Aelia acuminata | reverse complement strand
TTTAAAATTACGTTTGGACGAAAGGAACTTAAAGAGAAAAGAGTTTTTTCCACCATATTGTGGTTCTTTGAGATTATTAAAAAAATATTTATTTTGGAAAGAAAGAACTAAAAAAAAAGAATGATGTACTCAAGTGTGCTGGGTATTATACATAAGGTGCCCCTGTTATATACAGAAAAATCAGCCCGGGTACAAATGGGTACAAGTCGTCAACATCATTTGGAAGTTTTCAAAACGATAAAAAAATCTTGCAATTATCTCAAAAACTTTTTTTTTATTGTGGTTTGATTATGAGCATTAGCACTCATTAGTCCAAATATTATTAATCTTTAACAATCAATTATAAAAATTAAGGAACACTGTAATTTTTATGATTGAAGTGATGAAATTCAACTGATCTATTCTATTACACCACGGATTTATACCGTTGGCACCTATTACTAACGAGGTAGAAGGCCGGGATAACCGAGCGTGTTTGAACGCGGCCTGCTTTAGCATGCTCGAGCGAACGGTGGCGGTTCAAATCCGCCCTGGGAGGGTTGATTTTTATTTCGTGCAGGCCCCACGGAATAAATCTCGACCTACCCAACATAGAACAGGTTGGTTATACCTATAGAGCAATCCCCAGTATGCCACACATGGTCAGGTAGGGGTACCGAACAAAACAAAAAAAATTACTAACGAGGTGGAGTGTGTGAGACATAAACAAATATTAGAATGCCACGTTTTGATGTATTGTTTACATTATTAAAATACCAATCATTAGAATTCAATGACATTTGTCCACCTAGCTTGTATTAATCGAAACACTGTGCGCCTCAGAAAATATTGTATTTTATTGAACATCGTATTTAATATTTTAATTAAATAATGTGTATTAACAGTTATTCAAAAGAAAATTGTTATTTTTTTTCACATTTTATATCATTTTCAAGTTCGCTACTTGTTCATAAACATCAGAAGGTCATTATTATTTCTAACTTTTTAGTGCATTTATATTAACAGTTCAGTTTTCGAAGCCCGTTTAATTTTTTTTATATATATATTTTTTTTTATTATCATTAAAGATGAAAGGATAATTAATTGGAAAAAAAATCCAGCACAGATCCTCCGATGAATCTAAAAAAATCATAAAAGCAAAACTCATCTGAAGATTGGATTGAAACTATTCAGTAATATGAATTCACTTCTGACCTAATAAAGCATACTGATTTATTCAGCCCAGAAAAATAGAAAATTTCATAGCAAAATGAGTAAAAAAGGAGACAAGGAAAATTGGCTTAACGTTAGATGGATAAGGTTGGACTAAAACAAGTCTTTCGAAATATTTATAAATATTTTTATTATGTAAAAGAATTCAGAAATAGGAGTAAAAAAAACAAAACAATAAAACTGTAGGTAGATCAATGGAATTATCATTAATAAATCGGAATTTATTATATCTAACTTCAAGAACTCCATCGTCCAAGAAAAAATATCTGGTGCGATGCATGCAACCAACACACAACTTTCAATTACTAAATAAATCTAAATAAACTCCCTCTGTTCACTCGATTTTGACAAAAGTTTTGCTGTCGCACCATGATCATTAACCTACCTCAAATACCGAATTTCAGTTTCTTGTTGTTTATCGTTTTGGAGCTAGTCTGTTCATATACAAATACGCGCGAGCGAAAACCTCAGAAAACCAAATAATCAAAATTTTTCACGACCGCAATACTTTCCCTTACTATATATTTCATTTTTAGGTAAGTGAAAGTGTAGAAGTAAAAAGATATCTTAGATTTGCTTAAATATTTAATATAAATATTAGCATTCTATAAAAGAAAGGGATCAGTTGAAGTTGAAAAAATTTAATCATATTAGGTTGAAAAAAACATATTCTTGACAAAGATAATATGGTAATATTTATAGTAAATATTTAAACAAATAACTTCTTCTTTTTTTAGGGTGATATAGTTCTTGAAGTTAGATATTATCAAAAAGAAACATCAAAACCAGAACAATTAAAGCATATCGACAGATCGGAATGCTAAACAAAATTTATGCCAACCTATTCATGTAAAACAATAATCATCTAAAAGTAATATAAGAAAATACTGTAATAATAACTCCTCAAAAAGAAAGCAAAAGCTGAACAGGTGAGGTAGTAGGGATCCCCAGGCCCTTTACCTTAGTTCCTTCCATAAATAGTAGTCAAAATAAAAGCGCTTTTTAAATCGAAATAGTACTAGTTTATTTGCGTCCTCACCTCTCATGGGGGGCGGCCCCCCGTGCTCCTCCCCTAGATCTCTTAGTGAAGATAGTGGCGTCACCACTTCCGTTTCGGTTTGATAATCAAAATCAACATAGAAATAGTCGCTAAAACATCAACTTCATTAGTTTTGAAGAATGACATTTCAGTTTAGTTTCTGGCATGTAGAAAAGTTTTCTCTCTATAATTTTTTTTTTTTTTAAATACAGTTCTAAGTAATTAGGTTCAAGTTTTTGTTTTACATTTTTCTGGAAGGACATCGACGGAACAAACTCCTCTATTTTATTCCACACTGCGTCTATTTTGACACTGGACGTACACGTATCTGGCATAAGTGGTCAGATTGATGGCAGGACCCCATGTCATAGACAGATTACTTCCTAGTCCTGCCGCTACAAAGGAATGAGTGGAAACGTCGACGACCGATTATAGCAGAAGTGATTGCTCCTCCTAGATTTGATCCGGTATTGTGTCCACCTCGCCCCCTAATCGTTCACTGAACTCTTTTCTGTGCCTTAACCTACTCCTTAGAGTTTAATAATAACACTACCAGTCAAGTTGCAATGCGATGAATGAGAGTAATCAATATTTAATTACTAAAAATTATTTAAAAAAAAATCTGGTGCGTGCTCGCAACACACAACTTTCACTTACCAACTTACTTAGATTAGAAATAAATGCGTTTTATGAAACGGCTTTAATTATGAACAATGGTCTGTCATTAATGGCCTACTCCGCATGCGTGGGCTCAACGAGTTTTATGAGTTGACTGAAATAATTTTTTTTTTTTTCCTCTTTATGTTTTCTTTATTTTTATCATATCTCATATTTAGCAATTTCTTATTTTTAGGCGTAACGAGAGACAGTTAATTTCTCCATATAAACAAAAACAAAGGTACTTTATACGAAACAAAAAAACAAACAAAAAAGGCCCCCTACCCCATTTAAGCCACCTCAGAACATTTTAATAATGATAGAGCTTACCTGATATTAAAGAAAACCTAATTTTCATTAAACATGACAAATTTGATGAAAATCGTTATAAGCCGTTTTTGAGATAATCGAAAAAAAGGTAAACATTGGAAAAACATTATGAAATAAAGTGCCCCTTCAGTTTGACCAATTTTGATAAGATGTTGGCTTTCACATCTCGGGCATATAAATACATCAAATACCAAGTTTGATCAAAATCGTTAAAACCGTTTTTGAGTAAATAAAAAAAACACCTGAAAATGATACAAAATTTATTAAGTAAAGTCCCCCCCTCCGGTTAATCAATTTTGATGAAACTTCTACAGTCGTATTTCGGGAATATAAATAGATCAAATACTCAGTTTAATCAAAATCGTTAAAGCCGTTTTTGAGAAAATCGAAAAAAACGTAAAAAGTTATTAAATAAAGTACCCCCTCCCTTTGAGCAATTTTGATGAAATTTTTGCTGTCACATCGCGGGTATATACCTACACTAAATACCCAATTTCAGGTTCCCACGGTTTATAGTTTTTGAGCTAGTCTGTTCACACACACACACACACACACACACACACAGGACCATTTCGCGGGACTTGGTTATTTCGACTCAGGGGACCCCAAAACGTGTATTTCCGTTGAAAACCGGAAGTCGAAATTTTTCACGATCGCAATACTTCCACTTACTATATATTTCATATATAGGTAAGTGAAAGTAATATTTAATTGCTTTTTAATTATTTCGGCTTCGTTCTTCGTAATGTAAAAAATCGAATCTGTGATTATTTGATGCCTCTGTGATTAAAAACTGAAATTGTGCAATGATATTTGCACACCAGAGCAAAAAGTATTTTAATTTTTACTTTCACTTACCTATATATGAAATATATAGTAAGTGGAAGTATTGCGATCGTGAAAAATTTCGACTTCCGGTTTTCAACGGAAATACACGTTTTGGAGTCCCTGAGTCCAATTAACCAAGTCCCGCGAAATGGTCTGTGTGTGTGTGTGTGTGTGTGAACAGACTAGCCTCAAAAACTATAAACCGTGCGAAAATGAAATTGGGTATTTAGTGTATGTATATGCCCGCGATGTGACAGCAAAAATTTCATCAAAATTGCTCAAAGGGAGGGGGTACTTTATTTAATAACTTTTTAAGTATTTTTCGATTTTCTCAAAAACGGCTCTAACGATTTTGATTAAACTGAGTATTTGATCTATTTATATGCCCGAGATACGACTGTAAAAATTTCATCAAAATTGATCAACCGGAGGGGGTACTTTACTTAATAAATTGTGTCCCACTTTTATGTGTTTTTTTTCATTTACCAAAAACGGCTTTAATGATTACGATCAAACTTGGTATTTAGTATATGTATGTGCCCGCAAAGTGACAGTAAAAATTTCATCAAAATTGATCCATTGGTGGGGGCACTTTACTCAATAAATGTTGTCTCATTTTCACGTGTTTTCTTTTATTTACTCAAAAACGGTTTTCACGATTTTGATCAAAACTGAGTATTTGATGTATTAATATGCCCGAAATACGACTGTAAAAATTTCATCAACATTGATCAAATGGAGGGGGTACTTTACTTAATAATTTTGTATCATTTTCACGTGTGTTTTAAATTACTCATAAAAGGAAAAAATAAGAAATGAATGTGGAAAGATTTGTGACTTTGTGAAGTGGCAATTAACCAAACACGTCAGTTTCTAATCTAAATAAGTTGGTAAGTGAAAGTTGTGTGTTGCGCGCACGCACCAGATTTTTATTTTAAAATACATTATTTTAAATAGCAAGTATTTTGTTTTTTTACTTACGACTTCCGGTTTTCAAGGGTGTGTGTGTGTGAGCTAGTCTGTTCACACACACACACACACACACACAGACACACACACACACACACACACACACACACACACACACAGACACACACACACACACACACAGACCATTTAATTGGACTTGGTTAATTGGACTCAGGGGACCCCAAAACGTGTATTTCCGTTGAAAACCGGAAGTCGAAATTTTTCACGATCACAATACTTCCACTTACTATATATTTCATATATAGGTAAGTGAAAGTAAAAAAAGAAAAATAATCCGTCAACTCATAAAACACCTTAAGCTCACGCATGCGCCGTACGCCTTTAATGACAAACCAATGCGTTATTATTACCTATAGATGTTCTGTTCATTTGAGAAGTGGCAATTAACAAAACGCATTAAGTTCTAATCTAAGTAAGTTGGTAAGTGAAAGTTGTGTGTTGCGCGCACGCACCAGATTTTTTTATATTTTGTATTTTAAAATACTTTTATCGAAAAGTATTTTAAATGATTTGAGGTTAAATATATATATATATATATATAATATATATATATATATATATATATATATATTTTAAAACTTTTGGTGCGATGCGCGCAACACACAATTTTTTAGATTAGAAATTGATGTGTTTTGATAAATATGTAAACGCCATTAATCAAAATCACACTTTTTTCCACATTCATTTACTTATTTTTGTTTGAATTGTTTTCTATAGTACACTAAAAATTTGTATTGTTAAACAAAAGTTTTTACTTGTGTTGATTCGGCAAGCATACTACTCCATCGCGTCTGATTTTATAATTTCTATTTAATTGCTAAAAACTTCATTTAGTTAACATGAAAAAAAATGTAATTTCCATTAATTATGTATGTTTCAAAGCACCTTGAAAATTCTTTCCCATGAACAGAACGTTTTTAATTATAATAAAATGCCCACTCCGTTTGAACAATTTAGATGAAATTTTGGCTGGTACATTGCGGGCACATACATACATTTAATACCAGGTTAAACAAAATCGTTACAGCCGTTTCGCAGAAGATAAAATAAATCGTGAAAAAGAGACAAAATTTACTAAATGAAGTGCCCTCTCCTATTGATCAATTTTGATGACATTTTGGCTGTCACATCGCGGGCATATACATATGTACATCAAATACCAAGTTTGATAAAAATCGCTATAGTCGTTTTTGAGTAAATAAAAAAAATCGTGAAGTGAGACAACATTTATTAAATAAAGTGCCCTTTCCAATAGATCAATTTTAATGAAATTTTGGTGGTCACAACGTGGGCATATGCATACATCAAATACCCAGTTTTATCAAAATCGTTAGGTCTGTTTTTGAGAAAATCGCAAAAAAAAAAACAACGTAAAAATGAGACAAAATTTATTATAGAATTCAAATACCCCACCCGTTTGAACAATTCTGATGAAATTTTCGCTGTCACATCGTTGGTAAAACATACACTAAATATCCAATTTCAGGTTCGTACGGTTTATAGTTTTTGATCTAGTCTGTACACACACACACCCACACACACACACACACACACACACACACACACACACACACACACACACACACACACACACACACACCCTTGAAAACCGGAAGTCGTAAGTAAAAAACAAAATACTTGCTATTTAAAATAATGTATTTTAAAATAAAAATCTGGTGCGTGCGCGCAACACACAACTTTCACTTACCAACTTATTTAGATTAGAAACTGACGTGTTTGGTTAATTGCCACTTCACAAAGTCACAAATCTTTCCACATTCATTTCTTATTTTTTCCTTTTATGAGTAATTTAAAACACACGTGAAAATGATACAAAATTTATTAAGTAAAGTACCCCCTCCATTTGATCAATGTTGATGAAATTTTTACAGTCGTATTTCGGGCATATTAATACATCAAATACTCAGTTTGATCAAAATCGTGAAAACCGTTTTTGAGTAAATAAAAGAAAACACGTGAAAATGAGACAACATTTATTGAGTAAAGTGCCCCCACCAATGGATCAATTTTGATGAAATTTTTACTGTCACTTTGCGGGCACATACATATACTAAATACCAAGTTTGATCGTAATCATTAAAGCCGTTTTTGGGTAAATGAAAAAAAACACATAAAAGTGGGACACAATTTATTAAGTAAAGTACCCCCTCCGGTTGATCAATTTTGATGAAATTTTTACAGTCGTATCTCGGGCATATAAATAGATCAAATACTCAGTTTAATCAAAATCGTTAGAGCCGTTTTTGAGAAAATCGAAAAATACTTAAAAAGTTATTAAATAAAGTACCCCCTCCCTTTGAGCAATTTTGATGAAATTTTTGCTGTCACATCGCGGGCATATACATACACTAAATACCCAATTTCATTTTCGCACGGTTTATAGTTTTTGAGCTAGTCTGTTCACACACACACACACACACACAGACCATTTCGCGGGACTTGGTTAATTGGACTCAGGGGACTCCAAAACGTGTATTTCCGTTGAAAACCGGAAGTCGAAATTTTTCACGATCGCAATACTTCCACTTACTATATATTTCATATATAGGTAAGTGAAAGTAAAAATTAAAATACTTTTTGCTCTGGTGTGCAAATATCATTGCACAATTTCAGTTTTTAATCACAGAGGCATCAAATAATCACAGATTCGATTTTTTACATTACGAAGAACGAAGCCGAAATAATTAAAAAGCAATTAAATATTACTTTCACTTACCTATATATGAAATATATAGTAAGTGGAAGTATTGCGATCGTGAAAAATTTCGACTTCCGGTTTTCAACGGAAATACACGTTTTGGGGTCCCCTGAGTCGAAATAACCAAGTCCCGCGAAATGGTCTGTGTGTGTGTGTGTGTGTGTGTGTGTGTGTGAACAGACTAGCTCAAAAACTATAAACCGTGGGAACCTGAAATTGGGTATTTAGTGTAGGTATATACCCGCGATGTGACAGCAAAAATTTCATCAAAATTGCTCAAAGGGAGGGGGTACTTTATTTAATAACTTTTTACGTTTTTTTCGATTTTCTCAAAAACGGCTTTAACGATTTTGATTAAACTGAGTATTTGATCTATTTATATTCCCGAAATACGACTGTAGAAGTTTCATCAAAATTGATTAACCGGAGGGGGGACTTTACTTAATAAATTTTGTATCATTTTCAGGTGTTTTTTTTATTTACTCAAAAACGGTTTTAACGATTTTGATCAAACTTGGTATTTGATGTATTTATATGCCCGAGATGTGAAAGCCAACATCTTATCAAAATTGGTCAAACTGAAGGGGCACTTTATTTCATAATGTTTTTCCAATGTTTACCTTTTTTTCGATTATCTCAAAAACGGCTTTAACGATTTTCATCAAATTTGTCATGTTTAATGAAAATTAGGTTTTCTTTAATATCAGGTAAGCTCTATCATTATTAAAATGTTCTGAGGTGGCTTAAATGGGGTAGGGGCCTTTTTTGTTTGTTTTTTTGTTTCGTATAAAGTACCTTTGTTTTTGTTTATATGGAGAAATTAACTGTCTCTCGTTACGCCTAAAAATAAGAAATTGCTAAATATGAGATATGATAAAAATAAAGAAAACATAAAGAGGAAAAAAAAAAAAAATTATTTCAGTCAACTCATAAAACTCGTTGAGCCCACGCATGCGGAGTAGGCCATTAATGACAGACCATTGTTCATAATTAAAGCCGTTTCATAAAACGCATTTATTTCTAATCTAAGTAAGTTGGTAAGTGAAAGTTGTGTGTTGCGAGCACGCACCAGATTTTTTTTTAAATAATTTTTAGTAATTAAATATTGATTACTCTCATTCATCGCATTGCAACTTGACTGGTAGTGTTATTATTAAACTCTAAGGAGTAGGTTAAGGCACAGAAAAGAGTTCAGTGAACGATTAGGGGGCGAGGTGGACACAATACCGGATCAAATCTAGGAGGAGCAATCACTTCTGCTATAATCGGTCGTCGACGTTTCCACTCATTCCTTTGTAGCGGCAGGACTAGGAAGTAATCTGTCTATGACATGGGGTCCTGCCATCAATCTGACCACTTATGCCAGATACGTGTACGTCCAGTGTCAAAATAGACGCAGTGTGGAATAAAATAGAGGAGTTTGTTCCGTCGATGTCCTTCCAGAAAAATGTAAAACAAAAACTTGAACCTAATTACTTAGAACTGTATTTAAAAAAAAAAAAAATTATAGAGAGAAAACTTTTCTACATGCCAGAAACTAAACTGAAATGTCATTCTTCAAAACTAATGAAGTTGATGTTTTAGCGACTATTTCTATGTTGATTTTGATTATCAAACCGAAACGGAAGTGGTGACGCCACTATCTTCACTAAGAGATCTAGGGGAGGAGCACGGGGGCCGCCCCCATGAGAGGTGAGGACGCAAATAAACTAGTACTATTTCGATTTAAAAAGCGCTTTTATTTTGACTACTATTTATGGAAGGAACTAAGGTAAAGGGCCTGGGGATCCCTACTACCTCACCTGTTCAGCTTTTGCTTTCTTTTTGAGGAGTTATTATTACAGTATTTTCTTATATTACTTTTAGATGATTATTGTTTTACATGAATAGGTTGGCATAAATTTTGTTTAGCATTCCGATCTGTCGATATGCTTTAATTGTTCTGGTTTTGATGTTTCTTTTTGATAATATCTAACTTCAAGAACTATATCACCCTAAAAAAAGAAGAAGTTATTTGTTTAAATATTTACTATAAATATTACCATATTATCTTTGTCAAGAATATGTTTTTTTCAACCTAATATGATTAAATTTTTTCAACTTCAACTGATCCCTTTCTTTTATAGAATGCTAATATTTATATTAAATATTTAAGCAAATCTAAGATATCTTTTTACTTCTACACTTTCACTTACCTAAAAATGAAATATATAGTAAGGGAAAGTATTGCGGTCGTGAAAAATTTTGATTATTGGTTTTCTGAGGTTTTCGCTCGCGCGTATTTGTATATGAACAGACTAGCTCCAAAACGATAAACAACAAGAAACTGAAATTCGGTATTTGAGGTAGGTTAATGATCATGGTGCGACAGCAAAACTTTTGTCAAAATCGAGTGAACAGAGGGAGTTTATTTAGATTTATTTAGTAATTGAAAGTTGTGTGTTGGTTGCATGCATCGCACCAGATATTTTTTCTTGGACGATGGAGTTCTTGAAGTTAGATATAATAAATTCCGATTTATTAATGATAATTCCATTGATCTACCTACAGTTTTATTGTTTTGTTTTTTTACTCCTATTTCTGAATTCTTTTACATAATAAAAATATTTATAAATATTTCGAAAGACTTGTTTTAGTCCAACCTTATCCATCTAACGTTAAGCCAATTTTCCTTGTCTCCTTTTTTACTCATTTTGCTATGAAATTTTCTATTTTTCTGGGCTGAATAAATCAGTATGCTTTATTAGGTCAGAAGTGAATTCATATTACTGAATAGTTTCAATCCAATCTTCAGATGAGTTTTGCTTTTATGATTTTTTTAGATTCATCGGAGGATCTGTGCTGGATTTTTTTTCCAATTAATTATCCTTTCATCTTTAATGATAATAAAAAAAAATATATATATAAAAAAAATTAAACGGGCTTCGAAAACTGAACTGTTAATATAAATGCACTAAAAAGTTAGAAATAATAATGACCTTCTGATGTTTATGAACAAGTAGCGAACTTGAAAATGATATAAAATGTGAAAAAAATAACAATTTTCTTTTGAATAACTGTTAATACACATTATTTAATTAAAATATTAAATACGATGTTCAATAAAATACAATATTTTCTGAGGCGCACAGTGTTTCGATTAATACAAGCTAGGTGGACAAATGTCATTGAATTCTAATGATTGGTATTTTAATAATGTAAACAATACATCAAAACGTGGCATTCTAATATTTGTTTATGTCTCACACACTCCACCTCGTTAGTAATTTTTTTTGTTTTGTTCGGTACCCCTACCTGACCATGTGTGGCATACTGGGGATTGCTCTATAGGTATAACCAACCTGTTCTATGTTGGGTAGGTCGAGATTTATTCCGTGGGGCCTGCACGAAATAAAAATCAACCCTCCCAGGGCGGATTTGAACCGCCACCGTTCGCTCGAGCATGCTAAAGCAGGCCGCGTTCAAACACGCTCGGTTATCCCGGCCTTCTACCTCGTTAGTAATAGGTGCCAACGGTATAAATCCGTGGTGTAATAGAATAGATCAGTTGAATTTCATCACTTCAATCATAAAAATTACAGTGTTCCTTAATTTTTATAAATTGATTGTTAAAGATTAATAATATTTGGACTAATGAGTGCTAATGCTCATAATCAAACCACAATAAAAAAAAGTTTTTGAGATAATTGCAAGATTTTTTTATCGTTTTGAAACTTCCAAATGATGTTGACGACTTGTACCCATTTGTACCCGGGCTGATTTTTCTGTATATAACAGGGGCACCTTATGTATAATACCCAGCACACTTGAGTACATCATTCTTTTTTTTTAGTTCTTTCTTTCCAAAATAAATATTTTTTTAATAATCTCAAAGAACCACAATATGGTGGAAAAAACTCTTTTCTCTTTAAGTTCCTTTCGTCCAAACGTAATTTTAAAAATCATACAGAGGACAGAGGATGGGTTGACTTACTATGCCTCCAAAATTTCTAGTGTCCGACCGAAACCAAAATTTTAGCCGAAACCGAAACCGAATTTCGGCCGTAGACCTGGTTTCGAGCCGAAACCGAAACTTATTTACGTGTGTATATATAATACATGTAAGTGTGTAGTAAATCTAGTTTAGCAATAATATCAATGAAAGCTTATAAAAGGACATTAATTTAACTCAATGATTCATACAATACGTAGGCTTAGTATAGAAAAGTGGTAAGACAGGTGTACTAGTTGGGTTATATGATCGAATCCCGGCCCATACTTCCTAGT
Organism: Aelia acuminata; assembly: GCA_911387785.2. NCBI lineage: Eukaryota > Metazoa > Arthropoda > Insecta > Hemiptera > Pentatomidae > Aelia > Aelia acuminata. Next base: position 107,937,036 of record OU426978.1, on the reverse strand, counting down.
ACGGCTGGTACCCGCGGGATGTTAGACCATAACCCCTTAAAGTCCTCTAAAAGTTGAAATAAAATTAAAATAACAGGCATATAATAATAAAAATTGGAAAAAAGTGTTTGTCGAAAACGTGCTTCTTCATAGTCAAAACGCAAAAAAGTTATTGGGATGTTATTGGTGACCAGATTGGGGGAAGAGGCCTGGCTAGGTCGAAAAATTGGTTTTTGCATCTATTCTTATTCTATAAGAAATTCTAATAACAAAGAACAAAACCTACTGCCACCATTTGATGTAACTTGAGCCCCCTTTTTATTAAACAAGGTTAGTGACTAAAATATTTTTTTCTTTTTTGATTTAAATTTTTTGATATGTCGGGATTCCCCAACGACTGTTTAAGTTTTATTACTTAGAATATATATTCTTCTTTAGTGTTAAACTATTTTTTTTAGAAATCAAATTTCATTTATAATAAGGAGATAATTAAAAGCACTAAAAGGTTCTTATAGCTCAAGGCAAAGAATAAATACTATTCTTTATACTCAACGTAAAGAATTCTATTTGAAAGCGGAATTTCCATGTTTGTCACTATCATATTTTTTTCTCCACACCCAACTTAAATCTTTCGATCAATCAAAGATACCAGAACTATGAGAAAAATCCATGCAATACTAGTGTAATTAACTAAAATAAAAGATACTTTTCACACCAATAAAGTCAAGGGTGTTAAAGGCCATGAAAGAGATCGAGCTAACAAGCTGAAACTGTGTGGTCCTATTTCCTTCTCGGATATATCAGACACATAAGTTAGTTTCGGCTTGGCCGAAACCAGGTTTTTCGGCCGAAGTTGGCCGAAATAGAAACCGAAACTTCGCTCGGGAAAATCAAAGCACCGTTTTAAGGCACAACGCCAACTTCCACATTTCAAGGAACCACAATGATCCCCGGAAAAATTGTGATAAGACATAATTTATTCCTTTGGGGAATAATAATAAATAATTAAGTGGAAATGAAGCACTAGCCTATTACGTAGACTCAAAGCCTAAAGCGCATTCGTACAAGCAGACTAGGATGCGGTCTATAAAGGCAGATCATGACTTCTTGCCATTAGTGTCTAAGAAAATCTTTTACTAACAGGAATTTAAAATTTGTCCGAGTCCGTAATTTTTCGAAGATATCTTATTTTGACATCCTGAAAAAAAGGTATTTAATCCTAGATTTCAAAGAAAAAAAATTTAGGGTGGATAGAAAAAGGAATCGGGTGATCTCTTGAGACATGTCATAAGTGATATGGTTATTGGTCTTTTTCAATGTTAGCTCCGTCGACCTCCCTCTTCTGGTTGATAATAAATCAATCCAGAGGTATCACTGAAGATATTCCAAAAGATTTCAGATCCGAAAACGTCCGAATTGTTGAATGAGATCATTTTATAGTTAGGAATGCATGAGCGGGAGTGCCGTTTGTTTATGTGTCCCATCTTCCAGGTGCAATGTTTTCAATCGCTAATACGCTTCTATTCAAACATGGATATGTCAATATGTCAACAATCGTTATTTACCTCAGTTTTCTTTCAAGGAAGATAGTGAAATATTTATTCATATAAATCATTTATTTAAAATTTGGTATGGATAAATACGTCATTTCCTACCGCGATGTATGTGATATACTGATGAACAAAAATTCCTCGCTAGAGCAGGCGTTACCAGCATAAATTCCAGGGGTGGAAGGTGAGCCCTTATTTACAATTATTTCGAAAATAAAAAAATGATTTGTTGGACATTTTAATAAACGCTTTAAGGAAGCGTCATACAATAAGGACGTTTTTTACAGAAAAAACAGTAAATTGTTGGAAAACAACTTTATCGTGCCCTTTGTACCGATGGATTGCGAGACCGACCAAGGTGCGAATTGAGCCTGGTTCTAGAAATTTGGGGGAGGGGGTTAATTAATTGGAGGCAGGGATAATCATGCTTAAAATTATTTATTTTCTGTGAAATTTTTTTCGCTTATAAAATGGTATTTATTGAACGGTTACTGTGTTTACTGATTACTGAAGTGGTTCGCCTATACATGCACATAATAGCTGCAAAACATCGATCAATAAAATGTGCCGTAAAAAGCTCAAAATATTTTTATTAAAAAAAAAATGACAATATTACAACCACGACAAAACTTATAATTTCTGCTTAAAATTTTTTTTTGATAAGAAAGGAACACTCGTTTTTTATTTGTTGGCTATTAAAGAATAAAAACCAATAAAAATTAACTCCAAAAATGAACATTGGGTTTTTTTTCCCTAGCCACCAAATTGTTCACACAAATGACAATAATTACCGAAAGACAAAAAAAGGAAAATGATATCAGAGGAATATATTCTCTCACACATCCCGGTCCTAGATCAATCGTTTCCATCTTAAGCCAGGATAAACCCCAAACTATAATTACGCATCAAATTAATTATTTTGTGTGAAAGAGTTTCGCTTATTTAATTGTTTATATAGGTTGACTACTTTATAAAGTGGTACGTCTGTATATGCACGTAAAAGCTGTAAAACAATTATCACTCAAATGTGCTGTAACTAGCTCAAAATGTTTTTATAAAAAAAAAATGACATTATTTTTTTATAAAAACGACAAAACCTAAAATTTCTGTTTAAAAGAAATTTTTGATGAGACAGGAACTAATCGTTTTTTATTTGTTGGCTATTCAAGAATGAAGTACTATAAAAATAAAAAAAAAATTGAAAATACAAAATACTTGACACCTATTAGCTAGTGCATTGCAATTGATTAAAAAATCGACAATTTTTATTTTTTGTTGTCTTTGCTTGGTGTAATGATGGTGTAATTGTCATTGACTGTGTAACTGATTATCAGATCATCTTCGCTTTCATTTTGTTGAAATTATTAAATTTCAACTTATTTCTTCTTCTACAGATCCAATCTGATTCGGAACCTATTTAAACTAATGTGGCTATAACCGCTCCTATATCTTCGATAGAAACTATTACATTCTGGGTGTTTCGGATGCATGTATTTTATGTCTTTTAATGCCCACAATGAGTCTCCGGATAAATATCCAATAATAGATGTATGATGCATGTAATTTAAATTTATGGGATGAATAGTGGGTTGTCAGAGAGGACCGAAATAAGTTTTCAGGTTTAAATCTATCATAGCAAATAAAAAAAATTCTTAATATTTTTGAGGAACCCTAATATTATTTTAATATTGCTTTAAAATGTATATAGAATACATTGTATTGTTTGTTACACTCCTATGGCGGAACGGTTAACTTTGAATACTCTAAAATTCTTCCAAAACACCAACTTCAAATGCAATCACCTAACTTGCTCATCACTCAATGTTAGCGGCTTGTTGTGCATTCTAAACAATATTTTTATAAACTCGAATTTATAAGTTTTAGGGAAGAAGTTTTTGTTTGTTTTAACGTCACTTTATGCCATTAAGGCTAATCCAGGTATAATTAGGATAGGGATCTTTAACGAGTACATGACATCGTACAGGCTCGGGACCTCCATTTTACGTCCTATCGGATGGACGGCATAGACAAGGATTTTTTACTCCCATTAAAAAATCCTAGGGCCACCTCGGGACGCGAACTCACGACCTTTAGTATTGTAGGTTTCTATGCTAACCACTACACCACAGGTAACCCCAAAGGGAAGAAGGTGTGAGCGAAGTAATTCCGTTATGGCTAGCATTTCTTATGTTCAAAGTATTCTTCGGTACAAAGTTAATAATTGCGCCCCCCTTAACCTCCCCCCCAAACAACAATATCAAACTGAAATAAATGTACCGACTGAATATTTAGGGGTGAGAGCTCTAGTGCAAAGGACTACACTATACTATTATGAAATGTTTTTAACATAAACAACGTACTTAAGTTTTACTTTATTTGATTAGTTAAAATGCAAATGAAAATACTTTTTTTATTTTAGTATTTTAGAATTAAAATGAAAATAAAATGTGATTTATTTTATTTTAATTCTAAAGTACTAAAATAAAATTTAAAAAAAGTATTTTCATTTGTATTTAAAATACTTTTATTTTAAATAATGCCCAGGTTTGGATATTTGACGCATGAAGAAAGTCTTAAGTTTCATTTCTGTTTCTCCATACTAAAAAATCTGTAGTAGATACTACACTATCGAAAAAAATTGGACGTGTTTAACATAGGTGAATTGCAAATCACTACTACTGTGTAATCTCCGCCAGTGGGGGGTGCATTGTTGCCACCCTGTGTTGCTAGTAAGATTGAAGAGGATGAGCCTGGAAAGGACAAGTTGCAAGGTTAAAACTAGAATTAGCATCTGATAAGACAGGGGTTATTATCACCTGTACTATTTAATCTCGCCCTCGAAGTTGCCATTAGAAGTATAAGGACGAGGCTAACACAACACATGGCGTATGCTGATGATATAGTCATCACAGGGAGAACCAAAGAAGCATTGACCGGTGCTGTAGAATAATTTAAAAGCAGCACAAAGCTTGAGGCTAAAAATAAATTTTAAAAAGACAAAATATATGAAAACCTCTACACAAACCAGGCAGAGAGGAGAGATTGTTTGCGAAATAGGATTTGAGACCAAATCTTGATGCCAGAAAAAGAAAAAAGAAAAAAAGGAGAGATTGTTGATTGGTGAGAAAACATGTTTCACAGCTGCAGTACTTTTAAGTACCTGCATTGGCGGATCCAGGGGAGGGGGCTGCAGCCCCTCCCTTTGGAAAATTTTTCGTCATTTAAAGATAGAATTTGACTTTCCTTAATGTAAGGGAGTTAAAGAACAAATAATATGCAGAATAAGTAGAATTTTAGTAATGGGAAAAGTAAATAAGCTGATTAGCAGATCCAAATGAGGGGCTGTGGGGCAGCAGCCCCCCTTTACAATCGGCTGGATCCGCCACCTGGGAGGAGTAGTGACGGAGAGAAACAACTGAGAAGGTGAAATCAAAGGTAGAATGGTATCAGGAACCAGATTTCTAAATGCCCTGCAAAAATCTCTCCAATATAAGCAAAGATAGGCTACTATAGCTTATACAAAACTATAATTAGACCAGTGGTAATATATGGTAGTGAGACGTGGACTCTGACCAACGAAAACAGAAGAGCTCCTGGTTTGGGAAAGAAGAGTCCTGAGGAAGATCTTTGGAGTCGTCAAAGAAGAGCACAGGTGGATAATCAGAAGCAACGTCAAGCAAATGGAATTGTATGGGGAGCCTGATATCCTATGTGCTGTCAAGAAGAGCAGACTAAGATGGCTCGGAAATGTTGAAAGAATGGAGCCATGTAGACTGCCTTAAATTATGCTAAATGGTGCACCAGGAGGGAAAAGGAAAAGGGGCAGACCCAGGTTGGTGGATTGACGACTTAGAAGAAGACGTGAGAAAAGTGAGGATCAGAAATCGGAAGAGCCTCACTGGAGACCGCGAAGAATGGTGGCAGAGGCCCAAGTCCTACAAGGACTGTAGCGCTCAACAGTGAGTGATTATTGTTTATGGTTAAGTTACAATTGGAGAATTATTAACTTGGTATGGAGCCACTGCACTCACGGTTGAGATTTTACCCCAGTTCGCCGCGCCACCGGTCAGTCCCCCGTTCCTGGGAAGGGAACTATTACCATATCTAATTGGAATAGGGAATTTTATTTCGAGATAATCATTTAAATGGTGATCAATGCTAGATAGTGATCTGAAAATGGCATCCATATTATTAAACAAACTAAAAAACTACAAGCTTAAGGTCCATGCACCACCTCTTCATCGAATATAGTAATTATTATTATGACAGTGTAGACCGACGCAAGATGTCTCAGGACATCACGAAGATTTTTTTTTTCTTTTTATGGCATTGGATAAATCCATACAGCCAGAGTTAAAGTTGCAGTTTACTATTTTCGATTAAATGTATTTTTTAATAGCTTTTAAGTACTTGACAAGGCTAGCTATCTGTTCACCGCTGCTCAGTGACAATATTTGTTTATATGTTATGTTACTATTGCTGAGGGCTTGTAAAAATACTCTTCAACTAGGTTCGTAGGCATCACATTCCATGATAATATGATAAAGTGTTTCGGGATTAGTGCAATTTGCACATTGAGGCGTATTCGAAATCCCTATTCGATATAAATAACTGTTAGATAATCCGTGGTTCGACCTGAGTCTACAATATATTTTTACTTCGTCTCTATACAGATTTGTTGTTGAAAACCGTGGCTTACGAGAAATGATTGGAAAAATTGATTTGTAATGCTGGCCTTGGGTTTGGGCATTGGTTTGGGATAGTGTATATTGTTGTTGCCAAGAGTTTCTGCAATCGTCATTAATAACTAAATGAAAATCCGTATAAGGCACTGATATGTTGACTGGCTCGCCTGTATAAATAGCCTCTTTTGCAAAACCATCGACTTTTTCATTTTCTGAAATCCCTGCGTGAACTTTAACCCATAAGAATACTTCCTGTTTGTCATTTTTTAAAGATTCGTAATGTAATTTAATGACGTCCAATAGGACTTTGTTATTGTTTATGCTTTTAAAATTATTTATTGCTTGTAATGAGCTTAGGCTATCTGATAAAATTAAAAATTTACTTTTTTCCGACTGATTAATATATTTTAAAACTTCTAGAATAGCGTATAATTCTGATGAAAACGATGAACAACCTGGCGGTAATTTAAACTTTGCGGTATGTTTGAATTTCGGAACGTATAATGCGCTGCCTGATAAGTTACTTATTTTTGACCCGTCAGTATAGATGCAAATATGGTTTGGCCAATTATCAGAGATAACGGCTTTTATTTCCTGATTTACTGCTATTTGAGGTAGAGAATTTAATTTTTTATTTATTATTATGTTGAATTTTTGAAAGAGCATTTCAAAGTCAATCGAAAACTGAGGTAGTATATTAGCCGGATGAACGCGGTCTAGATTTTTTTGATGTTTTATAAAACTATTATAAATAAGCGGTGTGTATTTTTTTTTCTGCCAATAAGCCTTGCTTAATACTAGTACGCTTAAATTTACTATTTTATTGTAACATATAGGATTTCTTTCTTTCACTTTAAAAATGATTTTATCACTTATTAATTGTCTTCTAAGCATTTCTACAGCTTCATTTAATATGATATCTATTGGGGTGGACTTAAGGAAGCCGAAGCATATTCGTAAACATCTGTTTTTTATTACATCTAGTTTTTTACTTTCACTTACCTATATAGGCGAGCGCAAGCGACGGTGCTGCTTCTTTGAGGAACTAGAAGGAACTAGAGAAACGGGGATAGAAGCCGTGCGATTACCTGGGATTCATAGGGTTTGTTCATTAATTTCAATAAAATTCATATTTTTATAAATCATCTATATTTAATAAATTTTTATAATAATTTGATAAGTATTAATTTGTTTATAAGGGGTACTCAAAGGCTAAATAAACTACGTTAAATTATTTATGTGGAGTCTGACCCCTTAATCCACGTCCGAACCCTTAGCTACACTCCTATTTCGTCATTCAGAACGAACGGATGTCGTTCGTAGTCATAGGCCCTTTACTAGTCATTTTATGTACTTAAGTAAATTAATGTGCTTCAGCTACGAATTCGTAATGCACTCCTGTGTCGTCAGTCAGAACGAACGGATGTCGTTCGTAGTCATAGGCCCTTTACTAGTCATTTTATGTACTTAAGTAAATTAATGTGCTTCAGCTACGAATTCGTAATACACTCCTGTTTCGTCACTCAGAACGAACGGATGTCGTTCGTAGTCATAAGCCCTTTACTAGTCATTTTTATGTACTTAAGTAAATTAATGTGCTTCAACTACGAATTAGTAATATATGCGTGTGTCGTCATTTTCATGTACGCTGCGTTTTTATATAATCTCTTGAAAGGGATCGTCTTTTTCTTCACCTCCAGCTTGAGACTAGCTGCTTATCGCCAGGATCAGTGCTTCATGTGGTTCGTCCTATTTTATTCCTTTTCCCTTTACCCCTTTTTCCTTCTGCCACGTAGCTCTGATTTCAGGTTATGCCGTGCGGTCCAGCAGTTCGAGGTAAGCGATTTTGCATATATAATTTTATTTGATTTCCATTTGCTCTCTGAGCTCACCAGGGTTTAATCCCCTTTTACTTTCAATCATTTTTTCTTGATATTTACTTAATTTAAATTTATTACTTAACATACTACCAGAGGATTTTATGAGTTTATGTATATTTTTGCATTTATTACGTATTTTTCATTTATTTCATTATTACGTGTTTTTTTATTCATGCCTTTGATTACCTCATTTTCTTTTATGAAATATCTTTTTTTTTATGTCTGTGTTTTTTTTCTGGTCAAAATTGACCCAAAAAATTAATTTAAAATTCTTTATTCATCATTGTTCGACTACAGGAAATTTCATAATCCTAACCTGTTGCAGCCTGGTTCTTGGTTATCTTATCTGCCCCGTATGATATTGGGAAGGTTTCTTTGTTTTGATACTACATTATATCATTTCTTCGCTATTTTGTATATTTATATTATATTATATTATAAATTAACTTTTATGACATTTCTTGTTCATTATCAAATGATCATAGTTTTTCTTTGTCTTGTATCATATTGCTCTTAATGCAAGAAATATTGAAGAATGTTTACTATAATTTCCTTTGAAATGTTTTTCCTTTTTTATACGTTTATCATGTATATGTATATATGTATATGTAAGTAGTCCATTTTTTTTTTTTTTTTTTCTTCTTTTTAAACATTTTAAACATTAATTTTGTGAGACTAATTTTTTGTTGTATTTTATTTAAATTTTGATTTGTGTAAATTACTTTCTTGTCAATATGCCTCCAAAAATGAGTTTAATTCAGTTCAACAGGACAGTCACTTTGATTAAAGGTTCCTTGAATTCAATTCATAATAATGTTGATACTTTACAGAGTTTACCACCCCTGCAAGCAAAATCATCAGCAGATTACCTTGAAGATTCTCTTAGGGCTGAGCTCAAGGAGTTTGAAAATTTTATATCACCTTATATCTCAGCTGAGACTTTGTGTGAGGGACTTACAGAAGAAATACTTGAGAAAAAAGTTTCTGAATTGAAAGGTTTATTCAATAAGTTGTTGTTTATGGTTGCTAAATATACTGCTCCTATTGTGCCTTTAGCTTCTTCAACTGTTATTGATAATCAAGCCTCAATTAATTTGAACAGTTCTTCTGTTATTTTACCTAAAATTAAAATTAATAAGTTTTCAGGTTCTTATACTGACTTTGAGTCCTTTTTGAGTAGATTTGAGACTTTGGTGGACTCCTCACCTCATTTAAGTGTTTCTCAAAAATTCGAGTACCTCCTCAGTCACCTTGAAGGTTCTGCATTGAATGTGGTAAAACATTTGCCATTCACAGAAGGTAATTATGCTTCAGCTCTTAAACTTTTGAAAGAAAGATTTTCAAATAACAGGCGCACTGTTAGTATTCATTCTAATGGAATTTTAAATTTACCCTCCTTGTTAGATAATGTTGATTCAATTAGGGATTTCCTTGACCAACATCAGGTACATTTTTCTTCACTTGAGAATTTTATAAAGAATAAGCCTGATACCCATGTGCAGGATTTGATTTATGTTCAATTTATTTTATCCAAAGTTCCTGGTAATTTAAGGGATTTATTTGAGAAGTCTGTTTCTAATATTGATTTTCCTTCCCTAAAGGATATTATAGATTTTCTTCATTGTCATGTTAGGGCATTAGAAAATGCTTCGCTTGGAGCATCAGTCCCTTCTAAATCACCTAGTGCTTCAAGATTTAATAAGTCTAAAGGTCCTAATAAAAATAAATTTTTACCCAATAAATCATTTTCCTCATTATCTACTACTGTTATCAAGGAGTGTAATATTTGTTCATCCAAGGAACATAATATATTTTCTTGTGTTCAATTTTCCATGCTGACCCCTCGTGGGCGTTTCAAAACAGTGAAGTCCAAGGGCTTGTGTGTTAGGTGTTTGTTTCCAGCTCACAAGGGTAAAAATTGTGCTAATTCCGAGCCTTGTGAGTATTGTAGTTCTGATGGGCATCATTCATTGTTACACTTTCCTGAGTCCTCGACTGCAGCTAATGTTGCTTGTATGTCTGTTGGAATATCTACCAGGAGATCTGGGGTGATCCTCCCAACTGCGCTTGTTAGGCTGCAAATTTCACCCACACAGTACATAATAGCTAGAGCATTGCTGGATTCATGTTCGCATGCCAGTTTTGTGACAGAAAATTTAGTCCAAAGGTTGAATTGTTCTCGGTTTTTTGGTGATGCTTCTATTAGTGGCATTGGTTCTTCCACTACCACCGCTAGAGGTCAGTGTATGCTTTCTGTTTGTGACCTCAAAGGCAAGATTGTGACTTCCAATCATTTGTTTTATATTTTAAGTGATATCACTGCTGATAATCCCAGGTTTCATGTACCTCCCAATGTTGTTAAAAGGGCCAAAAATTATGTTCTTGCCGATCCCACCTTTGATATACCCTCGCGGGTGGATGTTCTTCTATCCGCTGATGTTGTGGCATCATCCCTATTAGGGCCCATAGTGCCTCTAGGGGATGGTTTACCTGTTGTGGTGCTGACTTCTTTTGGGTCTGTGGTTATGGGAAGTTCTCCTCTACCTGCCTCATCCCATGTTGCAGTGGGTCCTTCTCTTGCAGCATCCCATTCTGGTATTCCAGTTAGCCTACACGGTGCTCCTGCTGCCCTCATATCGTCGCCTGATGATACTTTGTGTGATTCTGTGCAAAAATTTTGGTCCTTGGAGGATGTACCCTCTGTGCGGAAAATATCTTCCGATGAGTTGGAATGTGAAAGGTTTTTCAATAACACAACCCAACGATTAGACTCTGGGAGATATCAGGTCAGGTTGCCCTTTATAAAAGGTGGCAAACAATTAATAGGGAATTCATATGATAATGCCCTTTCTCGCTTGAGTTCTTTAGAGCGTAGGTTTAGATTAGATCCTGAATTCAAAAGGTTGTATATTCAATTTATGGCCGATTATGAGGCCAAAGGTCACATGAAGTTAGTAACTGATCCATCTTTTCCCCGATACTTCATCCCTCATCATGGCGTTTATAAAACACATGGGGATACTTCAAAGATACGGGTGGTATTTGATGCCAGTTCTAAGAACTTTTCTTCGACCTTTCATTCTTTGAATTCTGTCCTACTTCCTGCGCCAAACGTTCTTGCCCTACTGTCTGATATTCTGACATTGTTTCGTCTGTGCCAGTTTGTATTTTCTTGCGATATTGAGCAGATGTACCGCCAGATTATGGTTCATCCCGAGGATAGACCCTATCAATGCATCTTGTGGCGTGATGATGAGTATAGCGAGGTTAAATGCTACGCTCTGTGTACTGTCACATATGGTGTAGGGCCCTCGGCATATCTAGCTGTTGCTACTCTGTTAAAATTGGCTAAGGATGAGGCTACCAGGTTTCCTATGGCTTCTCGTATTCTTTTACGAAATACCTTTGTTGATGATATTCATGGAGGTGATAATTGTCTGATCGATGCACTGCATCTCAGGGATGAGCTGGTTTCACTGTTGAATTCCGGTGGTTTTGTTTTGAAAAAATGGGCCAGTAATTCTCCTGCATTACTGGATAGCATCCCAATTGGTGATCGAGTGCCCCTAGATGCCATACGTGTTCTGGGCCTCGTCTGGAGTCCCGAATCCGATGCTTTCAGCTTTCCTATTGAAGAGATAGATGGTAATTGATTATGACAAGCCCGTAACAAAGCGTCTGGTGTTAGCTCAGACTGCAAAGCTTTATGATCCTGGTGGTTATGTCTCACCTGTTGTTATGTATGCCAAGTGCTTCTTTCAAAGACTTTGGCGTTTACCCCTTGATTGGGACTCTCCCATTCCTGTCGAAATGCAGAAAGAATGGTCTGAATTCAAACGCTCATTAGACTTGTTTAGAGATTTCTCCATCCCCAGACACCTATATAGTTCTGGTAATGTTCAGATTCACGGTTTTTGTGATGCGAGTCTTGCAGGTTATGGTGCGGTTTTATACCTTCGTTGCTCGCAGGGTAACAGTGTAAGTGTAAATCTCATTAGCTCCAAAACTAGAGTTGCCCCATTAAGGTCTTGTTCTATTCCTCGTTTAGAATTGTTGGGTGCACATTTGTTAGCCAAACTTACCAGGCATTACGTTTCCCTGTTAGCAGTTGACATCAAGCTTGACAGCGTGTTCTTGTGGACTGATTCCTCCATAGTTTTGGACTGGATTAGGCTTGAGCCACACCTGCTCAAGACATTTGTCGCTAATCGTGTTGCTGATATTGTTGATTGGACACTCCCTAGTCAGTGGCGTCATGTTCCTGGAACTTTAAACCCGGCTGATGTCGCCAGTCGTGGTGTTGCTAATATTTCCTATTTGACATCTCTTTGGTTGTCTGGTCCTCCCTTCTTAAAAAATTCTCCTGATTGTTGGCCTGTCTTAGATAAGGTTATCCATCACTCAGATAAGGAGTTGGAATTGAAGGTTCCTGTTGTTGCCGCTTTGCCCTCTTCGGAGCCAGAGCAAGATTTGTTTAATAATATTTCCACCTGGTCCAGAGTTCTTCGAGTCGCATCCCTCATGGTTCGATGGGTTTTCTTGATCAGGGATCCTTTCAAATCTCCAGTTGGCATTCGCGATCATGCACTTCGACTTATAATTAAGCATATCCAACATCAGTCCTTTTCTGAGGATATAAAAGCAATGGAGAAAGGCTGCTTGCCCCGTCCTGCCATTCAGAAATTGGCTCCTTTCATTGATGAAAAGGGTGTCCTGAGGATTAAAGGCCGTTTGGCTAACGCCTCTATCTTCTCCCGACCTTGTCCCATTTTGTTGCCAAAGGGACATCGTTTAGTTGAATTACTTGTCCGTCACTATCATGAGAGTTTGGGACACGCTGGACCCTCGCAGATCCAATTCCAGCTTGCTTGGACTTATTGGATACTTTCGGCTCGCCAAGTTGTACGGAAGGTTATTCATCGTTGTGTTCGGTGTTTCCGTGTTGCTCCTCGCCCATCGTTTCCTTTGATGGCTGATTTGCCTGCCGTTAGGGTGAATCCTTCACCACCATTTTGGCATTCTGGGATGGATTATTGTGGCCCCTTTCTTGTGAAGCCATATCCATTGCGTAAGGCCACCCTGGTCAAGGTTTACTTGTGCATTTTTATATGTATGTCAACCAAGGCAGTGCATTTAGAGGTTGCTCACGATCTGTCCTTTAATTCTTTTATTGATGTTTTAAAACGTTTCATTTCTCGGCGTGGTGTTCCTTCTCGCCTCTTTTCCGATTGTGGTAAAAATTTTGTAGGCACAAGGGCACATCTCGAGAGAGAGTTAAGGCTGCTTTTGTCTAAGCACGTTAATAATAACCTTGTTCGTGATTTTCTGTTTTCCAATAGAATTGAATTTTCTACTATTCCCCCTTCTGCTCCCCACCACGGAGGTCTCTGGGAGAGAGCAGTTGGCTCTGCCGAATTTCATTTGAAAAGGGTAATAGGTGCTTCCACTTTGGTTTTGTTTCAGTTCATCACCTTGATCACACAAATTGAGGCGATCTTAAATTCTCGTCCCCTCACTCCTATTTCTTCTGAGGCTGAGGACTATTGTGCGCTTACACCTGCCCACTTCCTAATTGGGAGACCGTTGACTTCCCTACCTGAAGAAGATGTGACAGAATACCAGAATGGTTCTCTTCGTCATTAGCAACTAATCACTGCAATGGTTCAGCGATTCTGGCGGCAGTGGCGTCTTGAATATCTGACCACTCTTCAGGCTCGGTCGAAGTGGACCAAGAAGACATCGAATCTTGAAGTCGGCGACATAGTCATCTTGAGTGAACCCAATTGCCCACCTCTCAGCTGGCCTTTGGGAAGAATAACTAAGGTGTTCCCCGGCAAGGATGGAGTAGTGAGGAGTGTGATGGTAAATACTCGTAGTGGACTCTATGAAAGACCTGCCCTTAAGGTTTTTCGCCTACCCATAAATAAACAAGAAGAGTAAAATAACTCATCTGTTTTATATTTTGTAAATAGTTATTTTGAGAAGTTTTCTTTTTTTTATCTTTTTAAATTCTATTTGATTTTTATTTACATTGTTTTAAGCCTTATATTTTTAAGCTTAAATTTGTTTATTCCTACTTATTTGAATGAACAGAACTCGTTCATTGCCGGGCGGTGTTCATTAATTTCAATAAAATTCATATTTTTATAAATCATCTATATTTAATAAATTTTTATAATAATTTGATAAGTATTAATTTGTTTATAAGGGGTACTCAAAGGCTAAATAAACTACGTTAAATTATTTATGTGGAGTCTGACCCCTTAATCCACGTCCGAACCCTTAGCTACACTCCTATTTCGTCATTCAGAACGAACGGATGTCGTTCGTAGTCATAGGCCCTTTACTAGTCATTTTATGTACTTAAGTAAATTAATGTGCTTCAGCTACGAATTCGTAATGCACTCCTGTGTCGTCAGTCAGAACGAACGGATGTCGTTCGTAGTCATAGGCCCTTTACTAGTCATTTTATGTACTTAAGTAAATTAATGTGCTTCAGCTACGAATTCGTAATACACTCCTGTTTCGTCACTCAGAACGAACGGATGTCGTTCGTAGTCATAAGCCCTTTACTAGTCATTTTTATGTACTTAAGTAAATTAATGTGCTTCAACTACGAATTAGTAATATATGCGTGTGTCGTCATTTTCATGTACGCTGCGTTTTTATATAATCTCTTGAAAGGGATCGTCTTTTTCTTCACCTCCAGCTTGAGACTAGCTGCTTATCGCCAGGATCAGTGCTTCATGTGGTTCGTCCTATTTTATTCCTTTTCCCTTTACCCCTTTTTCCTTCTGCCACGTAGCTCTGATTTCAGGTTATGCCGTGCGGTCCAGCAGTTCGAGGTAAGCGATTTTGCATATATAATTTTATTTGATTTCCATTTGCTCTCTGAGCTCACCAGGGTTTAATCCCCTTTTACTTTCAATCATTTTTTCTTGATATTTACTTGATTTAAATTTATTACTTAACAGGGTTTTTTGCCGTTTTTAATTTATTTTTCCATAATTAAAACCCGATTATGCAAAAAATTATTGGAAAAATGTCTAATAGGTATTGCTCGATCCCTCAGTGTTCTTCAAAAAAATCTAACGATGTGTCATTCCATTTGCTTCCAAAAAATAAAAAGCTTCTTAAAGAGTGGATTGTAAAATTAAGAATAGATAAGCCTGTTTCGAAACATATGACGATATGTAGTCTTCATTTTAAAGAAAGTGGCTATGTTTATCCAGGTAAATATTAGTATTTGACATTTTATTATTCCAAAATGTTGGTTTTATGCAAATAACATTGGGACCATGGTGTCATATTTGTTTTTCTTTTTTAATTTTCCCCATTTTTGTCTTACATCCGTTGTGCTTAATTGTTCCAAGTTTTCAAAGCGAAGCCTGAAAGTTTTGACAAATAATTAAATAATATGACAAAGAATCTAAGCTGTCATAACAATGATTGTATGAATAGGTAATTAATGTTATTACTAACCGAAAAACGTAGAGTAAAGTTACAATGATGTGTTTGCATTTACCAGAACTACCAGCTTTACACGTACAATGACAAGAAAATTGCTTATTATTATTAATAAATTTGATTTCTACTTTTATTTGATGGGGCAGTCCTTTAAAATTGCTAGTTTGAAGGCACAAGGCTTGTAAAATAACTGTTTTTTTACTTCTAGATATTATTCCACATGTTATTATGTGGCTTGCATCAAGAATAGCCTGCCCTTCAATTAATGGTCTCTTATAATTACCAACTATCTCTATTACATCAACTGAGTCTATCCCCGTTCTTTCCGACATTTTGAAAATGCTACTAGCGCACCCTATAGTCGATTGCGCCCGCCTATATGAAATATATAGTAAGGAAAGTATTGCGATCGTGAAAAATTTCGACTTCCGGTTTTCAACGGAAATACACGTTTTGGGCTCCCCTGAGTCCAATTAACCAAGTCCCGCAAAATGGTCTGTGTGTGTGTGTGTGTCTGTGTGTCTGTGTGTGTGTGTGTGTGTGTGTGTGTGTGTGTGTGTGTGTGTATGTGAACAGACTAGCTTAAAAACTATAAACCGCACAGACCTGAAATTGGGTATTTAGTGTATGTATATGCCCGCGATGTGACAGAAAAAATTTCATCAAAATTGGTCAAACGGAGGGGGGTACTTTATTTAAAGAATTTTGTCTAATTTTTAGGTTTTTTTCGATTGTCTCAAAAACGGCTCTAACGATTTTATTAAACTCGGTATTTGGTATATCTATATACCCGCGATGTGACATTAAAAATTTCATCAAAATTGATTAATTGGAGGGGGCACTTTACTTAATAAATGTTGTCCCATTTTCACGTGTTTTTTTTTATTTACTCAAAAACGGATTTAACGATTTTAATCAAAATTGGTATTTAATGTATGTATATGACCGCTATGTGACAGCCAAAATTCCATCAAAATTGATTAACTGGAGGGGGCACTTTACTTAATAAATGTTGTCCCATTTTCACGTGTTTTTTTTTTTTTTTTTTTTCTCAAAAACGGCTTTCACGATTTTGATCAAACTGGGTATTTGATGTATGAATATGCCTGTGATGCGACAGCCCAAAGTTCATCAAAATTGGTCAAACGGAGGGGGCTCTTTACTTAATAAATTTTGTACCATTTTCACGTGTTTTTTTTACTCAAAAAAGGCTTTAACGATTTTGATTAAAGTTGGTATTTGATGTGTGTATATATGACAGCCAAAATTTTATTAACCGTATTATGAGAATACGGAAATATGTATACTTTTGTTACATAATAAATTTTTGAAAACAATATAAAGCGATTTTAGAGGAACAGTAATCGTTCTTGATTTCCAGAATGGTATAAGAGACGTAAATACACCTATCGATTCACCTTCACGATGCATTTGCAAAAAGCAACTCTTAGTAAAAAAATCTGGTGCGTGCGCGCAACACACAACTTTCACTTACCAACTTACGTAGATTAGGAACTAATGAGATTTGTTAATTGCCACTTCTCAAATGAACAGAACGGCTTTAATTATGAACAATGGTCTGTCATTAAAGGCTCTCCGCATGCGTGGGCTCAACGAGTTTTATGAGTTGACTGAATATTTTTCTTTTTTTCTCCTATTTATGTTTTCTTTATTTTTATCATATTTCATATATAGCCATTTCTTATTTTTAGGCGTAACGAGAGACAGTTAATTTATCCATATAAACAAAAACATAGGTACTTTATAGGACACAAACCAAAAAAAAAAAAAAAAAAGGCCCCAGCCTCTGCAAAAAAAGCCTCCTCAGAACATTTTAATAATGATAAAGCTTACTTGATATTAAAGAACACCTAATTTTCATTAGACATGGCGAATTTGATAAAAATCGTTATAGCCGTTTTTGAGATCATCGAAAAAAAGGTAAAAATTGGAAATAAATTAAGAAATAAAGTGCCCGCTCCGTTTGTCCAATTTTGATGTAATGTTGGCTATCGTATCTTTGGCATATACATACATCAAATACCCAGTTTGATCAAAATCGTTAAAACCGTTTTGAGTAAATAAAAAAAAGCACGTAAAAATGATACAAAATTTATTAAGTAAAGTCCCCCCTCCGGTTGATCAATTTTGATGAAATTTTTACAATCATATCTCGGGCATATAAATAGATCAAATACCCAGTTTGATCAAAATCGTTAGAGCCGTTTTTGAGAAAATCGAAAAAACTTAAAAAGTTATTAAATAAAGTACCCCCTCCCTTTGATCAATTTTGATGAAATTTTTGCTGTCACATCGCGGGCACATACATACACTAAATACCCAATTTCAGGTTCGCACGGTTTATAGTTTTTGAGCTAGTCTGTTCATACACATACAGACACACACGGACACACACACAGACCATTTCGCGGGACTTGGTTAATTGGACTCAGGGGACCCCAAAACGTGTATTTCCGTTGAAAACCGGAAGTCGAAATTTTTCACGATCGCAATACTTCCACTTACTATATATTTCATATATATAGGTAAGTGAAAGTAAAAAAAGCAAGCAGTAAAAAAACTCGACTGTTGATGAAATTAGTCCCTTCATATATAAATTAGCAATAATGAATCGAAAAGTGCTGAGAATTACCAAATTTTTCTATACAGATACTCTATAACTTATGGAGATCTACAAATATAAGTATATACTTAAATGGGGGAAAATGTGTGAAGCTGAGGAATGGCGTTTACATATCGAAACACGTCGATTTCTAATCCAAGTAAGTTCGTAAGTGAAAGTTGTGTGTTGCGCGCATCGCACCAGATTTTTTAACGATGTGTTTATAACTGCTCCGTAGTCAAATATCGCCCTTATAGTAGCCCTATAAAATAGTAACGAAATATTTGGATCCGCACCCCATTTGGCGTTTACACTAATCATTCTTAAGTAAGTGTTAACAATTTTTTCCGATTTTTTGATGATTTCTGCAATGTGCTTGTTCCAATTTAATTTCCTGTCAAAATACATCCCCAGAAATCTGACACTAGGAGCGCAGGGAAAAGTTATTCCCTCCAAAACTATTTCGTCCCTTAGTGGAAAATTATGTTCCCTACTGAATGGACAACCTACTGATTTCGTTGCCGAAATTTCCATGCCACAGTCGAGTTGCCATCGTTTAAAACCTTTTATAGCTTCATTTAAGATTTCTATCGCAATATTTGTATATTTATGAGTTGTGTATAGGCATATGTCATCAGCGAACTGAAGGATTGAAACTTTATCCGGGATATATTTTCTTAAGTCGGACTATTATAAATAGTAAACAACTTAGTATTCCTCCCTGAGGTAGTCCTACTCTCGCGTTTCTAGTTAAAATTATTGAATTGTTGACTTTTAAATACATTTTTCTATTATCTATTAGATTAATTATTTTATATTATTGTTAATAATTTTACGTGGAATTCCAATTTTGTTCATATTTCTTGCCAGTACGTGTATGGGAACGGTATCGTATGCTTTCGTTATGTCAAGAAATATAGCTATTGTTTTTTTACCATTAGTGAATGCAATTTGGATATCGGTGTGAAGCGCCAAAAGACTATCGAGTGTGGATTTCCCTTTTCGAAAACCATATTGATAGTTGGGTAATTTGTTATTTGATTCTAAACACCAATTTGATCATCCTTTCAAATGTTTTTAGAATACAAGAACTAAGAGCTATGGGTCGGTAAGAATTAGCGATTTTAGGATCTTTTCCTGATTTGAGTATCGGTATAACACAGTATTCCCTCCAAGAATCCGGCGCCAAGTTAGTTTCCCATATATTGTTAAATATTTTTAGGAGGCGATTTTTTATTTAGATTGGTAGTTTGCTTAACATAATGTAGTGAATGTTATCTAGTCCCGGCGCTGTATTATTGTTACCCTTTAGAGCATTTAAGAGCTCTGGTAATGTAAAATTTGATAATATTTTTTCCTTATCTGATTCCCTTGATACACTACTATTGCTATAATTAATAATTGAATCCTCAGTTATATTATTAATATTTTCTGAATTCGGTGTAGTTATTTCGTCTGCTTCAATCGGAATGCTAGCCAATGGGGGGCCAACTGATCTATGAATTCTTCGCTATAAATTCCGATAGTAATAGAGAATTTATTATTCGTTTTCCGGTTTTTTAGTAGTGATAGCTTATGCCATACATCTTATATGGGGGTATTTTTATTTATGGTTGAGCAAAATGATTGCCATGATTTTTTTTGTTTTGTACGGGTGATGTTTTTAAACTGAGCATCTGCATTTTGATAATTTATGAAGTTGTTTATGGAAGGAAATTTTTTGTACGTTCTAAAGGCATTTTTTCTGTTTTTTAGGTAATAAGAGCATTCTTTATCCCACCAATTTTTGCTGAATTGATCATTATAAAATTGTTTGTATTGGGGAATGGTCTGAGTGCTTGTTTTGTTAAGATAATCAATAAAATCTGAATAGGTTGGTATATCTGATACGGCAGAACAATTAGAATTGGCGGCAGCTTCAAATTCATCCCAGTTAGCTGACTTAATTATCCATTTTTTAGTCGAATGTAGAATCGGAGTTGTATGTGGATTATTGATTTGATAGAGAATCTTCATAACAATAAGCAAGTGGTTTGATCCTAAAGGCTCGTCATATACTTTCCAATCTATTGTATGAGCAATATTGACCGTACAAAAAGTGACGTCCAAACAAATATTTTTTGATTGACGAATATTATTTACTAGAGTAGGCGTGCCGTTGTTTAAGCAAATCAGATTCGAATTTTCGATAGCAGAAACTAGATTGTTGCCTTTGCTATCACAATTTTCGCACCCCCATTGATAATGAAGGGCGTTCACATCTCCTCCTACGATTACAGGACTTTCAAAACTGTTTATCAAATTTTCCCAATCAGTTTTAGTTATTGAGTGTTTGGGCGGAACGTATAAGGACGCTAGGTTGAGCTTGTGTTTATTATCAATTGTTAATTTAATCGCTACTATTTCTACATTATTTATTTTGTGGAAATTTAAGATTTGATTGAAATAGAATTTTGATTTAATTATAATTGCGACTCCTCCGTATCCATCTGGTCTATCCTCCCTAACTACATTGTAACCAGGGATGTTTACGTATCTATTGGGTTTAAACCACGTCTCTGAGATTAAGGCGATGTCTATTTTCTCCGTGAAAAGAAATGATTCTAAGCTATTTTTGTTCGAAATAGCTGATCTAGCATTCCATTGCATTAATTTTATTGTTTCGGTCATGAAAGATTCTGGACTAGACATAGAATTGAAATTTTATTATGTATTTATTTTTTTGTTTATGTTAAATAGCTTTAAATTATTATTTTTAAAATATTTAGTAATATTTTAATCTAGTTAAAATTAATTTAATTGTAATTTAATTTAAATATGTAAATTTAATTTATAAATAATCTTTAAATTATTTGTAAATTAATTTATTTATATTTTTTTTTTTATTTATTTCGCCCTTCCTTGCCTTTCGGCAACACGGGTGTTGGCAACATTTTACAAATGTCGCAATTGGAAATCTTTGGAGTTATACTTCAGTTGTTTCTTTTTCTTCTGTTTTCTGTTCCTTCTTCTTACTTCAGTTTTTCAGCTGCTACTCTGCAATTCACCTTCTTCTTGGCCTTCTTTTTCATCTCCTCCTTCCGGTGGTCTTCCAGGCAAAGGTCCCTGCCTTGTCAAATTGAAATGGGCAGGGCCAACAGCAGTTTTCCACCCGTACACAAAGGACTTGTAGTACGGGTAGTTTGCTTCAGTCACTAGCTGAGGGAAATCATTTTCTGCTACCACGTAGAGTCCAGTTTCCCTCAACAGTTTGGCCCTAAGTGCCCCAAAGACGGTACAGTCCATAATGATGTGCTCAGCCCTCTCCGGAACCCTGCATTTGGGGCAAAGGGGATCGATGTCCTTTCCAAGACTGTGCAGTTTGGCGCGGAAACCCCCATGCCCCGTGAGAAATTGCGAAACCCAATAATCCGGAATAATCCAAGTCGCCAACAACCGTGACCCGACGGTGTGGAAATATTTCCTCAACGTAGCTCCTTTCGTGGTAGTCACCCACCTCCGGTTCCATTCATCAATTGTGACTTCTCGCAGTGTTCTTTTCCATTTTCCTGGGTTTTCAGCAATTCTCGTACGGATATTTTCCGGTAGACCTGCTGGGCCTTCCCTTTTAAGGACATCCTTCAAGGAATCTTCACGCAGGAGAAGGTCGAGAGGTACCCCTCCTGCTAGGACCTGCACCGCCTCATGAGAAACACTTCGGTATGACTTTGTGACTCGCAGCAGAGCCGTACGCTGAAGCGACGCCAACCTGCGTATCTGCCGCTGTGAGGGATTCTTGAACCATCCGGGGGACGCGTATCTCAGAATACCCAGTATTAATCCTTTGTAAATGGTCATCGTCGCTGGGTATCTGAGACCCCAGAAGGCGCCCCCTAGACGACTGAGCCCGTTTAAGAATAGGGCCACCCTATTGCGGAGGTAGTCCAAGTGAGGGGTTATGTTAAATCCCCTACCGAATCTCACACCAACGTAGGTGACCACCTCACTTGGACGTATTCTTGATCAATCACGAGATTTATAGGGTGTGCCCTGTCAGTTTTCCCTCTTAGAAGAATGGCCTGAGTTTTCGCCGCTGCCATTTTCAACTTCTTCGTCTCACACCATCTGCCTACCAGGTTGGCGCATCGTTCTGCTTCAGCTTTTAAACCGGCTCTGCTGTTGGATGCCACTACAGCTGCCAGGTCGTCGACGTAGGCCGTTGTAAGGAACCGCTCTTCCTCAAGCACCCCTAGCAACTCGTCAAATACCAGCTTCCATAGAGCTGGCCCCAGAACCGATCCTTGAGGGCATCCCCTCTCTATGGGAGCTTCTACTTCAAATGAGCTACCTCGAATCCTCACAAACCTGTCCTGGAGGTAGCTTTTGACAAGGGCATATAAGTTGCTAGGGGCATCGTATTTCTGCAGCTGCTGGAGTATCAGAGGCCACCAGACGCTGTCAAAAGCGGAGGATATGTCGAAAAGGAGCCACATGACATACCGCTCCGCCCTCTGTTCAACGTCTGAGCGAACTCGAAGCAGCGCATCAGCGGTTCCTTTACCTTTTGTTGATCCGTATTGCCGGATTGCTTGCTTTTCTTAGAACCGGCTGTAAACTGGCTAGAATAAGATGCTCCAGAACTTTGCTTATCACAGGGAGGAGACATATAGGTCGATATGACTTAGGAAGTTGCTTATCCCTTCCCCCTCCCTTGTAGAGGAGTCTCAGATCGACGATCTTCCATTTCTTCGGAAAGTATCCCCTATCTAGGCAATCATTGAAGATCGTCAATAGCCGATCTTCTATAAAGGGGATACTATTCTTCAAAATCGCCGCGTCAATAGCATCCAGTCCTGCAGCGCGACCAACTTTCTGCCTATCCAAGGCAATACGAAGGTCGTATATGTCCCATGGCGGGCAGAAGTCTTGCCTGGAGGGTATACCGTTGTGCGCCGTTTAAAGGCCTCCTCTTCATTGTCCTGGGACGAATCGTCGCTGGGATATGCCGCTTGTATAAATAGGGCAGCCGATTCTTCAAGAGAAGAAGCCTCAGTACCAGCTAATTTATTTATATTATTATTTATATTATTAATACTAATTTATTTATATTTGCAGGCTTTCGCTTCTTTCTCTAATCATATTTTTAATTTCTTCTTCGGTTATTGAAAAATTTTTGTTCGTTATTATTGTATTTACTATTGCGAAAATAGCTTCTGAGACTTGTTGGGTTTTCGTAGGTTTAGCGTACAGGGTTCCGGAAGGTTTATTTGTAGGGATATTGCTATTTGTAAATATTGGGGTTGTCGGGTACAAAGGAGCGGAATAGCTATTGTTTATATCTCTTGTTTGTCGTATTATGTCGTTCCCGTCTTGTTTTACTGGACTAGTGACTCGAAGTCTTTTGTTTATACTAATTTTACTTTTAATGAATGAATTGGCTTTGAAATTAGAGTTTGTTTTATCCGCGTGGTCTAAGGTTGGAAATGATTCCGGAGTTTGTCTAAGAACGGCCCAACTATATGATTTTCCTTCTAGACAATTTTTAGCTTCTAAATACGTTAAATTTTGATTAGCCATTAATTCTTTAATCTTTTTTTGGTTATTGAATTCCGGGCAGAGATTTTTCGCTAATGAAGAATGGTTCCCATTACAATGAATTATTTCAATAAAGTACCTGGAGTACACTCTTCTTTTGTATGTTTTTCGCCACAGACTGGACACCTGGGCTTTGTGCTTTTACACTGAGAGGTGGGATGCCCATACCGGAAACAGTTCTGACACTGTATAACGGATTGAATATAGCGGTGTACCTCGCACCTGACATAGTGTATACTAATATAAATAGGCAAAAATTGGCCCCTGAAAGTAATTAAAATGGTACCTGTTGGTTTATATTCGTATTTCTTTGTAGTGTTATTGAAAACTTTCTTATTAAATCTTTTAACACCAACGATTTTGAGGGATTCGGAATATAATGTTTTAGCATTGTTAAGAATATCTTCTTCCGATAAATTTATATCTACTCCCCTTATTACGCCTTTTCTCTCCGGCATGAATTGCGGGGTATATGCTAAAAAAATTTTTGATTTTAAAATTTCCGAAGTAGTCAAAGCGTTCGCGTGGACACCCAACCTGGTCTCTACCTTTATTCTATTGCGTCCTGTCCTATTGATTGCTAAAATATTATTGTATATTTCCGGACTTGATTCATTTAATATTTTTCCTATGGTCATAGGGTGAATACGGCTTATTCCGGCCCCTTCGTTCGACTTGCTCTCAATAAATACGCAATAAGGCCCTAAATCTCTTTCTTCATATAAACGAAGAGGTTTATTCGAATTATTAATATTTGTATTATTTTCGATAGCTGGACTATTTTCTGCTAGGGTAATATTTGAATTTTGATTATCAACACCTTCCATTTCTAATTCAGTTGAATTTAAATTAACTGGTTGTTCTTTAGATAAATTATACTATGTGATATATCTGGTGGAATATCATTTCTACCATCACTGGAGCCTGGTATTTTAGATTCTAACAATTAAAATAACTAAAGCTATATAAAATGAATACCTAAAATAAAGAAACAAAAACCTGTCAAATAATATACTAATATAACTTAAATAATTAAATAACACTGTTACATAAAAGGCGAAAAAAAGTAATTGAAATTAAAATTGTCTTATCTGGCCTGAAGGCTGCTAATTCTACGGAGATCCTCTGTGTTCGAAGGTTTACCACAGACTGACATCACGAAGATGGTTATCCCAGAAAAACTGATACGATTAATGCGCAATACCTTGGAAGGGACTGAGTCCAGTTGCTTCCATATCAACACAGTGTAAGGCTTGCTGTTCCCCATCCTATTCAACATTGTTTTTGAAATGGTGATGAGAGCCATTAGGACAAATTCTGGAGTGACCATCTACAACCGTATGACACAGTACAGATAATGATCATCATACAACCGTATGACACAGTTGCAGATGACATTGTCATTACTGGTATCACGCAAGCATCGTTGTTAGGAGCTTTTGAGGAATGTGAGCAGGCTCCAACATTGGCAGAACTCAACATTAATGAAGCCAAAACCAAGTATATGAAGACATACCGGAGTGATTGTGTGGCGAGGAATGGTCTTAGGACCGGAGAGTTTTCGAGCAGGCACAGATGTTTAAATATATTGGGGCCAATATCAACAAAAAGAATGATATACAGGCAGAAATAAAAACATCCATGATAGCCGGAAGTAGATGTTGCTGGGCGTTCGTAAGTACGTAGATGTTGCTCGTGGGCAAGTACGAGGGTGAATCAAATATAAACGAGACTTTTCGCCCTTCAGGCACAATAGGGGAGGGAGAACGTTCCCGCTTTGTTTGTTGTTGGGTAGGTTTGTCAGGAGTAGGGGAAGCACATGGGCTCGCCTCCTCGACCCTCTCAGTGTCCACCGTGACGATGTTGGAGCAAGAGGTACCTCCGTCAATTGCGCAACGTGTTTTAATCAAGTTTCTCGCTGCAGAAGGCATAAATCCGGCCGAAATCTTGAGGAAATTGACTGACCAGTGCGGGGAAGAGACACTGTCGCGAGCCAGAGTGTTTGCATGGGATAAACAGTTCGTGGAGGGTCGCGATCGTGTTGAAAATGAGAGCCATGACCGCAGACCTCGCACCAGCATTACAGCGAACAACATCAGCAGTGTTCGACGGCTTATTTTTTGCACGAGCGCAGGACAATTAATGCGGCCTACTACTGTGAAGTTTTGAGTGAGGTCCAACTTGCATATCGCCACAAAAAACGAGACCTATCGATCAGGGAAATGGTTTCTTCTCCATGGAAATGTTCGCCCCCATACAGCAGCCTTGACTAGGGAAAAATTGGAGCAACTGGGGTGGGAAACATTGGAACACCCTCCTTACAATCCAGACCTGACACCCTGTGACTTTCATGTGTTTGGTCCTCTCAAGGAAGCTTTGGGAGGCCTAAGATTCAATAGTGATGCTGAGGTTGAAGCCTACTTGCGCAATTGGCTGCAGATACGACCTGCATCTTTCTACGTGGAAGGAATTGGAAAGCTGCCTATCCGCTGGGAAAAATGTGTTTCCAAATCAGGAGATTATGTAGAAAAATACACTATATTCTTTTTTTCATTTAAAATAAAAATAAATTAAAAAAAAAAAAAGTCTCCTTTATATTTGATTCACCCTCGTAATTAGGTCGGTTTGAAGAAGGGAGATAACTGGAGGCACATAAACAATAAGGAGCTCCATGATTTATACAAGACCCCAGATATTTTCACGTGCATCAAGAAGAGTATAATTAGGTAGCTGGGACATGTACAGAGAATGGAAGAGCAGCGAATCCCAAAGAAGCTTCTGGAGGGATACCCACGGGGACCGGGGAGGAAGAATCACCCACCTGTCTCCATCCAAAAAACTTCATTCCTCACTTCCCTTAAAACCCAACTATTTCATCACCTTCTGAATCTCCAATCTCCCTTAAATATGCAAAATAGTGAAAGCAATATACCTATTTGATTTTTTTTATATCTTTTAAACTCAAAAGCTGATCAAAGTTTTGTACTCAACATCCAGATGTTTATTTTTTATTTCAACATTCTGTCTCAGTTATTTTTATTGGATTGCTTTTCTTTTTTGTGTCTGCTTTGTATTGGGAAAAATGTGTTTCCAAATCAGGAGATTATGTAGAAAAATACACTATATTCTTTTTTGCATTTAAAATAAAAATAAATTAAAAAAAAAAAAAGTCTCGTTTATATTTGATTCACCCTCGTAATTAGGTCGAAAGTTTTGCCCTGGCAGTTAAAGCAGGCAGTATTCACTAGCATTATTCGACCAGTAGTGACATATGGAGGTGAAACATGGGTCTTTACCAGGAAGTCAGAACAAATGTTAAATGTGTGGGAGCGGAAAATCCTAAGAAAGATTTTTAGCCTTTTGAAGAAGGGAGATAACTGGAGGCACATAAACAATAAGGAGCTCCATGATTTATACAAGACCCCAGATATTTTCACGTGCATCAAGAAGAGTATAATTAGGTGGCTGGGACATGTACAGAGAATGGAAGAGCAGCGAATCCCAATACTGATACCCACGGGGACCGGGGAGGAAGAATCACCCACCTGTCTCCATCCGAAAAACTTCATTCCTCACTTCCCTTAAAACCCAACTATTTCATCACCTTCTGAATCTCCAATCTCCCTTAAATATGTAAAATAGTGAAAGCAATATTCCTATTTGATTTTTTTATATCTTTTAAACTCAAAAGCTGATCAAAGTTTTGTACTCAACATCCAGATGTTTATTTTTTATTTCAACATTCTGTCTCAATTATTTTTATTGGATTGCTTTTCTTTTTTGTGTCTGCTTTGTATTGTAATTCTTTAATTTTTTTTTTTTTTTTTATTTATTTTTTCCAACTAGCCAGACAAATGGCCATTAATTTTGTCCATGCCTGTTATTCTTAGGGGACTGCATGTCCCAGAATAAAAATTACTTTTCTTTCTTTCAGATATTTAAAACAGGTCCTTCTAAGAGGGCTTGCTTGCAGATTATTTTCCTAAATTGAGAATTAATATTACCGAAAAGCGGGACTTTGTCATTATAAAATGAGAGAAAGGTTTTTGCGCTTATCCCTAGGGATGTGGTTTCAAAATTAAAAATTCCAGAACAAAATTTTTACTTATTTAAATTGGTAAAGGTACTGAAGAGCGGCTGATGGGCGTGGCCTGTTTCGAGAGGTTATGTGACCGTGATGTAATCGAACTCCCGTCGCCTTTTTTCAGTTAAAAGTGCCTTGATTGGCCTTAATAGATTCTAGCTTTCGACTTCCGCTCGCTCTTCAGAGATAAATGAACCCCCAAAAAGGTCCTTATCTGTGGAGATCGGGCCTTACTTTGAAGGGTGCCTTAGTGAACGGCGCATAAGCCGCATTTCAGTACTTATACTTTAAATTATGAGAAAGTATATAGGGATATATTTTCAATACGAAACATCATTAAAATGATAATTTTATGTTTTGGATCAGCTGTGTGACCGGAAACACAGACCGTTTCATCCAAACTCAATACACTTCTACGTATATAACTTTGGACCTTCCAAATGAAGTTTCACTTAAAAAGCTGGACTGTCCCACCTAAATTGGGGTGTGATAATTTTAAACTATCGCTTAAAACTATCGATAGTCTCGACTATCGATAGTACTATCGATAGTTTCCCATCCCTACCTTATAAAATAAAAATAAAAAAAAAAAAAAACCTGTACCACTACAACCCATAAAGGGTCTTGGGTTGAGTACTATGTAAGGAAGAGTACTGTTTCTTGGTCAGCGGTCGTGCAAGGAGGTGATTTGACCATGATCACGCTCAACCGCCAGGTTCTTTCCCCTTAATTTTTCAATGAAGGGTACCCACTTTACAGAGGCTGGGTTTGCCCCAGGAGGGCAAAAGGCCCACGAGACCTTATAGTGATGCCAAAAACTAGTATTTTACAATAACAGGTACAACCAGACCTGTTCCAAAGAAATACCTGTTCCAAATACCTGTACAAAATACCTGTTACTAATACCATTTAATTTTTCTCCTCTAGATACTCATTTACCGAGTGTAACACTGCTTTGTAGGGCATATTTGTTTTTAGAAATAAGAATAAGAATTTATTATTAAATGATTTTTATGTGAAAATGAAACAAATTGTTTACACTACATTATTTGTAAATGCGAGTACAATTTTTCCTATAAAGAAAAATATATTCACAAGAAAAAATTTATATATTCACCGTAAAATCTGAGTATAAAAATAATATTAATATAAAATATACATACTTTCTCGTGATTTCTCAAAAATATACATGTTTTTCCAAAAGACGTTGTTTTTTATCACCATTTAATCCACAAAATCTGCCCATACTAACACCCATAGCACTGGGTGATACTTCTCCTACGAAAGAAAAGCACCACCCAGGGCGGGACTCGAACCCGCAGCTCCGGCATGGGAGTACAGCGCTTTACCGCACAGCCCCTCCACAAAATCTTGATAAGTGAATGAATACAATTTTTACACCTTTCATAAAACACAATATTGTAATGAATAATCAGTGGACAAAATTAATCTTAAAAAATTATGTTATTACAATAATTCAAAACAAATGGAAGTATATTTTTATAAAGGTATTTGAGTGTATTTAATAATAATAATGAATTAAAATGAAGGAGTAAGTAAGAAGAATAGAATAGAATTTAGTTTAACTCAATGTTATTGTAAAGTTATTGTTATTAAATAGGGTGAACAAATTAGTAAACAAATATTATCTGATAAAGAGATGGGAAACATCTGAATAAAAAGAAATACTCTGATTTCTATCATAAGCGGATCCAAGGGAAGGGATTGTTTTATTATTTACCGACGGCATTTAAATTTACTAAATGCAAGCAAGCTTAAATATAAATAATATAAAAAACATTTTATAAAAAAAATTAAACCGACTTCGAAAACTAGAACCCAGTAAAAATAAATGCACTGAAAAGTATGAAATAATTACCTTCTGATTTTTATGAATACGCAGCAAAATTGAAAATCTTATGAAAAGCGGGAAAATGCATTAAAACGGATAATCTTATTTTGTTTAGTTCGAATACATACAAACTGTTAATAAAAATTATTAAATTAAAATATTAAATACCACGTTCAATAATTAACAATCTTTTCGGAGGCGGCGCAAAATAGAAAATCTAGAGAATTTTAAGAATTTCCTAATTTTTAGTGTTAACAATTTTAAATTTTGCGCCGCCTCCGAAAAGATTGTTAATTATTGAACATGGTATTTAATATTTTAATTTAATAATTTTTATTAACAGTTTGTATGTATTCGAACTAAATATAATAAGATTATCCGTTTTAATGCATTTTCCCGCTTTTCATAAGATTTTCAATTTTGCTGCGTATTCATAAAAATCAGAAGGTAATTATTTCATACTTTTCAGTGCATTTATTTTTACTGGGTTCTAGTTTTCGAAGTCGGTTTAATTTTTTTTATAAAATGTTTTTTATTTAATACTTTTTAGTGGCGGAAAATAATTTCTAATATAAGGCGGAAGAAAGCACTGCGTTGATCTCTAAAATAAATTCTGCATGATTTTTTTTATACAGATTTTAAGTGCATTTTGAACTGATTTCGGGTTTTCGAAGTCGTTTTTTTTATTTATTTTTTATTTATTTTATTCGGTACCCCTCTTTAGATACTGCAAGTGAGTTTGGTTCATTAGTTGGTTGTTCTATCCATGGTGGGAAGGACGAGATCTATTCCGTGGGTCCCTCGCGAAATAAAAGAGCCCACCCAGGTAGCGCTATACCACGTTCGTCTTTCCCGGGTTTTATGTTATAATCATATCAATTTTAATAAACTTTGTATTATAATAGTGACATTATCAATTTTATAAATATGCACAGAAAATTGAAAATCGTTTGTGGTAGGTGCAGTACACACCTTTCAACACCCTGTCTACTTTGATTTTTTGTAAAGACCAATGTTCCATCGGGAAGACACATAAAACTTTTTTTTCCACAATGACAATCTTTATCCTTTGCGGTTTATTGTCTTCGGTAGTTGTTTATTACATACATACATCTGTGTTCCGAGAGGTGTTCAGTTTCGCTCGGCTATAACATGAATCCGGCAACTTCAAGATGTCGTAGGTATGCTACTGAATAGTTGTGATTTTGGCCGTTTTTCGACCAGTTTTATGGGTTAATATAATAAACAACATGTACGTTTGTTATTTCGGTATTTGAGAATATGACTGCCCCGAAATGGAAACAATTCTTGACAAATGACTATCTTTAATATTTTCGTCTCTAGACTCTCTTATCGAGTGCCACCTTAGGGACGTTATCGTAACTTAAAGAAAAAAAAATAGACAATTCACCATCATAGATGGAATTGGAGATGGAAGAAAATAATATTAAAATTTTTTAGCGGGACGTATTTATTTTATGACTGGAATAATAATAAGTCCATATTATGGTCATATCCATAATATTTTTCTTAATTTTCAAACTAAATTTAAGCTTAGTTAATAGTTATTTGTTATCTCTAAATCAATAATTTGGCACTTACAGCAATTTTCATCTAAACACCTCAATTGTTGCAGAAACATAATTAAAAACCGATAATAGTAATCTGGATAACATAACAAAAGTGTCACACCAGAGTGAAGAATCCGCACAAGATTTTATGATTAAATTGTATATTAATATCCGACAGTGATCGAGTGTATCCGGATGCTAACAGAGGTGCCTGAATCCTTTGCTAAGGCCTCTAAATCGACTGAAAAAGAGCTTTTCCAGGAAGCATTGAATTCCTTTTTAATGTGCATAGCGAGTGGAAGTCGGAAATCAAAATCTAATTTAAAACAATAATGGCTACGATTTTACGAATCTCTTTTAAAGAGGGCTTAATACTCGGCCTTTCTTTAAATTCTATGAATTTTGTGGTTTTATGATTATGCTGTCCATCCGTCGTTTAGACATTCATTTAGGATTTTTTACTGTTATCGGTGTTTAATGTGCTTTAATCTTCTTAAATCTATAAACAAAATCTTTTAAGCAACCCAAAAAAATGTTCTTGAGTTTTATTTCTTGGAAAAATTTTCCAGAAACAGGGTCGAAACTACAATAACTTTGCCTGAAACATAAAGTGTTTCATTTTTCAGAAAACGACAGCGCTATTCCACTGATATTATATATCTTTATTAAAATATATTGTTGATTTATTTAAGGTTATGTATAAGGTTTGTTTCAACAAGCACTTAAACCACGACAATAACTAAGACACTTCACATGTTCTCCCCCACTCTTTTACTTCTGAATTTGATTGGCTTGTTTTCCCAACCAATTCATCGACCATTAAGACATTATTGATCATTGATTGAAATCCACCAATCAAATTTAGAATAAAAAAAGCGGAGATAGTACATGATCAGTTTGTTATTTATCAACGTGTTTTAATAGTTTGTTGGAGCATACCTTATGATATATATGCCATATGTTTTTTCAAATAAGTAAATATTTTGAGCGATAATTAAATAATTATTTTAATGTTTTTTCCCAATAACTTCTTTAATAAATTAAGAACCCAAAAAATGTTTTAATGGGACCACATTGGGAAAATACTCTACAAGATGCAAAAGGTTTCGTACCAATTGGTCCACCCATCTCGGAGTAATCGGTGGACATCCATAGAAAAAAAAAATATAGAAAAAAAAAAGGCACATACGTATCGAAATGAGTAACCTCCTCTTACGAAGTCGGTTAATATTTATTATATTAGATATTATGTATAGAGATAGAGTAGCATAGCAGTAGTAAGAAAATAAAATAGAGGTAAAAGAGCATGTCAATTCGCCGCCAGGCCCCCCGGCACCCGGGATGGCATGCAGATGTGGGACAAAAGAGATATTAGATAACAGCTAAAAAATACTCATAGTCGTCCAGCCTTGTCTGGCGGAGGTAAGCAGTACTAGTAAACAAGTACGAAATAACAGGTCCGGTGTAAAATACTCGATCTGATGTCAACAAGTACGAAATACTCGTACTCGATCTGACGCGAAATACTCGATCTGGTGTGAACAAGTACGAAATAACAGGTCCAAAATACTCGTAGTGGTCCAGCGCTGCCTGGCGGCGATATGCAGTACTAGTGAAGAAGTACGAAATAACAGGTATAAAATACTCATAGTGGTCCAGCGCTACCTTGCGGCGATACGCAGTACTAGTGAAGAAGTAGGATATAACAGGTCTGGTGTGAACTAAGAGATGTGAGATAACAGATATTTGTTATCAGGTACAAAGTACTCATAAACTAGTCTTGACCCCGCGTGGCGGCCAGTAGATTAGTCAATATCGTTTGGCATATAAGTCGTACCTGTTATTTTTGAAAATCGATAACAGGTACAAAGTTGAGTTTGCACATACCTGTTACAAAATAACAGGTCCAGTATTTCCGAACCATCACTACTACCTTACAGACCGTTCAATTTTTACAGTTAAGTTTGTCACCGATAGTTTTAAGGTCTCACAGATACTATTATAACTGGTACAGCCATAGAACTATCGCACTGTTCTTGATAAATTAGCAATACTAAATATATAGCCATAAAAAAAGGTTCCTAGTAATTTGTTTAATTCATTTATAAATTTGTGAAACAATAACCTTTTTCTAATAATGTATGTATCCTCATCATTATAAACTTCTGAGAGTTTCGTAATGTTTGCCTATTTTTTTACTTTTACTGTGGATTGTGGCTTTGTGAGATATTTACTTTTCTTTATTTTATGAATTGAATATGATCCATGAATAATTTTGTAACATGATGATTTATTCCTTACACTTTTTTGCAATCAAAAATTGTATTTTAGTATATTGCATATTTCTCTCATGCAGATTTCAATCATAGGGTGAGTCACTTGAGATGTGACAAGGACAAATTGCATGTCAATATATGTCGCAGTAATTTTAATGTGTAAAAAAGTGAAAAATATTCTTTAAAAAATGAGAACTATTACAGTTGTAATGGAAAAGTGAAAGAAATATAGAAATTATGACAATTGACCAAGCCACCAAAACATGATAAGAAAATATGAAACAGAAGAATATTGCCCTGAAGATGGACGAAATAGTCTGAAACCTTGGCGTTATACTATTTTTATATGTAATGTTTAAATAAATGATATGATGGGAAGATTGACATTCACCAATCTATCTATTATATAATTCATGATCTTCCTTTATAATAATTATAATTGGGATTTTATAGTGGATTTAGAGACTGCAGTTGGTGGGTATCTAATTTGTCTTGGGTGACTACGCAAATTTGATTTACTTGCCTTAGCTCTGCGAATTATGAAGCACTTCTAAATCCTTTCCTTTTCTGGACTTTGTGATAAATCGCAAAACAAAGAAACATAGAAGCTAACACTGCTAAGGAGTCTGGTGTAAGAGGAGAATCTCTTAATCCACTCAATGAAATCATTCGCAGGTTATATCTCCGAGTTCAAGCATGCAATGGTGCCCTTCATTGTCTCGGGGAGGTCCTCAATTTTGTGGCTTGACCACTGCTCTACCGGCTTAGAGTCTAGTTATAAGCTCCAACGAGGTGCTGTACAGTTAGTGATTGGTAGGCAATTAGCCTTGATATCCTGGGTATTATTTGCTTTAAATGTGGCTACTAATTAATTCAGTAAATATTTGGTGAGGTTTGAAAAAATCAAAATATTGATGTATGAACTAAATTTAAGAAACAAATAATATGATATCACAATTAATAATCACAGATAAATTGACTGAATCAGAGAAACCAGATTTTTTCATAAGCTACAACTATCAAGAAAATGCATATTCTTGTTTCACAGCAGAGCATTCTGGATTGTTAAATCCACATTCTGGGCATTCAAATGAACTATCTAACTCTCTGTTGGTCTGAAACACAAAGTTATTTTATGATTATCTTATAATTGACAGATGTACTAAGTAAATAATAAATTATAACTTACTGCTAAACAATAAAAACAAAAGTAATGAGAGCATCCCATTTGATGAGGTAATATAGGTGGTTCTCCACAAAGTGCACATTTGTAATTAGAGGAAAGAGTGCTGTTCGAAAATGAAGATTCAGTAGAACCTTTTATCATTTTTGCTACTTTCATTTTAAGTTTAGAATAGTTAATCAGTGGAATAATAATAACTAACAATTCCTGCATGGAAAAAACAGGGAAAAAAATTAGTAAGATAAAAACAACAATGAAGAATATAAGGTTAAAATAAACGATAAGAAAACAAAAACAACTTATAGAATTACATTAAAATGAAACTAGCTGGACCAGTGCGAAGCATTTTTCTTACAAAATTTTTATCAGAATTTAACTTCTCGGTTTAACATAACGTTAAATTAAATTTTTTTGTTACCTGTTCACCCCCTCCCCCCCCCCCTGCATTATAGGAAATTTATTTTTCTACAGCAGTGCTTAACAGTTAAGGAAAGACTTCATTTTTGACTTCTTCTCCTCAAAACAGTTACAGATGTAATCATCCGGGTCTGATTAAATCACTAAGAATATAAAAAAAAAAAAAAAACCTGTACCAATACAACCCTTAAAGGGTCTTGGGTTCAGTACTCTGTAAGGAAGTGTACTGTTTCTTGGTCAGCGGTCGTGCAAGGAGGCGATTTGACGGTGATCACGCTCAACCGCCAGGTTTTTCCCCTTAATTTTTCAATTAAGGGTACCCACTTTATAGAGGCTGGGTTTGCCCCAGGAGGGTCTCTCGGCCCACGAGACGAACTGTGGCGAATAATAAAGATATCATAAGCCATGTCAGATTCGAACTCGGGACCTTAAGCACAGCAGTCCACTGCCTTACCAGTGGGCTACCCCGCTCCCTACTAAGAATATAGCACCTGGAAATTAATCATTCTACATTCTGAATTTAAACATTTGATGTATTACTTAACAAAGGCATATGTAAATAGGTTCAATATCAATAAAGCTTCTTGATGTGTCATAAGCAGGGCCCGGATGCAATTGCATGTTTCTTTAAAATAATGGACCAGATATGATTACTGTGGTACTAACTGTAACTCAAAAGTAGCCCTCTACTTGCGTTAACATGATCATCCCCTCCGTAAAAAAATATGGTAAATTGCGCCTTAAGATAACGTGATTATTGTGACTATATTATGGCATCAGAGGTTTTGTCACTCTGATTTCAACAGTATTTGTAACTCAAATTTGATATATTTCGAGGTGTAACCATCCGATGTGCGATATATAGAAATATATAAGTCAATTCATCAGAAATAAGTTGATTGCAGATTTTTCTAATATCTTTGTAACTATTATTTCAGTTACATATCTTAAGCTATTAATGTATACTTAACGCATATCTTTAGCTAAATATGAGTAAAATTTAGTCAGATAATCACAAAACCAGCTAACTTAAAAAATATTACGAATTAATAGACAGCTGTTAATTAGTTAAAAAACTTCATGTATGCATCATTCAATGAATAAATACTATCATAGAAATTAATATACTACTAGTCATAAAAATGATCAATTTAAAATTAATAACCAGATTTTCTGTCCAGGGATTTATAAAGTAATCTTTTGAAGGAATTTTTTACTTAATATTGTCGTCTTATTATTAAGGTAACATACAGTTATGTACAGTGATATATAGTTTTTTTAAAGTCCCTTTGTGCTACTAAGGCTAATCGGACGATGCGACCAGTGGAGTCCTAAACTTTGCCTATCCAAGTATATTTAAGATAGGGATCTTTAGCAAGTACCTGACATTGTACAGGCTCAGGACCTCCATTTTATGTCCTATCCGAGGGATGGCATGGCCATGGATTTTTACTCCTATTAAAAAATCCTAGGGCTAGTGCGGGACGCGAACCCGCAACCTAGTGATATACAGTTTTTACATTACTAAATCGAATGGAAAATTCACATGACACTGCAGTCTGTAGATTGAAAATTATCACTGACTATAACTGCAGCATTGGGGGGAGGTTCGAGCCGCCAATAGTCGGCGCCTAAGATGTATTCAAAATATAATTTCTTTAACTGATAAATCAGATTTTTACTTTCAATTATCTATATATGAAATATACTGGGTGTCACAGGCATAGTGCAAAAAAAAAAAAAAAATAGGGTAATACTGCATGCTTAACAGAGTATAATGGCGCAGAAACGAGTTTCTACTCTAAATTAATAATTTTCCTCAGTACTACTTTCGCTATTCCCCTTCTGGCTTTGACAGCTCATAAGCACACTGCTGTATGTTGGTCACCATGCGAACTACCATCCCCACCACCTCTCTTCTTAGCCGTTAAAGGCCTAATTTATGGCTAGGTTAGAATTATATTACGCGTTTTTTTTAGTAGTATCGGACCATGAGGTCATCTCAACCCTAACCACCTTCACCTATTCCTGGCAAATAAACATCGATTAATCGGACTTTCTGTACATAAGATTAATTTTGAAAATCCCGCGTCTCCCCACCCTTGCATCTATCAAACATTACTTTTCATCGAAATGTTATCATTTTTAGAATTATTAGTATTTTAGAGCCTGTAAAATATTAATATTGAACCTAGACCATTCCAAATACATGTAATTATGTAACTATTCGTTATGCTTATAAGTTCCTTACCCAACTTAAATATTTCATGATCGTTGATTAATTTCAAATACATTTCCTCGTATTGTTTTCAAAATATACGTTTTTTAAGAATATTTTTTCATAAAATTTGTTTATACACTGCCTCATTATCCACTTCTTTGTTTTTCTGTAACCTGTTATCTTTTCATTATATACAGTTTTTTTTATCACATCAAAAAAAAAATTAAGAGATAAGATTTATTTAATTGAAGATGCTTATCTAATTCTACTGTTATTTTTCACAATATGAAGCCACCTATTTTATGGATAATATTTATTTTTGAAGGAACTACCCCAAAAATGTCCTAAGTCTCCTTTGTGAGAAATAAAGATGTTATTAGTTTGGCAAATAAATCTATTCGGTTTTTCAGGGTGAAATAAAACTCAGTCGATTATTTACATAATTTACTGTTCAATACATTGACCATTATTTAATATGAATTTTTCCCATCTTTCATGTTCATAGAATGTCTATGGTTTATTATTAAAAAAGTGATCAAAGTGGTTTTTAAAAATGAATTGTTAAATGATAAAGGGCGTTATGGTATAGGTTTGAATTATTCAGCGACTCCGAATACAGTTCAAAATACTGATTCTTCGAAATAGTCAGAGAAAAGGATAGAAAGTGACGTATGAAGGAGCAATGGGTGGGGAGACGCGGATTTTTTAAAAGTTAGATAATTACATCAACTGACACAAAATCGATGTGTAAATTTCAGATGGGGTGAGATAGTGCGTGACATAAAAATGACATAATGCTGAGGTAAGACGGTTATTTTTTAAACAGAAGGGAAAATAGGAGAAAGATGGCGGTCCTATTAGTTCGCATGGTGACCAACAGATAGCAGTGTGTTTATCAGCTGTCAAAGCCAGAAGGGGAATAGCAAAAGTAGTACCTTTTCCTCTTCCTGAACTTCCCATGAGTTAGAATTATTTTTTCACTTTTTCAAGACTAGAAAGAACAATGTATGAATTCTAAATAATGTAAAAAGGGTAATAATAATCTAAAATTAAAAAAAAAAAAAAAAAAAAAAAAAACTCCTTAGTTTAAATTTAAAGAATACTTTCTTTAAAATAAATTAAATTTTTTTCTTCTCATCTACTAAAATAAAAATATTTTTTATGTAGATTAAACTTTTTTTATGTAGATTTTGAAAAAATCTACATAAAAAAGGTTGAAAAAAAAAAAAAAAATTGAGGATTATTATTATTGTACCTATTGTGTTTAAAATGTCCTTCATTACTTTGGATGCAGGTTCTAGTGCGCTTCCCCATTGCCCCAACAGTGACATTTAATGAAACTTGGCTTTTACTACTTTAGCAGCCTCAAGTATCTTTGCTCATAGTTGTTCCACACATGTAATTGGCATTTTGTACACCTCTTCCTTAAAGGCACCCCCAAATAAAAAAAACAAGGAGGGTGAGATCTGGGGATCTACGCGGTGAGGATACCACGCCTCCGCGACCTATCCACGTGCGATATGCGCCATTAAGCCAATTCTTCACTGCGGTGGTGTAGTGCAGTGGAGCTCCATCATGCTGGAAGACAATTTCTCTTCTGATCCACTTCTTCCAGAAGGACCTGCAGATCAGTTTTCAAAATTCAAAATTTAGGTAGTCTTCTCCATTTAGATTCCTTTCATAAAAATGAGGCCCCATCATTATGTCTCCACCAACACCGACCCATACATTGCAGGAAAACCGATGCTAGAATGAGCTCGACTGGCAGATGTGAGAGTCCTGAGTAGCCCAGTAATGGGAATTGTGTGTGTTATAAATTCCTTCCCTCACAAAAGTAGTCCATCAGTCCAAAGAATTTTTTTTTCAAAATGATACTGCTCTATGTCTGAGTTAAGGAGCCACCGACAAAATTGAACTCTCTGTAAGTAATCGGTCTCCTGTAGGTCCTGTATGGGGGAAAAATGAAAGGGGTGTACTTCTCTTTTTTTAAAATGCGCCAAACTGAACTTTTACCAACTCTTATTTACTTATTTTAATTTCCTTATTTTTTCTACCTTGCCTGCTAATGCAACACAGATTTTTGAAGCAGTGAGATTATTCTGAAAATCAACTCACTGCCACAAAGTTTGACATAAAATAGCATTTAGCATAAGTTTTCAGTTTAATCACTGATGTGTTCTTGTGTTCACTGATGTGTTCTTCCGTTCACTGATGTGTTCTTCCGTTCACTGATGTGTACTTCTGTTCACTGATGTGTTCCTTAGTTCATTGATATGTGCTTCTGTTCACTGATGTATTCTTCTGTTCACTGGTGTGTTATTCGGTTCTTCTCCTAAGTCCGGCAGTCTTCACGAAGCAGCTCCAGCTCCCCTTCCCAAGGTGAAGTGGTTTTGGCCAACTGCTACCTTCCACCAGTACACAAAGGCTTTGAATTACGGGTAGTTTTAACTTTTACTATCTTCCATAAGAGAGGCAACTTAGCAGACAATAGTAGTGGGGGATTCCTCTACTTCTCTGATGATATGTTTGTACATGCCTAAGGGCGTGTGCGTGTGTGTATGTAGTATTGTAAAAAAGAGATCACCTGGCACACTCCTCTAGCATGCTCAGCCATCCACACCACTCTTACCTTTATGGTTTACTAAGACTGACTTTATTATTGGACATTTTCCGCATAAGACATGTCCAGAAACTGATGATTACAACTGTAACCAGGAAAAGGTAAGAGACCTGAGCCTCTTGTCCTATTTTTCATTATAAAAATAAATAAAAAATAACATAATTAATACTGGTGCAATCTAACACTAACAAAACAATATTTTCAGGATATTGGATATTTAACATAGTGAAAAAAGAATAAATTCAAGGACAACAAAATATCATAATTAACTTACTATAAAACCATGCCAAATCAGCTCTCTTGTCATATAAACATAACCCACATTTCTTTTGGAAGTTGGAATAGTTGAAACAGGATTCATCTTAAAGACATATTCCAAAAAACTTGGAGCTCCTCCATTTCTCAAGAAATTCACTATTGTAAAAATATTACAAATTTTTACAAATACTTCACCTCCTTCCATTAATGAATCTAAAATAGACATATAAAAACAAAAGATAATTAAATACTTCAGTGAATTAAACATATATAAATTATAAGCATACTGCCTTATGATCTTGCATCAGTTCAAAACTGTAATATCTCAAAGATGACTGTTTTTGACTTACACCATATGACCTTACACCTTACACCAACAAAAGGTCACCCCACAGTTTATCAGTTACATGAATAAGTAAATAAGGGAGGAAAAAGTAATTATACTTATTTTAAACCTTGTGTTAGTAGATTATTACATCCAAGTTTAAATCCCCCCTTAGTTATCATTTTAATCCTTTATCTTCTTCTAAGGCTTTTTCATGTGCGACAAATATATAGGCCACTGTCTTTCATTAAATCTTCAATTAAACTGTTCAGTGCTATTGAATTAATTTTTTGTTTATTTAATTAATGAGCTTTTTAGCAATAAATTAATAAATTGCAAAATGCCTAGAGGTAAGGTGTCATAAAATTGGCATAATTAAAACCTTTTGGGAAAAGGTCAACAAGATCGAAAACTGTTGAGAATCCTAAGGTGGTATTCGCTGTAGGAAGGCAATTCACATAAATCTCTTGACA
This sequence comes from Aelia acuminata, assembly GCA_911387785.2. Lineage (NCBI taxonomy): Eukaryota > Metazoa > Arthropoda > Insecta > Hemiptera > Pentatomidae > Aelia > Aelia acuminata. Next base: position 107,895,998 of record OU426978.1, on the reverse strand, counting down.
AATGCAGAGCTCAGCATTCAAATTTAATGGTTTAATTTGGGCAACATATAAAACAACTTTTTTTAATCATTCCCAAATAGAATGCTTACAATTTTAGAAAAATAAGGGGGCCACAAAAATATTATTAATTAATCAAGTTTTTTTGTGATCCTTTTATTTTACCTCAACTTTTACAATTTTTCGGCACACACCATTATCAAGATGAACATCTAAAATTAGAATTTTAATATATTTCAACTTTACAAATTAAATTAAAAACAAACATAAATAAACAATTAAAAATTCTAATTAAAATGTTTACATAATGTATCTTATTATTTCTTAATTTTCCAAAATCCTATAAATAAATTTAAATATCCAAAATATAACTTGTAAGACTATAACAATCAATTATTAATTTTACTTAAAATCCCTGCATAGTATTTATTCAAATTTTTAGTGTCATTTTTAAAATTAACTGTTTTAATAAAGTTCTCTAATTTGAAATTGACATTGACAAAAATTTAAATACCCATGTACATGATTGTACCTTTCACCTTAGTGAGGAAGAGTTAGGTTCGCATAAGTTTTTCTTTAAATAAAGGAATCTCTTCCAATGGGTTATCCTGTGTTATATAATCCCAACATTTTGGGCTTTTGGCCCATCTTCTGGGGCTATCTATTGTACATTTTTTTTAATTCCATCACCAATCGTCTGTACATACAATTGTTGAATATAAAAATATTAATGTCATTTCTTAATTGCACATGGTCAACTTTTAATAACTATTTTTCATGGCTCTGGACTATTTCAAATATAGCAGATCAGGGACGATAAATGCAATTAACTTACACTTACAAATTTTTCTGGCTTTCATTTCATTATTTCTAACTATGTCATCTTGAAGAAAAACTTAGTTCCCAGCTAGTTGGGTTGTGTGAGCTGCTTAGGGATATCTTTGCGGTAATCCAACATTCTCTTTGAACAAAAAATGAATGTGATTATTGTCATTATAGTTTTCAACTTCATCGAGTACTTCTAATAAATGGTCCACATTATCCTGTCCTAGGTATCAGTGAAGAGGAAGGATTTGCTCTGCCTTGAGCCGAGCTCTGTGGTGTAGCGGTTGGCATCCTCGCATGTAACGCAGGGGACCCGGGTTCGACTCCCGGCGGAGCCAAATCTTTTCTCTTCAAAAAATAAATTATTTAAACTTTTTGGATTTCATTCACACGGGTATATAATATTTTGTTATCGAATAATGTGTTTTTGGGTGGGCCGGGGATAGCCGAGCGTGTTGGAGCGCGGCCCGCTTTAACACGCTCGAGCCGAACGGTGGCGGTTCGAATCCGCCCTGGGATGGTTGACTTTTATTTCGTGGAGGCCCCACGGAATAAAATCTCGACCTACCCACCATGGTTAGGATAGGTTGGTTACACCTGTAGAGTAACCCCCGTATGCCACACATAGCCAGGAAGGGGTACCGAATAAAAAAAAATAAAAAAATGTGTTTTTGGAAAAATTTCCCATTACAGTAGGATGTTAAATGTAATTTTAAAAAATGTTATAAAGGAAAATTAATTTGTTTTATTTTTATTATTTGATTTCAACCAAATTTACCTTTAATATTGAAAATTAAATTTTAAACCATTTATATTCCATCAATTTGATGAACGAACAAAATGAAATTTTTTGGAAGTTTAGAAACCAAAATTGATTTGATTATGGAATACAAGTCTCGAATAGTTTATAGATACAGATAATTATTCTATTCGAGATACAAAATACTTTTCTATCGAATAAAACAAGATAAATAGTACAAGATTTATTTTTCTACAACAAATTTTTGTAATGATTAACTAGCAATATATCTTCATTTTTTCCACAACAACTATTTATTTTCTACATTACAACATTTGTTAACGTTTAACAAATACATTAATTTATTTCCATTAACATTTAATGATCCAATTACAAGTATAACAAATTAATAAAATTTGTTACATATATGTAACTTACATAAATAATTTCTCAATCGTATGATTGATAGTCTTTTAATAAATTTGATAATACTACATCTTAATATAACTATACCTATTATAATATAAAAATCTTCCTACCAAATTTGAAGAAAATAAAAAACAAATTTTTGGTAATTGCCGAATTTCTCTTTAATATAACTACCACAGAGTTATGAAGGGTGCACCCAATAGGAAAATGTAATTGTAAGTATTTTACAACTGTTAGTTTATTATTTGTTTGAATCATGTTCAGTCAATATCTTGTTCTATATCAGTTTGTATGATTTCTTTCTCTCTTCTTTTGAATATCATATAATATTATTTTTTGTAACCTTTTGATCAATATCAGTATGTTAGAAGAAATTTAAATTCTGTTAATAGCTACTGAGGGAAATGAATTATTTCAAGTGACAGGATTAACCTTATATTGGTAACAGACCCTTTTGTCAATGGCCTTCAAACAGTAAATCACTGTTTTTCCAAGGAAAACCTGTTTTCAACTTTAGTATGTGGCACTTAAAATTATAATAACTTTGAACAGTTTTGAGTAACCCTTCTTAACTCAATTAAAAACGTGATCAACTAAAGAAAACACTAATTGGACTCAATTCCTTTTCTATACAGAATCCAATAACCTTTTTTGTTTTTTTAATTCATTTCTAGGATCATTTTCCAGGGTGGAGCCAATGAGAACTGTCATACTGTATATATCAAAGGGACTGAAGTTGGTAAAAAAAAAAAAAATAAATAAATAAATAAATAAAATAATGATGAGTAATACCTATCATTGAAATAACTAGGTTTATCTCACAAAAATAAAGTAGGTTCGGTAATCAGAACATGGAAGAGGCAAAAAAATTATATACATACTAATTCTGCTGAAACTTTGATTGCTTGCAGAGAGATTCAAAATTCTTTCTTTGATATATGGGCACCCAATAATTAATAATCCAAGAGCTTTCAATTTCCATAAAGGAGTAGCATCAGAATATTTTAAATGCAATAATTGCTGACCAAATGATGCTTTAGATTTCTCAACTGAAACCTGAAATATTTTTTAATAATCATTAGGTCAAACAATAACTTTTAAGAATATAAATCATCAAAGTAATCCATGGCTTCAATTTAGTGTGAAGCTGTATCAAACTGTAAGGGCTTACTTCTTTTATTTCGGGGAGACTATACTAACTATAAATTTGAGCATCATGACAATAGCAATAGTAATAAAGCCTATACCTATTAATAATAAAGCCTATAACAGGCATTTGCCCGTTAATTCAGTAGTTATAATGAATTTTTAATAAAATTTGACTATCAACAACATTTTAGATACATTTCAATGCTATTAGTTCAATAATATTGCTCATTTTCTATGGTAACATTTTTAATCAATCATATTTCTCAGCTTTTAAGGAGAATTACCAATTTATTTTTTAATAAAGACAAACATTAGATGCAGAAAAAAATGGATTAATGGACATAGAATAAAAAAAAATTCTATATATATTACTAAAATATATTAAAGTACAAATTACATTAAATATAGAAATATTTATATATTAAACTAGCAGTATATACCGGTTTCACCCTGAGAATTTCATTTTTTGAATCTATAAAATCTATAAAGTGAGACTTTTATAGACTCAAAAGGTCGATTTCGTAAAAACCAATGTAAAGTTAACCAATTTAAGTTATGCAATTTTAATATGGACAGGTGTTCGCACCTGGTATCAAAGAACCACTGAGCGAAATTTGGAGAATTTAGGACAAACGGTAGGGATTTTTATAAAGAACAAACAGAATTTCATCTTTATTTCCCGGTTTCACCCGGGGAATTTCATTTTTCTAATGTAAAAAACCAATGTAAAGTGAGATCATTATGATTTTTATAACAATAAAGAATATCAGCTGAAGATTGGCTGCATGAGGTTATGCAATTTTAATATGGACAGGTGTTCGCACCTAGTATGGATTTTTATAAAGAAAAATCAGAATTTCATCTTTACTTACATAGATTATAGCTGCATATCCCGGTTTCACCCGGTTTCACCCGGGGAATTTCATTTTTCTAATGAAACGGTCGATTTCGTAAAGAATCATTGTAAAGCGAGATCATAACGATTTTTTTTAACAACAAAGAATATTAGCTGAATATCGGCTGAAGTTATGCAGTTTTAATATGGACAGATGTTCGCACCTGTTATCAAAGAACCACTGAGCGAAATTTGGAGAATTTAGGAAAAACGGTATGGATTTCTATAAAGAACAAACAAACAAACAGAATTTCATCTTTGTTTATATAGATATATTAATATAAAAAATATATTATAAATATAATATAGAAAATATATTATAAATATATATGAAAAAAATTAATATAGAAAATATATTAAAGTACAAATAGAAGAGGGCTGATAGAAGAAATAAAAGATAGGATATTCTACAAATCACTGTACAAGGAGGGCCAAACCTAGCTATCATGCACCCCCCTCACATCCCTACCCTATAAATTGCATATCATTGTGTTCCTTGTGATAAAAGATTAATTAAAAGCCAATGTTCCCAGAAAAAAAAGTGAACGCACAAATCAAAAATGGCGTTCGAAAATGGCAAAATGAAGAACTCGTTTTTAGTTTGTTTTTGGATTACTTACATTCACCATTAAGCTTAATTTCACCATAACTGGTCTTTTATTAAAGCTAGATAGTTCTAGATTCAGAATAAATAAACAAACGTACTAAAACAATTAGTCTAGACAACATAAAATTCCTTTAAAGTCAATTTTTTGCAAGTCACTCGCGTAAAAGATAAAATTACAAGTTAATTTGTGATTAAACGGCCATCATTAACGAAAAACGCCCTGAAATAAAACATCTGGAGCAATTATTTTTTTTTTTAAAATCACTGTTTCAAAATATCTCAACAAGTTTCATAGAAAACGGACCTTAGCGACAAAAAGGCACCAGTGATTCAGGTGCGTCCAGTCCTCCTCAGCCACATCGTTCAATTCCAATACATGATATAATTACAGCGGTTTTAGGATATTGTTTTGAATGTATAATAGAGCCTATGTAACAGCAAGTATTTAATTGATTAACAGTCAATGAAGGATTTATTATGTTTATTCTCAACAGCAATGCCCTGGTAGGAATGATTTACTCTTGAAAACACTGCAGAAAAAAGTGGACGAATATGAAGGGGTCATTCCATATATAAAATTAATTTATAAACAACATTAAACCAATAGGTCTTGGAATTTGGTAGTATTTTGTTTATTCGTTGCATATAGGTACTAATGCCAAGAAAAACACATAATTTTATATTTTTTGAACAAATGGTTTTTGGGTTTTAAATTTTTAAAATGAAAAAAAATTACTATTCATTTTTAAAATAAGTTTTGGGTCATATCTCAAATACTATTCGAGCTAAAAAGCAGGAACAGATTAGAGATGCGACATCGAAGGCAAAACATCGATGTTTTTACAATCAAAACATCGATGTCGATTAAACATCGACCACAAAACATCGATGTTCAAGGACATCGATGTTTTTTGACATCGATGTTTTTTAATTTATACGTTCTTTAAACTTTAACATATTAGTGCCCAAACGTATTTAAATCGATGATTAAGTGTAAAGCATGTTGATTTTTCATTATTAATATACGAAAACATCGATGTTTTCTACATAGTTTACGGTTTTACATAACCGTTTATTAAATATTCAACTGTTAGGACTTAAACATCTTATATTATAGCTAAAACATCGATGTTAAAAACAACTTTTTATTGTTAAAACATATTTGTTTTTGCAGAAAACATCAATGATTAAAACAACATCGATGTTTTAAAAAAAGTTGTTTATAACATCGATGTTTTGGACAAAAACAAAAATGTTTTAACATCGATGTTTTGGACGAAAAACATCAATATATATTCTCTTAATCTCATTGATGTTAAAACATGTTTTAACAATAAAAAGTTGTTTTTAACATCGATGTTTTTGACAAAAAACATCAATATATATGCTCTTAACATCGATGTTTTGGACAACATCAAATATATTTTAACATCGATGTTTTTGTCCAAATCATCGATGTTAAAACTTGTTTGTTTTTGAAGAAAACATCGATGTTTTAAAAAAAAGTTGTTTTTAACATCAAAGTTATGACAAAAACAAATATGTTTTTACATCGATGTTTTGGAAAAAAAACATCAATTTATATGCTCTTAACATTGATGTTTTAACATCGAAGTTTGGGGCAAAAAACATCAATAGATATGCTCTTAACATCGATGTTTTAGACAACATAAAATATTTTTTAACATCGATGTTTCAACAATAACCAGGTTCTTTTTAACATCGATGGTTTTGTCCAAAACATCGATAAATCATATATGTTTTTGCAGAAAACATTGATGTTTAAAATATAATCGATGTTTTAAAAAAAAATTGTTTTTAACATCGATGTTTTTGACAAAAACTAAAATGTGTTAACATCGATTGGTTCGGAAAAAACAAATATGTTTTAACATCGATGTTTTAACAATATCCAAGTTTTTTTTTTTAACATCGATGTTATATACAAAAACAAATAAACTCTTTACATCGAATTCCTAACTATAACAAAGTTGTTTTTAACATCGATGTTTTTGTCCAAAACATCTATGTTAATACATATTTGTTTTTACAGAAATCATCGATGTTTTAACAATATCCAAGTTTTTTTTTTAACATCGATGTTATATGCAAAAACAAATATAGTTTGTACTTTGTTATAGTTAAAACATCGGTGTTAAGAGCATATTTGTTTTTGTATATAACATCGATGTTAAAAAGAACTTGGTTATCGTTAAAACAACGATGTTAAAAAATATTTAATTTCTAAAACATTGATGTTAAGAGCATGTATATTGATGTTTTTTGTCCCAAACTTCGATGTTAAAACATATTAGTTTTTGTCATTGATGTTAAAAACCACTTTTTATTGTTAAAACATCGATGTTAAGAGCATATGAATTGATGTTTTTTGGGATAACTTCGATGTTATAAACAACTTTTTTTAAAACATCGATGTTTTCTGCAAAAACAAATATGTTTTAACATCGATGTTTTCTGCGAAAACAAATATGTTTTAACATCGATGTTTTGAACAAAAACACGGATGTTAAAATGAGAGCATATATATTGATGTTTTTGTCCAAAACATCAATGTTAAAATATTTTCGTTTTCGTCAAAATCAAATATAGATATTAAAACATATTTGCTTTTGTCAAAAAAATCGATGTTAAAAACATTTTTTTTTAAAACATCGATGTTTTCTGTAAAAACAAATATGTATTAACATTGATGTTTTGGACAAAAACATCGATGTTAAAAGCAACTTTGTTATAGTTAAAAATTCGATGTTAAGAGCATATGAATTGATGTTTTTTGTGATAACTTCGATGTTAAAAACAACTTTTATTAAAACATCGATGTTTTCTGCAAAAACAAATATGTTTTAACATCGATGTTTTCGGAAAAAACAAATATGTTTTAACTTCGATGTTTTGGACAAAAACAAATATGGTTTAACATAGATGTTTTAACAATATCCAAGTTGTTTTTAGCATCGATGTTATATAAAAAAACAAATATGCTCTTAACATCGAATTTTTAACTATAACAAAGTTGCTTTTAACATCGATGTTTTTGTCCAAAACAAACATGTTTTAATATGTATGTTCGATTTTGACAAAAACGAAAATATTTTAACATTGATGTTTTAAAAAAAGGTGTTTTTAACATCGAAGTTAACCCAAAAAACATCAATTCATATGCTCTTTTAACAAAAAAAAGTGGTTTTTAACATCCATGACAAAAACATCGAAGTTTGGGACAAAAAACATCAATATATATGCTCTTAACATCAGTGTTTTAGACAACATCAAATATTTTTTAACATCGATGTTTTAACGACAACGAAGTTTTTTTTAACATCGATGTTATATACAAAAACAAATATCCTCTTAACATCGATGAGGAAACATATTTGTTTCTGCAGAAAAAAAAACAACGATGGTTAAAAAAAAGTTGCTTTTAACATCGCTGTTTTGAACAAAAAACATCAATATATATGCTCTTAACATCGATGTTCTAACAATATAAAGATGTTTTAAACATCGATGTTTTAAAAAAATGGTTTTTGACATCGATGTTAAAACCATCGATGTTTTCCCCAAAACATCGATGTTAAAACCATCGATGTTTTCCCCAAAACATCGATGTTTCAGAAACAATATCCAAGTTGATTTTGGCTTCGATGTTATATACAAAAACAAATATGATCTTAACATCGAATTTTTAACTATAACAACGTTGTTTTTAACATCGATGTTTTTGTCTTAAACATCAATGTTAATACTTGTTTATATATATATATATATATATATATATATATATATATATATATATATATATATTTGTTTTCAAGAAACCTTCGATGTTTTAAAAAAATAAATTATTAACATCGATGTTTTTGACAAAAACAAATATGTTTTAATATCTGTTTGATTTTGACAAAAACAAAAATGTTTTAACATCGATTTTTTGGACAAATAACAATATATATGCTCTTAACATCGATGTTTTGGACAACATCGATGTTTTCTGTAAGAACAATAAGTATTAACATTGATGTTTTGGGCAAAAACATCGTTGTTAAAAACAACTTTGTTATAGTTAAAAATTCGATGTTAAGAGCATATTTGTTTTTGTCAAAAACATCGATGTTAAAAACTATTTTTTTTAAAACATCAATGTTTTCTGTAAGAACAATAAGTATTAACATTGATGTTTTGGGCGAAAACATCGATTTTAAAAACAACTTTGTTATAGTTAAAAATTCGATGTTAAGAGCATATTTGTTTTTGTCCAAAACATCGATGTTAAAAACTATTTTTTTTAAAACATCAATGTTTTCTGTAAGAACAATAAGTATTAACATTGATGTTTTGGGCGAAAACATCGATGTTAAAAACAACTTTGTTATAGTTAAAAATTCAATGTTAAGAGCATATTTGATTTTGTATATAACATCGATGTTAAAAACAACTTGGATATTGTTAAAACATCGGAGTTAAAACATATTTGTTTTTGACGAAAACATCGATGTTAAAAACAACTTTTTTTTAAACATTGATGTTGTTTTGTTTTCTGCAAAAACAAATATGTTTCCTCATCGATGTTTAGGTCAAAACCATCGCTGTTACAAATAAATTTGTTATACTTAAAACATCGATGTTAAAAAGAACTTGGTTATTGTTTAAACATCGATGTTAAAAAATATTTGATGTTGTCTAAAACATTGATGTTAAGAGCATATATATCGATGTTTTTTGTCCCAAACTTCGATGTTAAAACATATTTGGTTTTGTCATTGATGTTAAAAACCACTTTTTATTGTTAAAACATCGATGTTAAGAGGATATTAATTGATGTTTTTTGACCAAAACATCGATGTAAAAACATGTTTGTTTTTGTCATTACAATTTTTATTATAACATCGATGTTTTTTGCAAAAACAAATATATTTTAACAGCGATGTTAAAAAGAACTTTGTTAATGCTTAGAAAAAAAAAAATCTTACTACTAAAAACATCGATGTCAACATCGGCCCACAAACATCGATGGTCGAAAAACATCGGCTACGTAACATCGATGTTAAAAACATCCCCATTTCCCCAAAACATCGATGTTTCAGAAACATCGACATCGATGTCGCATCCCTAGAACAGATCTCATAATTTTCAGTTTTTGAATTTTGAAAAGCAACCCTCATGTTTTTTTATTGAAAAATTAATGTAATTCTAACATTTGGTAGCTAAAGGTGAGCTACCACTCTCCTGTATACTAAATTTTATATTGATTTATAGTGATATTTTTCCTCAAATGGGCAGCCCTGTCTCTGGCCGACTCTTCAGCCAGCTCAGCTGCTCCAAATACCTTCTACTAGCGGCTTAATAGGATGATACAGGGGTGAAAAGTTCTAATAATTAAATCATGCATCATATTCGTTATCTTCAATGTCAACAGGCATGCATGAACTCTCTAACAACTTATAAGTCTTCACTTATTGCCGCCATTAAAGTGGCTTTCTTAATTTTTACATCTTTGATTTCTGAGAGCAAAAAGTGGTTCTCAAATTTAGCTATAAAAATTTGGAAGTCCGCAGTAATGTCGAATATCAGGCCTGTTGGTAAGGGTTAGCCCCGTGTTTTTTCAATATTCTTGAATATTCTTTGTAAATAAGTGAATCCTCGTCACAACTGTTATATTTTGAGCAATGAATTTAATAGTCATTCTTATGACACTTTATTATTTTAATACATACAATTTTATCAAAACATCTGTGAACATACAAATGATCTAAACCAATGACTATAATATACTGGGTGTCCCAGACCTAGTGTAAAAAAAAAAATGGGTAATACTGAATGTTAAACGGGGTAGAATGGGGCAAAAACAAGGTTCCTATCTCAATCTGTTGAGGAGATAGAATTATTTTTGTTTTTATTTTTAAAATCTTTCTTTTTTCTGAAAAATGACAGTTTTCTCTACTTTGGTTTAGCGTAGAAACAAAGACGATGATATTTTCTTAATCAGCATTAAATTTTCTAAAAGATGAGATGGGTCTGGTTATTTTAAATCCACTTTCAGTGGGACTTTTAACGCGCTAAACACAAAACATTTATTAAAACTAAAATTTTTAATAGTTTTTGAAAATTCCTCACTCCCCACTGGAGCACCCTAGAAGCTGTCAAATTTCCTAAAAACTGCGGAATTTAGTTAGCTTTTTAGTGATGTAACCCATGATACAATTGCACTTCACCTTTTGAGCCTAAAAAAAGTTTTTCTGATGAAAAACACGCTAGAGAATGTCACTGTTGGGGCAATGAGGAAGTGCGCTAGAGCCTGCATCCAAAGTAATGGATGTCGAACTTCCCATGAGTTAGAGTTAGTTTTACTTTTTTAAGACTAGAAAGATCAATGTATGAATTCTAAATAATATAAAAAGGGTAATAATAATCTAAAATTAAAAAAAAAAAACTCCTTAGTTTAAATTTAAAAAATACTTTCTTTAAAATAAATTAAACTTTTTCTTCTCTTCTACTAAAATTTGAAAAATCCTACATATAAAATAATATTATTATTGTAGAACCATATTAAAATGGATTATTGCAGTGTTCAAAATTTACTCCATTACTTTGGATGCAGGCTTATATTCAACATTTTTTACGTAGGATTTTTTTTTTTTAATTTTAGATTATTACCCTTTTTATATTATATAGAATTCATACATTGTTCTTTCTGGTCTTAAAAAAGTAAAACTAACTCTAAATCATGGGAAGTTCGACATCCATTACTTTGGATGCAGGCTCTAGCGCACTTCCTCATTGCCCCAACAGTGACATTCTCTAGTGTGTTTTTCATCAGAAAAACTTTTTTTAGACTCAAAAGGTGGAGTGCAATTGTATCATGGGTTACACCACTAAAACGCTATCTAAATTCCACAGTTTTTAGGAAATTTGACAGCTTCTAGGGTGCTCCAGTGGGGAGTGAGGAATTTTCAAAAACTATTAAAAATTTAAGTTTTAACAAATGTTTTGTGTTTAGCGCGTTGAAAGTCCCACTGAAAGTGGATTTAAAATAACCAGACCCATTTCATCTTTTAGAAAATTTAATGCTGATTAAGAAAATACCATCGTCTTTGTTTCTACGCTAAACTAAAGTAGAGAAAACTGTCATTTTTCAGAAAAAAGTAAGATTTTAAAAATATAAACAAAAATAATTCTATCTTCTCAACAGATTGAGATAGGAAACTTGTTTTTGCGCCATTTTACCCCGTTTAACATGCAGTATTACCCGATTTTTTTTTTTACACTAGGTCTGGGACACCCAGTATAACAGTTTCTATAGAACCTTGGTTGGACAGTGAACCCCTGGGTGAGGAAGTTTAGGTTCCTGCCCAAGCAGGAATCTAAAAGATGCAACAGATAGCTTGAGTAATCAGATAATGCCAGCATTTATTTTTTAAACTTATCTTTAGATTCCCAGTGCCAGTATTCAAACTCAACTTCAGAGCTGTAATAAAAAGCCATTCAACATATAGTATGTTTTTATAAGTTTCTAAACATGGCCTAATACCATAATCCCAAAATGTCACAATTATTTAATTATATAAATTATTAAATAGAAAAGAGCCTTTAACATACCTTCCATATACTAAATCTTAAAATAACATTCAACTCAGGACCTAAATTGTTCAAAAACCATCCCTGAAACAAAATCATAAATAAAATTTTTTTTCAGAAATCAAAACCTGGTCATGTTAATGTAATTTATTTAATTATCATTGGAAATATAATATATATATACATATATATGAAACTTACGGGAAGCCATTTGGATACATATTCAATCTGTGACTTGAGGACTTGAAAAATTACATTGTCAACTTCCTTTGCATCAAGCTGAATCAAAAATTTAAAAAACTTTTAAGTACAATATTAATTTATAAAAACTAATAATTTAAAAAAAATGTAAATTCCTTGTTGGTTTTTCACTAATTGTAATACGACTTTTATTTTATCTGGCTTTTGAAAAAGAAAAAAAGGATTGCAGAGCACCTAAAAGAAAAAGAAAAAAAGCTCTTGAATGGCAATTGCTAGCAATGTACAAAATTTCAAAATCTAGTCACTTAGCACAACACAACACTCAGTCTTGTTGAATCGTATGTCTAGCATTGTTAGATGGACCAATCAATGGCAATATTTTAGGGGCCTCATGCTGTAAAAAAAATATAACGTCTTGATTTCCGCAGTTTATCCAGCAACGTATCTAGTTTTCACCGATATTTAGTTTAAATTGGATAACTTTACAGTACTTCCAATTTAAACTTCCCAATCTCTCTTCAGGAATACACTTTATAGGTTCTCAACAAAGCTTAGAACATTGTTTATCTTCAAACTAGTAATGCTGACCCAAACTGGTGTTAACCTCCAGTTGAATATTTAGTTCTAGGCTACTTCAATTTGAGGCATACCTTACCTTTTCTTCATTCCTCGCTTGCTTTCTGGCCTATGCCTATGCATTGGCCCACACTCTAGCACTCCTCAGAAAGCAGCATGATGTTACGCGAATGTTTTGTTATGTTACCTGCTTCTGTATGAAATGCTTGATTCCATTTCTCTCTTGAAAGTGAGAACAGCTAAAAAATAAATGTTCCACATCCTCTTTCATGTTGGATGAAAGAAACATTGTTGATTTTTCTGCTTAAATTTAAACTGGCCAGAGCAGCTGCTGTGTGAGCATCTGGGTTGAACACTAATTAACTTCCCTTTGTTTCCTACCTCCCAGGATGCAAGGAATCAGACTATTAGTCATATACTTGTTCTATGCCAGGTATCAACTGTACCTTTTCTTTCCTCAGTCCCAGAGAAGCAGTCAACTCTTTCAAACAAATGCTTTGTCCCATCTGCGACTTTTCTCATCTGCCAAGTTCTATTGGTGGCACTACTCGAGCATCTATCTAAGAAAAAGTTTGAAACTTACTTATCTCTCTTAAGGATAATGATAACCCATAAATGGACACTATTGATCTTCAGTAAGCCAATTCTAAGTAAAGAGGGTGTTTAAGTGTGTAGATATACCTGCGTCTTTGTGAGATATACCTGTAGTCCATTAATAATAAAGAAGTCTAGTATACCAAGTCTGGTGTCCTTAATCTCTATGAGGGCAAGTAAATCAGTGATATGATGTATAGAAGATTGAAGATTCCTTCCTCTTGGAGCATGATAGTGATTCATACGACTGCAATGAAACATTTTCTAAATTTTTCAAAGAAAATACAAAACATGTAAGGTGTCAGCATAAGCCTAAGGGCAAAATACACATAATGTTGCTAATAGTATTCTCTTTTGTTCAGTAATATAAGGATTATTTATCAGGCAAACAAATCAGATTCGGTTTGAATGATGTTTTAATAATGATTGCAGTTAAACCATGCATAAGATTGTCTGGGTGATCCATACTGTATATGGTGTAATTTGATATGTATATAATTTATCATTTGAAGAGAAGTGAATCATGTAAGGGTCAAGTTTGGATTTATTTTTTTGAAACACCCTACCTTATACCTAAAGCGTTTACTAAGCTTGTGTCTCCTGCTGTGTTGACCAACCAAATTTTATGCAAAAGTAAGGTCAGAAAAACCTATAACAAACGAAACTCATAAAAATTTGTATTCATACCACGGATATTCTGGGAGCGACTTTTTCAAATATTTTTTTTTTTTCTCCCATTAGATAAAACTGCAATCAGTGATGAAAAGTAAATTTGATTTCAAAGTGAAGAACAAGATAAGTTTAGAAGCGAATAAAACTAGTGATTGTTAATTCACAAAGGAACAGACCCATCCTATCGAGCAAAGAAGTACATTCTATGATCGATGACAGGTCCAAGGAGTGGTGAACAATATTCAGTAGAAACTTTTTCCTAGATTTATATGGGTGCGGGCCTTTAAAATTCTTGTTGATTATTTATTTTTAATTTAATAATTTTTATTAACAGTTAGTGTGTATTCGTACAAATCAAAATAAAATTATTCGTTTTATTGCATTTTTCCGCTTTTTATACCATTTTGTTACTTTCACTTATCTATATACGAAATATATAGTAAGGGAAAGTATTGCGATCGTGAAAAATGTCGACATCCGGTTTTCAACGGAAATACAAGTTTTGGGGTCCCCTGAGTCCAAATAACCAAGTCCCGCAAAATGGTCTGGGTAAGTGGGTGCGTGTGTTTGGACAGACTAGCTCAAAAACTATAAACCTTACGAATCTGAAATTGGCTATTTGGTGTATGTATGTGCCCGCGATGTGACAACAAAAATTTCATCAAAATTGGTCAAACGAAGGGGGTACTTTATTTAAAGAATTTTGTCTAATTTTTACGTTTTTTTCGATTTTATCAAAAACGGCTCTAACGATTTTGATTAAACTTGGTATTTGATGCATGTTTATGCCCGCAATGTGGCTGTCAAAATGTCATCAAAATTGATCAATTGAGGGGGGCACTTTACTTAATAAATGTTGTCTCATTTTCACGTGTTTTTTTTTTTATTTAGTCAAAAACGGTTGCAACGATTTGGATCAAACTGGAAATTTGATGTATTTATATGTTTGCGATTGTGATAGCTAAAATTTCACCAAAATTGATTAATTGGAGGGGGCACTTTACTTAATAAATGTCTCATTTTCACGTGTTTTTTTTATTTAGACAAAAACGGTCGCAACGATTTTGATCAAACTGGAAATTTGATGTATTTATATGTTCCCGACGTGATAGCTAAAATTTCACCAAAATTGGTCAAACGGAGGGGGCACTTTATTTAATGAATTTTGTCTCATTTTTAAATGCCTTCAGGATATATTTGCAAAAAGCAACTCGCAGTGAAAAACAAACAACCAGTAAAAAAAAAACTCGAACCTTATCTAAATTAGGTCCCTCAAAAAAAAAAAAATAATCAATAATAAACCGAAAAGTACTTACTGAGAACTTCCAAGTTTTGCAATACAGATACTCTATAACTTAAGGAGATACACAAATATAAGCATTTAAATGTGGGAAAATGTGAGAAGTTGAGGAATGGAGTTTGCATATTATCGAAACAGATCGATTTTTAATCTAAGTATGTTCATAAGTGAAAGTTGTGTGTTTCGCTCATAACACCAGATTTTTTTTTCTGTGTATTCATAAAAATCAGAAGGTGATTGGGTGATTCTCATGGCCTCCGATCTTTTTAAAAAAAATATTGAATATTTAAAGTTGTTTAAAATTTTATTATTTTAGAGTTTTCTTTTGTAATATACTTTCTGTTTAGGTTCTCAAGTGGGGCCAATTATTTTTTCTATTACCATTTTTTTTAAGTATTTTATTGGGCTGGTGATAAAAATGCTCATGACGGTCACTCTTTCTGTAAACATTATTTCTTCATATAACAAAATTGTAATTATCCTCAAATTAATAAAACTAAATAATTTAAATACAATAAAATACCAAATTAATGAAAAAGTTTAAAGTTGTGTTGTTGTTGTTTGTTTGTTTAAAGTCCCTTGATGCTACGAAGGCTAATCGGACGACGCACAGTGGTTGAAAATCGACTATTTTCGGAAAAAACCTTGTCAAACTTGATCTGTAAGCCCCCCCAAAAAAAAGTTGATATTAGCATAACCACGATTGAATTTCCTATAAAATGTATAGGTTGGAGCCCCGCTTAACCGGCTATTCCGATTAACCGGTGGTGTAAGGAAAATAGAAAAAAAATTATACACCAATTTATGGCACGAGATTGGCTAGTTTAAACACTTTTGCTGTTTCATGATAATATCATTGATAGTACTTGCAATATAATTTTATTTCATAAAAACTCCCAAATTAGGTTAAAAAAAATATATACATAGGAGCTATCAATTATTTTTTTCGTTATATTATAATTTTTAACTATTAAATTTGGCTTTTTCCCCTGATATTTGTTGCCTGGAATTACTGTAACTGTTTCTGATACTTTCTGAAGAGCTCATCTCCCCGGCAGTACGTAAACTTTGAGCATTCATATTGTCTGAAGTTTTCGAGGAAGTGGAGAAAGGTTCCGGCTAAGATGGATGGAAATGAGGAACCAGGACCTCCTGACATCTTCGTTACATACTCTAAGCGGACTGGAATTCCCTGGATCAGGAAATATATAGAGGTATCTTATGAAGAAGAGGGTAAGACATTTTTAACCTCTAGCCCATTCAAGGTATGTAGGTTCTTTAAAAGTTATGCCCCAAATACAAATATAAAAATTTTAAGAAATGGTAAACTGTTGTTAGATGTGAATAATGAGAAGAATTTTACAAACTTAAGAAACGTTAAGCAATATGAAAATTCAAAAGTCAACTTTAGCCTTCATCCTGTTTTAAATTATTCTAAAGGTGTTATATATTGCCCAGAGTTAAATTGTTGCTCTGAAGCAGAACTCAAGGAAGAACTGCGGCAGGAGGGTGTGGTGCAAGTAAGGCGAATTTACCGACGGTCAGGAGAAACCAAGATCCCCACCTCGTTGCTCACCCTAACCTTTGAGAAACCCGAGTTACCAGGTAATCTCAAATTAGACTTTATAAATATAAAAGTAAGGCCGTATATACCCAACCCTCTCCAATGTTTTAATTGTTTTGCGTTTAATCACACATCCTCTAAATGTCAGCGTAGTATTTGTGGTAATTGTAGTTTCAATAAACACGATGGTAATTGCAACAGCCCAATAAAATGTATCAATTGTTCGGATTCACATCCAGCATGGTCACGAGTAGGTCCCATATTTCTTAAAGAAAAAGAAATACAAAAATTGAGAATAACCGACAGAATTCCTTACCCCTTAGCTAAAAAAGTTGTAGAAAACCGAACACCAACGGTTCCCTCTACGGGAAGTTATTCTAAAATAGCATCTAGCGCGCCCACGAATACGGATTTAAACAAACAAATGGAAAAACTCGTATCATTAGTTGAATCATTGGTACTGAAAGTTCATGAATTAGAGACTGGAATCGGCTATCAAACTAACAATGCAAATAACCTCCCGGTTCCTAGCAATTTAAATGACATAAAAATTAGTAACCTAACAACATACGAACTTGAAAGCACATGTAATAGAAACCTCACACTAAATGATACCATTCTACTGAACGCAAGTAGGAATGATTTTGAGACAAACCCAAATGAGTTACAAAAAATATTCCCTGAAACCCTTAAACAAGCTGAGTATACTCATGCCAAAATTAGTCCGAATATTGATAATAATAAAGAACCCTCTCCGATTAAACCGAAAAATGACAATAATAAAGAATTCTCATCGATTAAATAAAAAATTAACCCTACTTCTAAAGTAAACTCTAAATCCGAAAACAATCCCTTGCCTCCACAACAACGGAAAAAAGGAAGAACTAACCCAAAGAAAAATTAACTTAAAAAAAAATAAAGAAATAAGTAAATAAAATAAAAATCCATCTACAAACCCGATAAATTATAACCTTTCATTTTTCTTGAATTCTAATAATCTTCTTGAATAATAATCTGAAACTCGATATTCTTTCATCTCTCGATCACAACTCGAATCGATTCATCTTCGAAAATCATCCATCTCTCGTAACCTTTTTTAATTCTACCCTGTAACGTAACGCGCACTATTGTTTTTAGAAATATC
The DNA here is from genome assembly GCA_911387785.2 of Aelia acuminata. Lineage (NCBI taxonomy): Eukaryota > Metazoa > Arthropoda > Insecta > Hemiptera > Pentatomidae > Aelia > Aelia acuminata. Next base: position 107,877,710 of record OU426978.1, on the reverse strand, counting down.
TTTTGACAATACGAACATACTTCAATGGAACATTAGGGGATTCCAGTATCATAAAAGTGAATTAGAGATATTGTTGCGGGATAGCAAAGCTAACATTATTTGTCTACAGGAAACTCACTTATCACCTAACTCTGAAGCGAAATTTCGAGATTTTTTAATATTTCGTAAAGACTACACAGGTGGGCAGAGAGCCTGTGGTGGAGTAAGGATTTTGGTCAGTCCTGAATTCCCTTGCCTCAACGTTTCTATAAAATCATCTCTGCAAGCCGTCGCTGTTAGGACGCTGTCTCCTTCTCCTCTAACCATTTGCTGTCTTTATATACCACCCACAAACAGTTTTCCGATTACGGCACTAAACGAACTTTATAAAGAGCTTCCAGCACCAATCTTACTGCTTGGTGACTTCAACTGCCACAGCCCTCTCTGGGGGTCTTCACAATCGGATAGTGGAGGGAAATTGATGGAAGACTTTATAGATTCCAATAATTTATCCATCTTAAATGACTCCACCTACACTTACATTTGTCCAAGATCGGGTAACTTGTCAAACATCGATTTATCATTAACAACTCCTAATATATCCCCGAAATTTGAATGGCGTACGATTGATGACACTTATAGTAGCGACCATTACCCTATAAAAACAGTATAAATAATCAATACGAGATGATAAAACAAACAATTCACACCGCTGCAGAGAGTTCGATACCTAAACGCAGATCGAGTAGGAAACGAATCTCAGTTCCTTGGTGGACCAATGACTGTTCTGCCGTCATCAAAAATAGAAAAAAGGCACTGCGAAAGTTTAAAAATAAGCCTACACCAGATAACTTTGAAAAATATATCGCAGCTAGGAACCATTCGCGCTTTGTGATAAAGCAAAGCAAAAAGTTGTGCTGGCAGGAGTTCATATTGCGAATAAATAACAATATATCGATCGCTGAGGTATGGAACACAGAAAAATAATAGGGACAAAACAACATGCCCACTTAAATATGCTTAAGACAGTCGATGGAATAATCACAGACCCAACGGCTTTGGCTAATACCATGGGAGAGTACTTTTATTTGACCTTTTCGGATCAAACAGATAGCTTTCGAACCTCCTGGGGACCAGAACAAATATGCACAATGCCTGCTGAGAACAATACATTGAACACCTCGTTTTCTTTCTTAGAATTTAATATAGCACTTCAATCATGTAAAGAGCGTTCACCTGGACCAGACAGTATTACTTACAGTATGCTGAAAAACTTATCTTACCATAGCAAAATATCTCTCAGTAAATTTCTAAATAATGTATACCGGTCTAATTTCTTTCCCAACGATTGGCGCATCTCGGAAATAATCCCCATCCTTAAGAAAGACAAACCGAAAGAATTTACGTCAAGCTATCGACCTATTGCACTGACTAGTTGCCTTTGTAAGCTGTTAGAAAGAATGGTAGCGAATCGTTTAAAATGGTATTTAGAAAATCATAATATTCTTAATATATGGCAAAGTGGTTTTCGATAGAGGTGCATTAGATAACATAATAAAGTTAGAAAATGATGTAATAGGTGCATTTCGATCGAAGGAATTCCTATTAGCTGCGTTTTTAGATCTTAAAAATGCTTTCAATTCGGCAAATAAAAAATATATACTAAAATCACTGATTGAATTCGGAATAACCGGTGAAATGTTTCGATTTATATCCAACTTTTTAAGCGATAGAAAGTTTTATGTAAGATCAGGTAATGCTCTGTCAAGAGAATTCGATCAACGTAGTGGTGTTCCACAAGGCAGTGTGTTGAGTCCGATTTTATTCAACCTTGCAATAAATGGGGTTGCAACAGAGATAAGATCGCCTGTAAAAATATTGATGTACGCTGTTGATGTTGTGATTTATGTCAAGGGGAAACATACTACGCTTATTCATGATATCTTACAAGAAACTTTGTTAAATATCACTTCGTGGCTCAATACAAGGGGCTTCGAAATATCCGTAAGCAAGACGCAGGCAATTGTATTTACGAAAAACCGAAATTTCGCTATCAAAAACATCAAAATTAACGGGGAAGATATACTGTACTCAACAAATATCAAATATCTGGGTGTCACCTTGGATCGCTCTTTAACATGGACACCTTATGTCAAAGGTCTAAAGTCAAATTGTTTACGGTCTTTAAATATTCTAAAAACTGTAAGCAATTACAATTGGGGTGCAGATAGAATCAGCATAATTCCTCTGTATAAAACACTTATTCTGAGTAAACTAGATTATGCATGTGTAGAATACGGTTCCGCGAAAAACAAAACTTTGGAGATGCTAGATACGGTCCAAAATACAGCTCTCCGAGTTGCTGTAGGAGCATTTCGCTCAAGCCCCATAGCGAGTCTTCAAGTAGAGGCTGGTGTAATGCCATTAGAGATACGAAGGAAGATTTTAGACTTGTCGTACTACATTAAAGTAATATCGCGGCCGGATCACCCTTTAAAAGAAATTCTCCGTGTATCCATAATAAACCCCGTAAGCATAAATACAAAAGTAAAACTGTCACTACCAGAAAGATGCTCAATACACATAAAAAATCTCGATCTCGAACCCTTCCCCTCAATTTTGGAATGTCGAAAATCGCAGATAGCTCCCTGGTTGTTACCTATTCCAAAGACCCATAAGATAAAACATGATAAGGGCCTTGGATCAAAGCTGGGAATGTTGGAGTTCGCTGAATTTCAACAAAACCAACCCGACTGGGATTATGTTTATACCGATGGCTCCAAAACAAAGGCCACTGGAGTAGGCGCGGCCACTGTCTCAAAGGAAATACTCACTTATTCGTTACCACAAATTTGCTCATCATACCACGCGGAACTGTTAGCGATCAATCGTGCAATGAACAAATTAAATACGGTAAACAAAAAAGTATACATATGTTCCGATTCAGAATCTGCTCTTAAAACAATTAAAAATCCTTTTTCGAAGAACACACTCGTAACCGATACCCTAATACACTTAAAATCATTGGAAATGGTTGGGTATAAGGTACAATTTTTGTGGTTACCAGGTCACTGTGGTATCAGAGGAAATGAGCTTGCTGATACTATGGCGAAAAAAGGGATTAAAGAAGGAGAGCCAATAACACATGCACTCGCCACAGAAGTAATTGCCTTAGTAAAGCAAAAGGCGCGAGAGAAATGGCAAGGCGATTGGTTCAGACTGAGGGACAACAAATTAAGAGTGGTAGAACCCAGCGTAGTCCCAAATCGAAGAGAACTGCAGCTAAACCGAAGAGAGGAAGTACTTCTCAGCCGCCTATGGATAGGGCACACAAGGATCACCCACGAGTACCTCATGGCAAGGAAGTCCTCGCCTCAATGCATCACCTGCGGTGTGCCTCTGACGGTGTCGCATATCCTCACAGAGTGTTATGCCTACGAAGTAGAACGGAGAGAAGTGGGACTTGGAACCGACTTAGGCATGATACTCAATAACACCTCGAAGATGGTCGAAAAGTTGTTCGTCTTTCTACGGAAAATTAATCTTTTTGACAAACTTTAATGTATTTACTTATTATTTTTCATTCTTCTTTCTTTTTTTCACTTTAATTCATTTATAATAGTATCCTTTACAGTAGTCTCCCTTTCTAAGCAACATCTAAATTCTTAATAGCAACACTACCTTCTTCATTGTTTTCTGTCACCCATATTTTTTACGTTACTATTGTTTATTTTATTTTCTACTCCGATATTTCTCTTCCTACCTTTACAACTGTTTTCTGGGGGCTAAAATGACCCAAGTGGTTGAAGAGCCCATTTTGTTGTTGTAAATAAATAAATAAATAAACTATTAAAAGTATTTTCATATTAAAATATAACATTGGGCTTATCCGGCATTAATAACTACCACTCTGTGAAAATTCAGCTCCGTAATTAACTAAATAACAGCTGAACTTTAATACCGATTTTTAAAAAGCAAATGAATTCACAAAATATTTAGACCTAGTTTTTGTAACTAAATGTACAATACGACACACTCACCGAAATACACGATGACTTGAAACTCCACTACCTCTAACTAATGATCCACCTTCGGTGTTTCACCCCTCAAAAAAATCCACAAAGCAACCATGATTTCCGAACAGAAAAGCACCGATCAATGATCTTATCACTCCCTTTATACTTCGTCACCAACCTCGAAAAGCTGTTTTGTTTCTTAGACAAATCTATAAATCTATCTTACACACAACCTATTATCCTCTTTTTTGGAAACTCTTCACACTCAAACTGATTCTAAACCCATTAATCCTTTATCTTACTGTCCTATCGCACTCTAATTATAATGGGGAAAGTATTTGAAAAACTTTTCCTGAGCCGAATTAAGCCTTTACTTGAAAGTAATGAAGTGGTACCGAGTCATGAGTTTAATTCTGTGCAAGCCATTATTCATTTTTTTTTTTATGAATCTATTTTTATTTCTATAAGCTTCCTGCCACTTTTTTTAAAACGAGACCATAAAGTTTTCATGAGAAATCGGTTTATTTCCACCAAGTTATCCGAGGTCATGTTAATAGACTTATTGTTAATAATTTCCAAACACATATTAAAACCACGGTAGGTGAAGAAGTAGATTTATCATCGACCTAATAACGATTAAGACTGACTTTATAAATGATGCTACACACCGGGAAGTAAGAATGGATGTTTTACTTAACGAATAATTATAACCTACTTCGAGGCACAACCTCCATAGCGAATAAACTGCATGAAAGAGCAAAGGCAATTCAATAAAAAAAAAAATCTCACATTTACAGACGCAGGTGGACGCAGCCAGAATATGTTTTAATATTTTCTTAGAGGTATCTTCTTCTTTAACGAATGGATTTTGAAACTGCGTTCGGCTGCACTAGAAAAATATATATTACCAAAACAAAAATTTGTCTTATTTTTATAGCATTTATTCGGGATTTTATTTCTGGTTTAAAACATTGAAAAAAAATAGGATCATTTTTATGCTAGTGTAGTATGTGAGATCGCTTTTCATGATTATGAAGGAAAATCGTACCAAGAAACAAAAATGCGAGTTGTAAAAATAATCATAGTTTTATAAATTTTTCGTTGAAAAATGATCTTTTTCAATGATCTTTTTCAATGATCGATTTTCAAAGGGTCATAACAAGTGTAAAACTTGGAATATCTCCGAATAAATTGATGGAATGTGTCAGGCAACTATTCTATTTATTAATAATGAAAAGAAAAAGAATACTCCAATACCTTAAAAAAATAGGTTTTTTCCTCCTTTCAACCACTGTGCGATGCTACAATGAGGGTCCTAAATTTTTATTATTAGGGATATATAACGAGTACCTGACATCTTACAGGCTCGAGACCTCCATTTTACGTCATATCCGAGGGACGGCATAGCTAAGGATTTTTTACTCCTTTAAAAAGTCCTAGGGCAACCACGGGATTAAAATTTTTGTTCTTGAGAAGATATAGAGATGTAATTCTTCTCACTATAATTTTTCGAGGTGTAAATATAAGATAAAAAAAAAGTGATCGTGGTAAAACCATATTAAACCAAAATCAATCCACTTTATTATTTTTTTTTTTCAACCATTTTTACTCTTTTTCGTGTTTTTTGTTGTGTGACAGTTGTGAGCAATATGTGAAGGTCATGAGAAAACTGTGCACACTATCTATTTAACGAACTTGTGGTCAATTCTGGAAAGGAGTACTTCAAACTTTGTCAACCTTTGCGTAAAATCTTTTATCTTTACTTATAGTATGTGTTCAGGATACGGAAAAACAAATTACGTTCCATCGTTTTTCATCAAAAATTACTTCGGCCATGAAATTTCATTTTTATTAACTGCAAGACCAAATTTCCGCAGTGCATATGACAGTATAAGAAGGCCAAAGCTATATGAAGCACAGCATGATCTGTGGATTCCTGTAAATACGCTTGGTATGAATGACGTTGGCGGAGGTGAAATGCTCCGTTAGGATTCAGGGAGACCTGTCGCCGGAATTTGAGTCCAGAAGAGGTGTGTGGCAGGGTGATGGACTGGCATATACGAAAGGCATGTGCCGGTACTTGGCTTTGCCGACGATCTGGACCTGGGTGCACGATCTTTCCAATCTCTTAAGCGTGCTTTCCTGAAGGTGGCTGAAGCAGCGGAAGCCATGGGAATGACTGTCAACCAGGAGAAAACCGAGTATATGCGTGCTGGACCAGAAGTAGGAATGGTGGAAGGAACAGTGAAGATGAGATGCTTTGAGTTTGAAAGCGTTGGACACTTCACGTACCTAGGCTCAGCTGTTAGCAGCAGAAACAGAATTTCTTCAGTAATAAACCAGCGTCTAGTGAAGGCTAACAGATGCTACTTCGGGCTCAATAAACACTAAATATATATATTTATTTATGCTCAATAAATAGAGCACCCGACAAACTAAATGCCTTCTGTATAAAACGTTGATGAGACTAGTCCTTACCTACGGATCAGAAGGACCCTGACTTGCGCGGAAGAAAAAGAACTGTTCGTCTTTAAACGGAAAATTCTTCGCCGTATATTTGGGACAGTAAGAGTTGGTGACCGTTGGAGAAGAAGGGCTTACAGATAGGTTTACCAGCTTTATGGTGAAGAGGACGTGGTAACGTTCATAAAGTTGATCAGATTGCGCTGGGCTGGCCATGTTGTCCGAATGCCGGAAAATGAGATCCCAAGGAAGCTGCTTGATGGGAGACAGTACATGACCAGAGGATGAGGCACGCCACGACTTAGATGGTTAGACGCGGGAGGACGCCGCGGAGCTTCCGCAATCAGAGAGCGGCAGCGCAAGACCGAGCATTGAAGAGGCCAAGGTCCATTCTGGGCTATAGCGCCACGGAAGAAGAAGAAGACTAAATAAAATTATAAAAATAACAAACAAAACTTGTAAGGGATAAACCAAAAATATAATAAGACTAATATTCATGACCGTCACAAAATAGGTGATGGTCATGAGTGTTACGGTCATAAGGAACCTCCCATAATTGATTATTTAGAGCATCACCAGAGGCTTACCGAAAGAGCTAGTTTGACTAATTAATTCAATACATCTAAACATAATCAAATATTGAGCTCAGGATATTTAAAAAATTTTGAGTCATTTCGAAAAATAGTGACGGTCGTTAGTAATAAAAAATACGAGAAAGAAAACATCCTGGATTGATGAAAATTGTGGAAAATTAAAAAAAAAAATGTCAAACAAAAACATGAGTTATTAAGAATTACTCTGTTGACAGCTGTAAGTGGCACTAGCTCATTCTGATTAGTGCGTCGTAGTTAATATTGAACTACTAGTTACTGTTGACGGTCGTGAGACCAATCCGAGGGACAAAGAGAAAACGGAATTTTCAGTATACCTAATTAGTTTAATAATTTTTAAAGGAATGGAAATGTATTTTTCATTACATGTATTCATATTCTAGAAAATAAATACATAAATTTTCTAAAAAATAAAAATGCTTAAATAGCTTTTGTGAAATCTAGCTCTTTGTAAGTTAGGGACAAGTAACGGTCGTGAGTTTACAAACCTTCCTATAAAAAGAGAAATAAAATATTTCTCGAAAATAGGCTGAATGGATTAACTTTAGAGGATCGATTTCAGTTCAAATTCACTAAAAATATTGATTTTGATATAGTTTCAACTTTTTCTAGCAGGACAGTGATAAATGATTGCCATTTTTTTATAAGTTCTTTATTTCAAACTTTTTAGAGGCCGAAGATAATTTATAGAAAGCCATACGTTGGTTTCTAACAAGTTTCGAGGTTTTTTTTTTTTTTTTTTTTTTTTTTTTTTTTTTTTTTTTTTTTTTTTTTTTTTTTTTTTTAATACGCACTTTTAAGTGCATTTAGTACAGGCTTCTGGTTTTCAAAGTCTTTTTTCGTGGGAAGGACGAGATTTATTCCGTTGGTCCGTCTCGAAATAGAAATCAACCCGCCCAGTTATATTCCGTTCCTTAATATTTGAACTATATTAATAGTATAATATATTATTATAATTTAAATATCAAGCATCGCACCTGATTTTCTCGGCCATATAGCCACGCTACAGGTATAGCGTGTGGGGACTTTCATACAATGATAAGGGAGATATCAAACTTTTTTTTTGAAGTTTTTATTGATGAATGAACATCGGCGAACTTTTTTTTAAATAATAGAATATCTGTAAAGACGATTTAATTATAATTATAGGAATACTGGGAGAAAGTGTCCTAGGAAAAATTTCATTTATTGGGAAATTTGTGTCTCAGGACCACAGTCAACCCCTGGCCCTCCAGGTTGGGGAAACACATACACTATCGCATACACACAGTACACAAATACATGACACTTTACACTTGGTGATATACAGTACACACCTTAGGATCACTTTCCCTAAGAAGCCGCCCCGGAGGGGGTGTCAGTCTGCCGGCACAAAGGTGGCAGCCCCACCAGCAGGCTAGGGTACGTAGTCTGGGTTGATAGCCCCACTAACCGAAAATCTATTTATCATGAAACCTAATTCAGCCTCGGAACTCAATAGTCAAAAACGGAAACGACCCGGCAACCTCAGGCTTAAATTTAACGTAGGGTATTGGAACGTCCTTACTCTGTATAGACCCGGAGCACTGAAACTGCTCTTAGAACAGATTGATAAATATCATCTAGACATTACTGCCATTCAGGAAATACGATGTACCGGTCAGGGAATCACTGAAAAAAAGCGCCACAACATTTACTACAGTGGCAGTGAGAGGACTCACGAATATGGTGCAGGATTCATTATAAGGGGAAAGTATCGAAAACAAGTAATAGGGTTCAAAGCTGTAAGCCCAAGAATCTGTATGATAAGAATCCAGGGAACATTTTACAATTATTCCATGCTAAGTGTGTATGCCCCCACTGAAGTCTCGGAAGAGGGTGAAAAAGAAGCCTTTTATGAACTCCTAGAGAGAATTTTGGATGATTGCCCACTATATGATATGAAAATAATTGCAGGAGACTTCAACGCAAAGATAGGCAAGGAAACAATATTTCACTCAACTATTGGCAGACATAGCCTGCACGTGTCAAGTAATGACAACGGCTTAAGACTTATAAATTTTGCTGCCTCTCGTGATATTACTATAGGCAGCACCCTTTTCCCTCATAAGAAAATCCACAAGGGAACATGGAAAACACCTGACGGGTAAACACTTAACCAAATAAACCATATCCTTATTGATAGAAGACACATGTCAAATCTCCTCAACGTGAGAGTATTCAGAGGGGCAAATGTGGATTCCGACCACTTCTTAAGCATCGCTCATTTCAGAGCCCGAATAGTATTAAAGACAGTAAGCGCGCCGGCACAGAGGCTTAAGCGATACAACTTAAATAAGCTTAAGGATCCAATAATTCTGGCACAGTATGAATCGGAACTGGATAAGTGTGTTCGACAGGTTGATGTTCTGGAGGGTGATATCGACAAAACATGGGATGCTTACACAGAGGCTATAAAAGATACAGCGACAAAGCTGCTTGGACCACAAGAGAGGGACTCAAGATCTCCATGGTTCAACGAGAGACAAGGAGCAATGCCGAATTATATAGACAGAGGAGACGAACAGAAAAACGTCTACACCAGTATAAGAACAGAAAATGGGAAAAGGAAGAACTAGAAAAGACTGAACTCCATAAAGGAAATAAGCAGTATAGGCAATTCTTTAAAGCACATGGTAAGACTCACCATGAGAGAAGTGAGATGCACTGTGCAGGTTGGAGGAGCAAGATCTGCAGAATTCACTTCTGGAAAAGGATTAAGGCAGGGGGATTCGCTGGCATGTCTCCTCTTTAATTTAGCTTTAGAGAAGTCCATTAGAGATTCTGGCATTCAAGTAGGCAGAACTGTATTCAGCCGGACAGTGCAGCTTCTTGCTTATGCCGATGATATCGACATTGTTGGACGCTCTTTCCAGGCAGTCTCTGATGGATTGTTGAGACTAGTGGACGCAGCAAGAAAAATGGGCCTTAAAGTCAACGCCGCAAAAACCAAATATCTGGTCACTGAGGAAAACCCCAGACCTGGCGAAACCATTACCATCGGAGAATTCACGATTGAGAAAATGTCTGAATTCATTTATCTCGGATCCCTCATAACTCAAGATAATGTTGTGGATTCGGAAATTAAGCGAAGAGTCCTATGTGCCAATCGTTGTTATTATGGCCTCGGCCAACATTTTAGGAGCCGTGCTTTGTCAAGAGAAACAAAGATATTATTATATAAAACAATTATCCGGCCGATATTTATATTTATGAGATTTATTAATCTCCTTTATGGCTCAGAAACATGGACTATATCCAAGACTGAGGAGCAGAATCTAATGGTCTTTGAGTGGAAGATTCTTCGTAAAATCTTTGGAGCTGTTAAAGTTGAACAGGTATGGAGACGCCGGACAAACCAGGAGCTCAGAGATTTATTTAAGGAACCAGACGTGGTTCAATTCATGAAACTCAATAGATTGAGATGGGCTGGGCACGTTGCTCGAATGGCTCAGAGTGACATTTCGAAGAAAATTATTTCTGAGGTAATACACGGAGCAAGGCGTAGAGGAAGACCACGGCTGCGGTGGAGTGTCTGTGTGGCTGGTGATGCCAGGTCCATGTTGGGAGTGAGGAGCTGGATGGCGGCTGCACAGGATAGGAACAACTAGTGGAGGCTGGTGCAGGAGGCCAAGACTCGGCATCGAGTTGTCGCGCCAAATGAATAGAATAGAATAAATGTAAAAGTGCTAAAAATCGAAAAAAAAAAAAAAAAAAAAAAATGTAATTGGAAAATTAATGATGGAAATAATTCCTAATAAGTGACTACCTTTAAGGTTTTTGATTTGAGACTTTCCTATCTAAACAATATCAAATCCTGTAAGTTCCACCAGCAAGGGACGTTATCGTGACTTAATAAAAAAAAAAAAAAAAATGAGACAATTAAACATAGATGGAATTGGAGATGACAGAAAATAATATTGATATTATTTAGCAGGACTTATTTATTTCATGACTGGACATATCCAAAATATTTTTCTTAATTTTCGAACCACATTCAAGTTTAGCTAATAGTTTTCTCAAAATCAATTATTTGGCACTTACAGTCTTTTTCATTTATACGCCAAAATAGTAGCAGAAACAAAATTAAGCCCCTGGGTGGCGCTTTTCTTTCGTAGGAGAAGTATCACCCAGTGCCATGGGTGTTAGTATGGGCAGTATAGGGCTTCAGTGGAAGCCTTGAAGTCCCAAAGAAAAAAAAAAAAAGAAAAAAAAATTAAAGCCAAAAGTAGTAACCCGGATAATATAACAAAAATGTCACTCACGAATGAAGAATTCGCACAAGATTTTATGATTACGTTGTATATTAATATCCGACAGTGACCGAGTGTATACACAGTGACTTTCAGTGACCGAGTGTGTACCGGAAGAAGACAGAGGTGCCTGAATCCTTTGTTAAAGCTCCTAAATCAATTAAAAATAAACTTTTCCAGGAAGAATTAAAATCCTTTTTAATGGGCATAGCGATTGGAAGTCGAAAATCAAAATCTAATTTGAATCAATAATGGGCAAATTTTAAATTTAAACGATCCTTCAGGAACTTGAAGAAGCCATTAAAATCTGCTTTCAAAAGGGCTCAAAGGCCTCATTATTTCTTTTTAGGACGATCCGTTTTTAAAGAGCCCAAAAAAGATATTTCAACTCAGGTCAGAGACTAATTAGCATGTTACATGTAAGCAACAAGATATTAAATATATGATTAATTGAAAAATTCTAAAACTGGAATGCCTAAAAATTCATTTAATATTTATGTACATGAAAAAAGGGTTGGGCATGAATATGGACACATTGGTCAGTAACGTCCACCGAAATATAAAAATATAAATAAATATATTCTGAGACTACAAAAGGATGCAATCAAGTTAATAATTTTGTGCCCAAATATTGAAAATTGTTCTCCTTTTAAATGTGTTTTCTTCAATAAAGAGGTCTTTCTTTTACCTATTTCACTCCCCTTTTCCTCCTCTTTCTTTTAAAGCTGTTCCCGTCTACTATAAATTGGAATACCCATGTCACTAAATATTGTCATGTTAGTTACAATGACTCTTTGTTGTATATGTTATTCCTTATGACACTTACAACAAACAGCAAATAATTTTATTTAATTATGAAAAGGTTAAAAGCGGGCGGGATATTAGTCGTTTAGTGAATAGATGCAAAAAAGCAGTCGCTAATATGATGAATCCGTAAAGGAATGAATGGCAGTTTCAACTTTAATGGGAGTACCACTAGTCCGAAAATCTTGACAAAAGTTTAAGATAGTTTAAAAAACACGTACTTACATTTGGTACAGAAGGACACAGCTCCCCCCCCATTACCTAGGATATATGCATCTTTTAAATTTTAGAAGGATTAAACTTAATTGTTTTCTAAGAGTAAGTTAACGTCCAGGAAATTTTTCTGCTCTAAAATAAAGAAATAATTTTTATGATTCCCTCTTTAAAAATAATAAAGCGGAGACAATAATAAATCTATCAAGTGTTTGAAATGAATTAATTTAAGACAATATTTATTTATTTTATTTTAATTTAATTAATTATTGTTTTATTTATTATGATAATTATTCGAAATCATGATTACTATCCAAGAAATATGAAAATGTGGGTGCCCAGAAAATGTTTTTACTGACTGAAGTCATTTTATCAATCAAAAAAATATAATTATAATGAAATGTAATGGATGAAAGTTATTCTCCATTATATTTCTAATATTGTATAAAATATAGCAATTATCCAGACAAAAAACAAATAGATCAGTGTGATGTTAGGTTTCATCCATATCAGGTTATATTCCTACAAATAATTACTAAATGAATAACGTCTTCTTTTCACTATTATGTTGTTTAGGCGATAGTTTTTCGCTAAGTCCTCAAACGGGCTTTTTCCTTACTTAATGATATTAATTTAAAAATGTCCGGGACAAATAATACACCTAGCATTGACACAAGAGCTGAACTGGCTGAATTAGTTAAAAGAAAAGCTGAAATTGCAGTAAGATATTTTTAGATTGCTTAAATGGATTGATAAATAAGTTTTGATAGGTAGATGATGCCTATTTGACCATTGCAATTTTGTTATAAACATTCTCCTCTTTGTTTTAATTGTTTATGTTTTTATATTTCACATTGTTTAAAGGAAACTTTAGCAAACTTAGAACGTCAGATTTACGCATTTGAAGGCAGTTACTTGGAAGATACCCAATTATATGGCAATATAATTAGAGGTTGGGATCGCTATCTTACCAGCAATAAGTTGACCAATAGTAAAGCAGATAAAAGAAATCTCAAATTTAAAGAAGCTGAAAGACTGTTTTCTAAATCATCTATTACTTCGATGGCTGTAAGTTTTTATTATTTTAAACAATTTGTGGTATTTTTTATTGTAATCAAAATATAATACTTAAAAACATGTTGCAGGCAGTAAGTGGTCTTGTTGATAACCAAGAAAAAGGTGAGACAAATAGCAAATAAATGTTAATGCTTTAATTTTTTGTAATAAAATATTTTGTTTTGTAGTTTTTTTTTTTTGGTTTTTTTTTTTTTTTTTTAAGTTTAATTCTATTGATTTATCGTTATTTGATGATTACTTATTGACTGTTACCTACTTTGTACTCGTTAAGTATGGCTGCGCCACTCTTGAATATTAATTTATCTAATAATAATTCATTTTCATGCTATCCATTATAAAAATGTATCTCATGAAGTATACTTTAATAAGATTGTGTTAGTTCATAAGAAAATGGCAATAGCCTTTCTTTAGGATAAAGAACTTTTACCAAGAAAAAAAGGTATGTTCGAATGACCAAACATGAAAATATATGTTTACATTATTTTCTTTAAAATAATTTTATCAGTGGTTGCCAGTGGTGTACCGGTTAGCATAGCCACATTTGGTGGCCCTAGAATTTTTTGAAGGATTAAAAAATCCTTAGCTATGCGATTCTTTGCATGGGATGTAACATAAAGGTCCCTAACCTGTGCAAAGTCAGGTACTGTTTGAACATACCTATCCTGTATTATACCTGGATAAGCAAAAATTTAGGACTCCCACTGTAGCTTCATCTGATTAGTCATAGCAGCATAAAGCGAGAAACAATTGTATCCCAAAAAAGTGGCGTACCATAATTAACAAGTAACCAATTTTTGTATTTTTAATAACTTGCAGATATGTATCATGTAGTTTTTATTAGGAAACATAATCATTGATGTTTTTTTTTTTTTATTTATCTATTTAATTTTGGGGAAAATCATAAGAATAAGTGGAAATCGATTAAACATCTTTTCATAATTAATTGTGCATTTTTTTTTCTTTTTCATCACCTCTTTAATAAAAATGATTTATGAATTATTTTTTGTTATTTGTTTATATTTAAATTTTTTGTGTGTGTTTATTGTATTGCATGATGTTCATCTTAATTTACGTGAATTATTTATTGTATGAAGATAGTCCATCAATAAATTTAGTTTTTGATAGTATGCTTCTTATTACTTTAATTTTTCATGCAAACTCTTTTAGGTTTAGAAGGCGTGATGTGACAATAATAGGTATGTACTAACAAGCATTGATGAACAGTTATCGACTAACATACTGTGTTTATTGATCAACTAAATTTCTTCCCCCATTCTTTTGATTTTAAATTGGATTGGTTGTTTTTCCCCATCTGATTCATCGATTATTGAAACAGAATTGAGCATTGTTTCTAGAACCAATCAAAAAAATATAAAAAAAAAGAATGGGAGGACATAAGCAGTCTGCTAGTTGGTTACTGGTTATCAATGCTTGTTGAAGCAATCCTCATAAAAAATAAATTAAATGGTTCAAGATTTTAGCGATTAGAACATGAATATTTTGGCATTCATATTTTATTCAATTTTCTATTTTAAAAATGTTTTTATATTGATTTGTTTTTCAAATATCTAGCCATTCTTTTAAAAATACACGAGTACAGTGGTTCTTTGGTAAATATGAGAGAGTGGATGTTTTACTTTAAAAAAAATAACAACGAACAATTGGTTTTTTTTTTTTAATAAATGTACAGTGGTTCTTAAAGTGATGGCCGCAAAGAAGAGATAGGGAGGGTTTACAAAACATAGTTATTTTTGAGAAAAGTGCTCCCTAAACATAATAGCCAAGAAAAATCTTATTAATCTTGAAAAGTACTTTAAGAATTGCCGCTAAAAGTAAAAGTTTTATTAAAAATGTATGGTTATATACATGTATTAGGTTGGCAGATAAGTCCTTTCGGTCTTCAGAGTGAAATAAATTTCAGTGTATTGTTAACCAAATTTATTTTAATCTACAATATATTGACCATTATTTAATATGACTTTCCAATCTTTTCACTTACTGTAAAATGCTCTGTTCATAGAATGGCTGAGGTTCATTGTTATAAAACTGGCCCAAGTCGTTTTTGATGTCATCTTCCTTTAGGAATTTCTTCCCATCCATGTATTTCTGCACAGACTGGAATAAGTGGTGTGGTCTGGTGAATAGGGTTGGTGGGGCAAAAGTTGGGACCTGATGCTCTATAATTTATTGCCAGTGACTAATGAGGTATGGGGTCTAGCGTTTTCTTGGTGGAACACAACATCCTTCTGATTTGCCAGTTCTGGGCATTTATTTTTTATGATTGGTCTAATTTTGTTAATTGTGAGCAGTATCATGTTGAATCAATTGTTTGTCTTATTGGCAAAAAATCATAAAAAATAATGCCCTTAAAATCCCACCATATGGAAAGCATTATTTTCTTTGGATGCAATCCAGGTTTTGACATTCTATTTAGAGCCTCAATAGAACCAGTTCTGTTAACCAACCTTCTCTGAAATGGGTCATTTAGTTGCCTTTTCCGTAATAATTCACCAACAGAAATGTGTTTTGCCAAGTTGACTTCTGTTAGAGACTGAGGGACCCAAACATTAAGCCTTGAAACATAGTCGTGCTTGTGTAAGTGGTTTTCCATGCTTGTGTGGACACATTTAGGCCATAGCAATGGGATCTCACTGATTGGGTGGGATCTCGATCAACAATGGCCTTAACATTGCTCTTTGCAATTTCATGTGGGTGACAAGACCATAGAGCATCATTGATGTCAAAATTTCCTGAATGAAATTTGGTATACCTATTTTGACAGATGTGATCAGTTAAGGCATCATCCTCATGAACATTGCAAATTTTTCTATGAGCTTCTGCAGCATGCTTATCTTTTTTAAATAATAAAACAAAATATAATAATAATGAATGATATTTTCTTTCATATTCACAATGCAATAGCAAACTCAATATAGCTCGACTCCTCAAGTAATTTACCTGGGAATCGCATGCGCGAACTGTGACGTCATTTTAGTGGCCAATAGAAAGGCACTATAACAGTTAGGGTACCTTACTTCATTGTTAGTTTTTGGTATACTTTGTTTTTGTTAGTTTGATTGTGATCTAACTGCTAAAGTGTCAACACCTTCATGCAGTTATGAGACTCCCAAGAAGAAAGAGACAGGAAAATTTACTAAAGTGATCAGAAGGCAGGCTAGAGAAATGGTTTTCCGTTTTCATGACTACCTAAAAAAACAAGGAGATACATAGACTTGATTACATTATTTTAGATGTAGTATGTGAAATATCGCAGTTTTCGAAACCTACTGTGATTAAAATAGTGAAAGAAGGTCAGAAAATGTTAAAGACAGATGGAAAATTAAATTTTTCCACACCAACAAAAAGAGGAAAAGTGAAAAGCGCAAAGATGAGGGAAATGCTAGTACCAAAAATGCCAGAAAATATTGTGGTGGTGAAGGATAATGCTGCATATCATTGCATGCAAGTTAACAAAAAAAAACAAATTTGGATGTTTAAGGAAGACATTGTAGAGTGGCTTAAGGTCAACCAAATACCCTACAGTATTGAAATGAAAAAGCCTGAATTATTAGAAATCTGCAAGAGATTAAATATTGAAAAGAAATTTGTTGTGGAGGAAATGTTGAAAGATAATGGTCATAATCTATTATATTTGCCACCATACCATCCAGAGTTAAACCCCATTGAATTAGTGTGATATAAAAAATAGGGTAGCACAAGGGTGCCTATCGACTGCATTAAATGAAAAAAGAGAACACCTGGATTTAATGTTCAGTAAATACACCAAGGAAAAATGGAAAGCATGCTGTGAGCATGTAAAGAAAATTGAAGAAGATTATTGGTTAAAGGATGGGGTCATTGATGTTGCCATTGAAGAAATTATTGTTTCATTAGGTGACACTTGTACATCCGAGGATTTTTCGAGTGAATGCAGCGATGCTGAATAAGATGAAATATTTGGTCATATTGAATTTCTTTTCACAAAATATAAATAAATTTCATTTAATGTGATAGATGTGTTTATGGAATTTGTTTAATTTACTTTATATCAAACTTATTTTATCCTATACAATCATGATTATTACTGTGATTTACCATATATTCATGTTTTTTGTAAATACTGCATGAATGTGATTAGTGATCATTATAATATCATTGTCCTCCACTGTTTTGAGTTTTACATTTTCAGAAAGAAAAAAAAAATCATGTTATTGAATTTTTGATTTATTGCACTTTTGTATTTTATTTTATGAAAAGTTGTATTATTTTTAAGTTTGTGATTATATTTTGATTAAGTTTGATGTTTTTAATTTTATTCACATTGATGGCAATTCTATTTATGCATAATTGTAAATAAATCTTTTTAAAAAAAAATTGTTTTGTATTTTTAACCGACTTCGAAAGAGGAGGTTACTCAATTCGATACGTATGTGCCTTTTTTTCTTTTTTTTTTTTTTCTATGTATGTCCACCGATTACTCTGAGATGGGTGGACCAATTGGAACGAAACCTTTTGCATCTTGTAGAGTATTTTCCCAAGTTGGTCCCAATGAAACCATTTTTGGGTTCTTAATTTATTAAAGAAGTTATTGGGAAAAAACATGAAAATAATTATTTAATTATCGCTCAAAATATTTACTTATTTGAAAACATATGGCATATATATCATAAGGTATGATCCAACAAACTATTAAAACACGTTGATAAATAACAAACTGATCATGTACTATCTTCGCTTTTTTTATTCTAAATTTGTTTGGTTGATTTCAAGCAATGCTCAATAATGTTTTAATGGTCGATGAATCGGTTGGGATAACAAACCAATCAAATTCAGAATTAAAAGAGTGGGGGAGAACATGTTAAGTTTGTTAGTTATTGACGTGGTTTATGTGCTTGTTGGAACAAACCTTATACATAACCTTAAATAAATTTTCAAAAATAGATTTTAATAAAGATATATAATGTCAGTGGAATATCGCTGTCGTTTTCTGAAAAACGCTTCTTTATGGTTCCGGCAAAGTTATTGTTGTTTCGACCCTGTTCCTGGAAAAAATTTCCAAGAAATAAAACTATAGAACATTTTTTTGGCTTGCTTAAAAGATTTTTTTTTAGATTTAAGAAGATTAAAGCACATTAAACACCTACGACAGTAAAAAAACCCTAAATGAATGTCTAAACGACGGATGGACATAAAACCATCATTGGCATAATCATAAAACCACAAAATTCTTAGAATTTAAAGAAAGGCCGAGCATTAATAACCCTTTTTAAAAGAGATTCGTAAAATCGTAGCCATCGTAACCAGTATTGTTTTAGATTGGATTTTGATTTCCGACTTCCACTGGTTATGCGAATTTAATGCTTCCTGGAAAAGCTCTTTTTCATTTGATTGAGAGGCCTTAACCAAAGATGCTGGCACTTCTGTCAGCTTCCGGATACACTCGATCTCTTTCGGATATTAAATACAATGTAATCATAAAATCTTGTGCGGATTCTTCACTCTGGAGTGACACTTTTGTTATGTTATCTTGATTACTATTATCGCTTTTTAATTATGTTTCTGCAACTATTGAGGTGTTTAGATGAAAATTGCTGTACGTGCCAAATTATTGATTTTGAGATAACAAATAACTATTAACTAAGCTTAAATTTGGTTTGAAAATTAAGAAAAATATTAAGGATATGACCATAATATGGACTTATTATTATTCCAGTCACGAAATAAATACGTCCCGCTAAAAAAATTTAATATTATTTTCTTCCATCTCCAATTCCATCTATGATGGTGAATTGTCTGATTTTCTTTCTTTAAGCTACGATAACGTCCCTAGGGTGGTACTCGATAAGAGAGTCTAGAGACGAAAATCTTAAAGATAGTCATTTGTCAAGAATTGTTTCCATTTCGAGGCAGTCATATTCTCAGATATCGAAATAACAAACCTATATGTTGTTTATTATATTTACCAATAAAACTGGTCGAAAAACGGCCAAAATGCCAACTATTCCTTTACCTACGACATCTTGAAGTTACCGGATTCATGTTACAGCCGAGCAAAACTGAACACCTCCTCTCGGAATAAACAAGTACCGAAGACAATATTCCGTAAAGGAAGATGTTTGTCGTTGTGGAAAAAAAGTTTTATGTGTCTCCCCGATGGAACATTGGTCTTTACAAAAAATCAAAGTAGGCAGGGGTTGACGCACCGCAAACGATTTTCAATTTTCTGTGCATATTCATAAAATTGATAATGTGACTATTATAATACAAAGTTGATTAAAATTGATATAATTATAATATAAAGACCCGGGATAGACGAACGTGGTATAGCGTTACCTGGGCGGGCTGACTTTGCGAGGGACCCACGGAATAGATCTCGTCCTTCCCACCGTGGATAGAACAACCAACTAATGAACCAAACTCACTTGTAGTATCTAAAGAGGTAAATAAATACAAAAACGACTTCGAAAACCCAAAATCACTTCAAAATGCACTTAAAATCTGTATAAAAAAAAAGCATACAGAATTTGTTTTAGAAATCAACGCATTGCTTCCTTCCGCCTTACATTAGAAATTATCTTCTGCCACTAAAAAGTATAAAATAAAAAACATTTTATAAAAAAAATTAAACCGACTTCGAAAACTAGGAACCAGTAAAAATAAATGCACTGAAAAGTATGAAATAATTACCTTCTGATTTTTATGAATACCCAGCAAAATTGAAAATCGTATGAAAAGCGGAAAAATGCATTAAAACGGATAATTTTATTTTGATTAGTACGAATACATACCAACTGTTAATAAAAATTATTAAATTAGAATATTAAATACCATGTTCAATACTTAACAATCTTTTCGGAGGCGGCGCATAATTCAAAATTGTTAACACTAAAAATTAGGAAAATTTAAAAATTCTCTATAGATTTTCTATTTTGCGCCGCCTCCGAAAAGATTGTTAAGTATTGAACATGGTATTTAATATTCTAATTTAATAATTTTTATTAACAGTTGGTATGTATTCGTACTAATCAAAATAAAATTATCCGTTTTAATGCATTTTTCCGCTTTTCATACGATTTTCAATTTTGCTGGGTATTCATAAAAATCAGAAGGTAATTATTTCATACTTTTCAGTGCATTTATTTTTACTGGTTCCTAGTTTTCGAAGTCGGTTTAATTTTTTTTATAAAATGTTTTTTATTACATTTCAATTTTTTATTTGAATTTATAAAATTTAAATATTTATTTTTATTAAATGATGTTTTGGAATAATAATTTGAATATTGATGGTTAATTTATTTCTGAACCTTTTTTTATTGCCAATGATAATTATTTCATGAAATATTGTATTCTGGTATTGATTTCTATGTCCTCTCTATCTGTTTGTCATCATTGATACACACTTCAATCATCATTGACACACACTTCAAATTTAGCGCCAAAGGAGAAGTAGGCGTGGCTTATTTAAGCTCCGCCCTCAGGTAAATTACTTAAGTTGTCGCACTATACTAAGCTAGTTTCAACTAGAGTTAACTGGTGTAGATATTGACATATTACAAACAAGATAAACAATCACCTTAGAAAAATAATTCATCAGATAAGAAGTGCATCATAGTGAATTGAAAATAAACTGAAAAACCAAAAGGACTTATTTGCCAACCCAATATAAGGGGGATTGGATTACGGTTAAACCATATAGGGGGGCTGAAGTTTGAAAACCAATTTTATAAATAGCAGAGTACCTTAAAATTAACTTTATTAAAATTATTTTAATTAAGTACTTAATTTATTAAAATTAAATTAGCCAAAAAATGTTTTCTTTAATTAATATTTATTTAACCTTTGTATATTAGGTTGTTTTTTGTTTTTGGGTTTTATCGCAATATAGAAGTTATAATAATATATTTTTTTAGCTTTTTTATACACTTTTCCGGGCTCTCTCGCTTAAACGGCAATGAATCGGTTCCGACAAGAACGGATAAGCAGGAGTCTACTGTAGTCAGAAATGTGTATGAAATAAATAAAATCTCTTTATAGTGATTCATAGTGGCATAGTGATGAGTTAGATCGAGGTGGATTTTATCAATTATGATCAGCACAATAAGGACTATTTAAGTACCTTCTTATATATCTGTACTTATATTATTTCACAAAAATAAAAATCAAAGAGAAAAAAGTATTCTCTTAAATGTAAGCTTCATTTATGCTTAAATGTGGTGTAATTTAATTAAATAGGTGTGGTGTAGTTGGATACAGACTTCAAATAGCGTAGGTAGAAAAATTGGGTTATAATTATTACCACAATCATTCTTTTTATTTTGTCAAAGATTATGAAAATCGATGTCTAGGCAGGAAAAAATGTGTTTTGCTAATTAAGACCCACCCAAAAGATATTTTAAAAGAACAGGTCAGTGATTTCATTCAAACATGAATGATTATCATTCCAATAAACGTTTATTTAAATACATGTACTACAATTTGAAGTAAATTATATTTTATTACAATAAAAAGTCTCTTTGGAAATAAAAAAAAAATTAATTTAAAGCAAATGGTTTGATAATAATTATACCTTGATCTAATTGTAACAAAGGTCTGTAACGTCAGCATAAAAATATTATTTCTGTTTCTATTAAATTATTAAATTAAATAAAAATTCAATTTAAATATTTGTAAAAGATTAATTCAAAAGATATTTTAAGCGAACAATTTGTGATTTTATAGATAAATGTTTTCCTATAATTTTGATATTTATGGCTTAAATATTATATTAACTATTGTTTTTACAAAGTTAAAATTAACTCCTTTAGAGAACATAACATGTTTTGTTGTTATTGTTAAAGTTAACAATGTTTACAAAAGAATATTTTCATGCCAATAATTTTATATTTATAAATGTTATATTATTTGAAGTATATTGAAAAAATACTATATTCATATTTTCGCTTAGTACAGTACACTGCCAGCAAAGCTGTTTTTTTTTTTTTTTAATTATATGAAATCTGATTTGCAACACTAGAAAGTATCTGTGAAAAAAAAAAAAAAAAATCTTACGTATATTATTCCAAATAGCTAAAAAAAACGTAGTTTTCGCCAAATGCTCTGCCCTATCGTGCTCTAATGCCATAAATTTAGTATTGTCTGATTCAGACTTGAAAAATGCATTTCAATGGTTTCTACGTGGGCTTTATGCATACATGCCCATACACGTTCCACATATATGGGCCAGGCGTTTTAAATCTCTGAAACTTATGGTGTTTAAGAAAAGCCATGGATTGGGCCCCTCAGCTTTACGAGGCTTCTTATTGTTTTGTTGCCTTTCCATGGATAGAAAATTATTTCATGTCGTTTTTGACACTTAAAAGAATAACTTCCCCTTCATTGTCAGAAAGATAACCGTGAAAAACACCTGATGAACTGGTTTTGAAAAAAACTTAATAAGGTTAATAAATTGGGCACTTTAATGGTATAGATGCTATGATTTTTATTTATGACTTATTAGGTTTTATATTTTTCCACTAATAAGAGAGAGTCTGTGCCTTCTTGCACACAAAGAAACTAATTTATTTGCTATTAAAACGTATCCTGTCTTCTATCGAATTGCCAAATTTTCCTAACCACCAATTTGGATTCCGTCCTAGACATTCTACAACCCAACAAGGCCTCAGAGTAGTTGACTACCTATCCTCAGCTCTTGAAAACAAGCATTATTGTTCGGGCGCCTTTCTGGACATAGCACAAGCTTTTGACCTGGTATGGCACGCTGGACTACTCTTCAAGCTCAAGAGCATCCTTCCCCAATCCTTATTCCTAATTCTACAGTCCTACCTCTCAAATCGCTCCTTCCGAGTTCGCGGTGGCTCAGAATTTTCCAACATTTATCCTATTAAGGCAGGAGTCCTCCAAGGCAGTGTCTTGGGTCCTGTTCTCTATATTATATTCACTGCCGATATTCCTACCACCCCAGACACATTCTTAGCCACATTTGCAGATGACACAGCCATTCTTTCATCCCATCCCGATCCCGTAGAAGCCTCATCCAATCTCTAAAGACATCTCTCCCTTATCGAGCAATGGTGCAACTGCTGGCGGATAAAAGTCAATGAATCAAAATGCAAACACGTGACCTTCACTCTCCGCCGCAGCTCCTGTCCACCGGTCCTATTTAACAATATCCCTTTACCCAAAGCTGACACAGTGCGGTACCTGGGTTTCATCCTGGACAAAAGACTCACCTGGAACCCACATACCAAACTTAAAAGACAGGAACTTAACAGAAGATTCAGTCAACTATATTGTTTACTAAGTAGGACTTCCCATCTCTCAACCAACAACAAACTATTGATTTACAAAACCGTGCTGAAACCCATCTGGACTTACGGACTTGAACTGTGGGGGGCAGCAAAAATTTCGAACATCAAACGTATCCAATCCTTTCAGTCTAAAGTCC
Source organism: Aelia acuminata (assembly GCA_911387785.2). Lineage (NCBI taxonomy): Eukaryota > Metazoa > Arthropoda > Insecta > Hemiptera > Pentatomidae > Aelia > Aelia acuminata. The sequence goes on along the minus strand of OU426978.1, from coordinate 107,853,832 downwards.
TTCGTACCAGAGTTGGGCGTATTCGTATTCGCGAATACGAATACGAATATTAGAAAAATCACTCTTAACCTGCGAATACGAATACGAATATTCGTATTCGCATATAGGAATACGAATTTATTTGTATTCGCAAATTTAAATACGAATATTCGATTATTCGCAAATTTAAATACGAATATTCGATTATTCGCAAATTTGAATGCGAATATTCGATTATTCGCAGGGAAAATCTGCGAATAATCGCGCATTCGCAGGAAAAATCTGCGAATATTAATATTTTCGCAGCTGAAATACAGTAATACACTCGTATTCGCTACCAAAATATACGAATTCACCTATCTTCGCTGGAAAAAAATATGAATACATCTATTTTCTCAACTAAAAAGTTTTTAAATATTATAAGTACTGGGCAAAATTCGCCAAGAATCAAATTAAATTTTTAAAAACACTAATTCATGCATTCCAGGACTCAACAATGTTGAAGCAGCCATAAAAATAATCATTGGGCAAGCCAAATCTTTAATATTAACAAAAGACCCAGTTTTTGTTGAACTGGTGAAAATCATGTTTGTCGAATTACTATAATTTACATTAAAAATATACTACTTTTAAGAATCACTTTTAAAATTAACCTAAAAATTAATACAACAAGATTAATGTTTAGTCATGGAATGCCTTAATTAGTGTTATTAGTTGAGAATATACCTGTATTAGTATTTTTTCCTGGATTTTCGTGGAGGAGGATTTATTCATCAAATAATTAATCAAACAGGTAATACTGATATAAATCATAAGGTCATAATAATGCATCAAATAATTCTTCAAGTGTGTAATCAAATTTTTTATTAAGTAGGAACTAATTCTAGATATAGGCAATTATCAATCAATTCATAAAAACAAAACAAAAGTATTAATCAATTTGAAGAAATTAATGTTTGCTTAATTGGAATAATCAATTAAAAAATATTAAAAATAATTCTCAAATGTGTAACCAAATTTTATTAAGCAGGAACTAATTCTAGAAATAGGCAATTATCAATCAATTCATTAAAAAAAAAAAAAAAAAAAAAAAAAAATGAGTAATCAAATATTTTATCAAATAGGAAATACTTCTAGAATATGCAATAATCAACCAATTTATAAAAAGAAAACAAAAGTTTTAATAAATTTAAAGAAATTAATGTTTGCTTAATTGCAATAATCAATTCAAAAATATTAAAAAGAATTAAAAATAATTCTTCACATGTGTAATCAAATATTTTATTAAGTAGGAACTAATTCTAGAAATATGCAATAATCAACCAATTCATAAAAATAAAACAAAAGTATTAATAAATTTAAAGAAATTAATGTTTGCTTAATTGCAATAATCAATTAAAAAATATTAAAAAGAATCAAAAATAATTCTTCACATGTATAATCAGGGAAATAATTCTAGAAATAGGCAACTTAATCAATTCATAAAAACAAAACAAAAATATTAACTAATTTAAAGAAATTAAAGTTTGCTAATAATTGCAATAATCAATTATAAAATATTCAATCTGAAAACAATGTCAAAATTTTGCATTTGCGTTGGCCCGCAGAAGAACACGCTGCTCAAATTTTTCGTCACTCAATCCAGAATTCACGAGAGGTTATACCAGTGATAAAATTATCATAGAGATAATTGGAATTTTCGGAGTTAAAATATATTCTTTCTGAGTTAAATAGGTAGTAAGCAAACTTTAATATGTTTTCCTGTTTCCATTTTATATGCATTTTGTGATAATTGTGAAACTTTCCTTTATTATCAATAGATTGAAGGCTTGAAAATTGGATTGTGAGAATACAAGAAAGATGATCAGTGAATTCGGTAAGAGTTGATATTTTCATGTCCAAAAATAATGTAAGAAAGTTATCATTAATCCATATCAAATCAATTGTCATCAATCAAATCAATTTTCCATTGCTTGAAATGTGGATAATTTTACCTGGTCTATCAGACATTGACCGCCCATTACACAGGAAAAATCCTAAGGACTCCATCGTTTCGGCTAACATTCTACCTCTTTTATTTATATGTTCATAGAGATCATAGAGAGGGTGACATAGAGATATGGAGAGCCAATTGTGTTAGGGTATAGGTTGTTTAGGCCTCCCACGTGACAATTATAATCCCGACAAAGGACTATTTTGGTATTCGGATAATTGATCAAGATATTCGATAAGCTATAATTGAATATATCTAAGCAATCGTCAATATCAGAACTTGGAGGAAAGTAAGTGTTACATAAAATTATGTGGTTAGATTTAAAATTAAATCCCACTATAATAGTAAACTGATTTTTTTCTAGTAAGCTAATGTCGGTAGATAAGGTTTATTTATAAAAGTAATTATTCCTCCACTCCCCCTACTAGTAGTTTTAGTCTTTACCGCATTTGCTGTAAATGGTAAAAAATAATTTGGCCAATAGGGATTTACTGGATAATCGTTTAACAGCCAGGTTTAAACTAAACACAGCGCCAGTGTATTATTAGAAATATCTGTTTCATTTGTGTTTATGTTATTATCAAAAATATTTGAGTAACCACTAAAATTACAGAATATTACATTATAATCTAGGGTTATAGGATTAGGTTAAGAGAGATGACTTGCCGGTGGAGCAGGTTACCAATTTCAATGTTAAATTTGGAGAATTACGATTTTAAGATTATCGGAGTTTTGTTTTTTAATATTTTATATGAACATACATTACATTTTGAACTGATTGATATTTATAAGATATATATAATATAGATTTGTAAGATGTATATAAGATAATTTAATGTAGACTGCTGTTTGCTCTAGAAACAGTAGCTTAAATAGTGAAGATCGCAGCATCCAAAAATGCGTTCGGTAATTTTCAAAGCTTATGTAGGCAACTTCAAGAGTGATTACAAAAATTAGCTCTCTTGAAATTATTCAAAACGAAAATTTGACAACGGTTCCCATGTCAGCAATTAATTAAACAACATTTTTGGATCTAAACTATTTGTAACTGGGATCTATGGTTTCGGAACTAAATTGATTCAAATGCAAAAAGTCGCACTTTGTTTACTTTTTTAAAGGATTTTTGCGTTTAAACGACCACTTTCATTTTTCACGTTTTTTCGTAAAACTTACCCCGGGTTATTTAGCAATAATTTCCTGTCATAAAGAAATAATTGGTTATTTTCACTTTGTTGTTCCAAAATATACGTTTTAATAACTAATCTTGAATTATAAGGGTCATCGTAGAAAATAAGTTGTGTGGTAGTACATTTATTTATTTAAGAATTAACGGGAAAGCCCAATTTACACACAGCAATTAAATATTTAGATACTTCAAGGTAATCATCAAAAATATCAAAGAACATATAATTTATTTTCATTTCTTCCTATGATATTGTTTAGATTTTGGGGATATAGCCGAATTCCCATTTTTGACCTGCGAATGCAAATTTCTTCATTCTTTTTTTCCCCGGAATAGGAGTGTATTGGTATATTTTGGCAGTGAATACGAGTGTATTTATATTTTTCTCAAGTAAATACGAATGAATTTGTGTATTTCAGCTGTGAGAATACGATTATTCGCAGAATTTCCCTGCGAATGCGCGAATATTCGCAGATTTTTCCTGCGAATAATCGAATATTCGTATTTAAATTTGCGAATACAAATAAATTCGTATTCCTATATGCGAATACGAATATTCGTATTCGTATTCGCAGGTTAAGAGTGATTTTGCTAATATTCATATTCGTATTCGCGAATACGAATACGCCCATCTCTGCTTCGTACCATAGTTAATGCTCCCTACTACGTTTCAAACAAAACCCTACATCATGACCTTAACATCCCATTTGTCCTCGACGTCATCCCAACCAAATTCTCAAAGTTCCACCAGAACCTTAGCCACCATCCCAATTCCCTAGCGCAATCCCTTTCCAACTCCAACCACCCCTATAATCCTCCTCGACGGTTGAAACTGCAGTGGCCTCGAGACCTTTTGTAAATAGATTTATGGAGTCCTGGCAATGGCCAGCTTCTCCACTCAAGCCCTGAGCAAGTGCTCCCGCCCTGTCTCCACCGGCTCTTAATATCGGTGATGCGGCAGGGCGAGAAGCGCTGGGATCTCATAGAGACCTGCCTTCCCTCCCACATGTGGGTGGTAGGGCTCGACTCGGAGATCCCTTGGCTGAATGTAAATATTGTACTTAAGTGTGAATGTGTTTTCTTTTTCTTTTTTAAGTTATTTATTTTTTATTTTCTCCTTTTTATTTCCATATGAATGTATTCTTATATCACTAATACCGAATGCCCTAGAGTGTGGCAGATTGTATTATTTCTTTTCAATAAAAATAATTTATTATTATAAAAAAAAAAAAATTATTTGCTTTATTGAAATTTAACTTATTTCGTTAATACTTCAATAATTTAAATAATTTGAGCCGTGGGGAAGGATAGATAAAATCAGAATGTAGAAAGATTAATTTTTAGGGACTATGCAATATTCATAGTGATTTCATATTTACCAGGAATATTACAGGAAATAGTTTCGAAGAGAAGAACGTCAGAAAATGGAGTCCTTCCATAACTATTAAACGCTGCTGTAGAAAAATAATTTCTCCTTAAGGCCTGGGTGGTTGGGGGGGGGGGGGGGGAGGTGAAGAGGCAACAAAAAAAGTTAATGCTGCTTATCGTTATGTTAAACCTGGAAGTAAAATCTGATACAAATCTAAGTGCGAAATGCTTCGCGCGGGTCCAGCTAGTCTATTAAAAGGAGCAAATGCCTGAAAAAGACATGTATATAAGCAGAAAGCTCAATAGATAATAATACTGACTCATTTTATTCTCTATGTATAACCCAGTTCCTAATAAAATATTTTATTTAAATTAAAGTGAAGAAAGGATTAATATAAAAATTAATTTGAAATACTTAGAGTGATGGTATTTTTATTGTTTGTATTCTCATTGATAAAGAAAATCCCATGCTCTTTAATGAAAAAAGAATTATAAGATTATACTGATTTTAATTGCATTTATACCGGTTTCTGGTTTTCGAACACTGTTTTTACTTTCACTTACCTCTATATGAAATATATAGTAAAGAAAAGTATTGCAATCTTGAAAAATTTCGACTTCCGGTTATAAGCGGAAATTCAAGTTTTGAGGTCACCTGAGTCCAAATAACCAAGTCCGAAATAACCGGCGAAATGGTCTGGGTGTAAGTGAACGGACTAGCTCAAAAACTGTTACCTTTATGCATTCCGTAACTATAACGTTACGGTTATAGTTACGGTTTAATAAACCGTACGATCCTGAAATTGGGTATTTGGTATGTGTATATTTCCGCGATGTGACAGCAAAAATTTCATCAAAATTGGTCATACGGAGGGGACACTTTCATATCCCGTATTATTACTGATGAAAATAAAAACTTTTATTTATCAATAAAAAAAATAATATTTTACTTTATAGAGTAAATACATGATGTTAACTTATTTAAAACATTTAAGGTGTGAAAAAATATGGCATAAGATAATCTTTAATTAACTATATTTTAGTTCAGAAACTTTAGTTCCATAGATTCCTGAACACAATATAAAGTGATTTTAGTGGAACAGTTTACAGAAAGACACAAGAGACAAACTTTACTGCGAGATTTAAATACATCTTCTATCGATTCACCTTCACGATATATCTACCAAAAGCAACTCGCAGTAAAAAACAAGCAAGCAGTAAAACAAAACACGACTGTTGATGAAATTAGATCTCTAAAAAAAAATAAATAAGCAATAAAGAATCGAAAAGTACTGAGAACTTTCAGATTATGAAATACAGATAATCTATAACTTACGGAGATGTACAATATATGCATATAAATGTGTGAAGTTGAAGTTGTTGGTGAAATATCGAAACACGTCAATTTCTAATCTAAGTGAAAGTTGTGTGTTATGTAATCGCTTCGCACCTGATTTTTTTATTTTTATTCGGTAACCCTTCTCGGCCATATAGCCACCCTACAGGTGTAAACAAACTATTCTATCCATGATGGGAAGGACGAGAAGGACGTCTCAAAACAAAAGTCAAATGATTTTGTTTCTATGCCATTGACCAAATAATTTTCAAATCAAGGGACTGGCAGGCAATCAGTTGTTTTGTTTGTATATTATCCCATCAAGTTAGAAGGCATGTATGAGCAAACCATTCAAGCTTTAAGTCTTACATTTTATGCGTGAAGGACTGCTTCAGTCTTATGATCAGCAAGCTGGAGACCTACTGATGAAACCCACTGGCAAATCGTAACAACTCCCTTGTTAGCGTTGTACGTTATCTCTTCCAGTAGTTTTCCACGTACCATTATTACCTACAAAACCCAGTGTTACAGTTCCTTCCGGCATGGGGAGCCTCAGCACCGCATCATACATTATATTCCATAACAAGAGCCCTAATACAGAACCTTGGGGAACACCACCTGTGATATTATAGGTTCTACCTCCATGGGTGGCGGGATGGCCGAGTGGGCAAACGCGTTAGAAAATACGCGTTGCCCATGGCAACGTCTGTTTGGAATACGAAGATAGGAAGTTCGAAACCCGGAGCCAGGGGAAAATTTAATTATACTCGGCATCAATCCCCCACCCACCATCTCCCCTGGCCCGGGAAACCCCGTATAGCCTACAATGCGAGGAAGGGGAGGAACAAGAAAAAAAAAAAGGTTCTACCTCCATTATCTGTATTATAAAACAAGACTCTATCAGTAAAATAACTGATAATAATCCTTATGAGGTATTGCGGAACATTCATCCTTTGCAGTCCTTCCTTAATACAGTCCCATCTTACTGAATTGAAAGCATTCCTTATGTCCAATGCTATAATGGCGCAGTACGTTTTTCCACCTCTTCTCCATCTTTTTCCAGCGATTGCTTGATTGATCTGATCACAAAGTCTATTGCCTCGATAGTCGATCTTCCTTTCCGAAAACCATATTGGTTGTCGGAATGTCCCCGAGCTCCTTCACTGAAATCAGTCATTCTGCCTTAAACGATCCTCTCCAAAACCTTGCCTTCAGTGTTCAGAAGACAGTGTGGCCTATAAGATGCAGGGTCTTCCGGAGGTACTTTTCCCTTAGGCAGAATTACGAGGTTTTGCTTCTTCCATTGGGCTGGAAAGACCCCTTCGCGGAGGCAAGAGTTATATACGTCCAGAAATAGTTCAGGTCTTCACTTGATCGCAGGTTTTAACGCTTTATTTGGGATGTTATTGCAAGCTGTTTCTAGTTCTTCCATAGTGACTACTGGTATTTGTCCCTCGTCCAAGAGCTGGGTTTTTTCAAGGACCACCTCTGTTCTTCTAGGGGATAAGGCTGCTATTATTTTTTCCACCAGGTCAGGTGAACTTGGAGGAGACAGGCTTGAAGTTTTCAGCCTTGCCATGACTATTTTGTATGGTCTTCCCCGTGTGTCTTCGTTAACATCTTCGCATAGTTTTTTCCAACTGCTCCGTTTGCTTTCTTTTATTGCCTTTATCAGATTCCTTTTAGCATTTTTATGCTCTTGTTTCCGGACATCATAAACCGGGCGACCTCTCGCTCTCTGGGCCAATCTTCTAGTAGAAGGCCTGCCTGTCGAATAAACGCGATCTCCTCGTTCCACCAATATACGGACATGCGATGGTTTCTACTGCATGTCTTCGTCATTGATGCTATGGCTCTACACTGGTCTCCTAGGTTTAGCTTTTTTCTCTACGGTATCTGATAAAGTTTCTTCAAAGAAGATAGCCTGATGATCACTATGAGTGTAATGTTCACTTACCGGCCAATTGTCTTTATAATGAGAAAGAGATGCGCTTACGCAGGTCAAATCGACTACAGAGTCCTTTCCATTCCTTGAGAGCGTTGAAGTGCAGCCAGTGTTCAAAAGAACAACGTCAAGTGCAGCGAAAACGTCTAGAAGAGAAACGCCTTTCTTATTAGTCTCTCTGCTTCCCCATTCTATGGCCCAAGCGTTGAAGTCTCCAGCAATTACAAGCGGTTGACGACCTCGTAGTTCCTGGATTATTCTATCAAGCATTAACTCAAATTCGTCCAGAGAGTAACTCGGTGGGGCATATACACTACAAATGTATTTACCGGCCACCTTTATCCAGATAAAACCTTCGATACTTGACTCCTGAATGAAGAGTCCCTTTCTGACCCAAATTGCTGCTCGTCCTAATTAGTCCGCCATCCAGAAATGGGGTCCATCGACGTTCTTGTACTGCTCGCATAGCAATGCCACATCGATGCTCTTCTCCTTAATTGTTTGCCAGCAGAGGTCCTGCGCTGCTTCGCAGTGTTTTAAGTTTAACTGTATAAATTAAGTTCAACTGTATTAACTGTGATTATCCAAAAAAAACAAAAACAAAAAAAAAAAACAGTTTTTCGAGTTGTGCATAATAATCATAGTATTAGCAAGGTATGGTTTTTCAACTATAATCTGTTACAACTTCTTTTCTGTTGATTTTAATGTCGTAGAAATGGTCCCATTAGATCCAGAAGCATAGAAACTACCAAAGATCATCGTTGGTTGGTTGGTTGTTTTAGTATGAAGGCGTAAAACCTCTTGGTCATAAACGCCCTTGTTTATGTCTATATTATTTTGTTTTAATTTATTGATTTTAATTTTTTAGTGATTTAGATTGGAAAGAGAGATAAATCTGATTTAGAAAATTTTAAAGATAAATTAATAAAAAAAATATGAAAAGGATAGATAATTTAAAAAAGACAGGAGAGAGAAAAAAAAAAAAAAAAATTCAAATGCTTTTAAGAAGTCCTTCCCTCGAGAGAAAAAAAATTACCTTATTTAAGAACTTTTCTTCATTTCCCAATGCGGTGGATATATTTGCTGGTATACCCTGGTCTTGTAGCCTTCTCTTGTAGTAAGTACAAACATCGAAGATGTGAGCTACTGTCAATCTTTCATCACACTTAGGACATCTGGGCGGAGTTTCTTTTGTTATGAGGTGGAGGTGCGTAAGCCTCGTATGTCCTATCCTAGTCGTGTTAGAACCACTTCTTCTCTGCGACTGCTGCGGCTGGAGCTGCTCCATGCTCCAAATTCCTTTTTGATAGCCTTATATTTATTCGGAGGGCTGTTGTCCCACAATGTCTGCCAATCTTGAAATATGGTTTTTCTTAGTGGTCGCGCTAATTCCGACGCTGTTAGGAAAGTTTTGCCACGTCCTGGAAGAGTAAGGGCTTCTTTCGCCGCCTTATCTGCCATTTCGTTTCCTCTAATTCCTGTATGGCCTGGAGCCCAGACGAAAGATATAGATTTTCCAGAATCGTGTAGCTTTTTTATTAGCTCTAGAACCCTGTTTATTCCTGGGTGGTCGGCATACATGTTGTTCATCGCCCTCAGGGCACTTAAGGAATCGGATACTATCACTGCCTCATCAGCTGGCGTGTTCATGACATGTCGTAGAGCCATTGCGATGGCATTAATCTCTGCGGTGTATATCGAACAAAGGTGGTGTAGCTTACATTTATATGTAGAATCGGGTGTGACAAAGGCGGAAGCCGTTGATGTATCCGATTTGGAACCATCGGTGAATATCAAGAGGTGTTCGGGCAATGAATGAATGATTTTATCAAATAGTTCATTATATTCATTTGGATCAGTATTGTCTTTTTTAAATTTGGCAAGATCTAACTTTAATTTCGGTTGTACATAGGTCCACGGGGGTATGTTATTTTCTATGTCGTTTAAAGTGATGACTTTTAATCTATTCACGGCATGGGCCATTCTTTCTGCTAACGGGAGTGTTGCGTTGCTCTTTTGTTGAAATTTCGTCGAAAATTTGGGCTGAAATACGTATTTGTGGGCAGGGTTCGAGATACTGGTGTACAACTTCGAGATATAATTAATGGCAAGCTTTTGTCTTCTGAAAGAAAGCGGTGGTAGGCCGGATTCTACACAAAGACTAAGGGTCGGGCTGGTTCGGAATGCTCCGGTAGCTAGGCGAATACCTGCGTGATGCACAGAATCGAGCATAGCTAGAGTACTTTTAGAAGCGGAGCCAAAAATAAAACTGCCATAATCAATTTTCGAAGATATTAGGGCCTGATAAACCTTCAGCATAGTAGTCCTGTCTGATCCCCAGTTTGTTCCACTGAGTACTCTCAATACCTTGAGTTTTCCAGAGCATCTTTCTCGAAGTGATTTTGTATGTTGTTGCCAGGAAAGTCGCCTGTCAAAGAATAATCCTAGGAATTTGCAGGTGTTGACGTAAGGTAGAGTGACATTTCCCAGACGTAGTTCTGGTGGAGGCGGTGATTTCCGTTTTCTATGGAAATGTAAGCATTTTGTTTTATCAGTAGAGAAACGGAGTCCTGATGATTTAGACCATCCATCAATGCGATCGAGCGCATCTTGCAGTTTACTTTTGATAGAATGTATATCCTTTGCTCTGCAGAATATTGCTAGATCGTCGACAAAGAGCATCGTTTTTACTCCTCGAGGAAGATTTGACCCCAGGTCACTAATGGCCAAGGCGAATAAGGTCGTACTTTGAATGCACTGTCGAGATAAGGATGTACCAATTCGTACTCGAAAGGAGCGACAAGAAAGAAATTCGTGGATAAATTTAGGAAGATTACCCCTAAATCCTAACGAATGAAGCTTCTTTAAAATGGAAAATTTACTGGTTTTATCAAAAGCTTTCGCATATCAAAGAATACAGCTACTGCCTGCTCTTCCCGGACAAATGCATACTGTAAGTCGGCCTCCATTTGAACTAAATGATCAATAGTAGATCTCCCTTTTCGGAATCCACACTGAAAATTTTGGATGAGTTGATTTTTCTCTATGATCCATGTAAGCCTTTTGTTCACCATTCGTTTTAATATTTTACACAAGCAGCTTGTCAGGAAGATGGGTCTATAGCTGGATGGATTCCGCTTATCATGGCCTTCTTCTTTCTTTCTTTCTTCAAGATTCTTTTTTTCTTTCATTAAGAATTCTTCTACATATTGCCCTTTGTTTTTTATATTCTATATGATTTTTTTGATTCATATTCTTCTTAAATCTCTTGAAAGCCTTTCTCCTCTGTTTGATAGCTTCTTTACAGTCGTTAATAAACCAGGGAACAGGCGGTCTTCTGTAACTGCCCTTGGTTTTTGGGATTGAGGCCTCTGCTGCTGACAGGATTGTCTTGGTTATGGCTTTACATCCGTCGTCAATGGTCATACTATTGGGGGAATATTCTGGCGGACTAGCTAGAGAAGTGAATAGTGGCCAGTCTGCTTTTTCTAATATCCATCTAGGCACCCTGTAAATTTCGTGTTTCGCACTCCTAAATTTTAAACGTATAGGGATATGATCACTTCCATAGGGTTCTGGTAGAACTGTCCAGTCAATACAGTCAATCAGGGAACTGCTGCAAAAGGATAGGTCTATGGATGATAAAGAGCCGAAGGTGGAACTTAAATATGTTGGATCGCCGGAATTCAGTAACAAGAGATCAGTTAATTCTAAAAAAGTTTCTATAATTCGACCCCTAGAGTTGGTATCGCGAGAGCCCCATAGTGGATTGTGGCCGTTAAAGTCGCCGGTGTATAAAACTGGTTTCTTCAATTGTCTGTGGATGTGGAGAAGGTGTCCTGTCTCTATGGCGTTGTCCTGAGGAAGATAGATATTACAAATAGTAAAGGAAATGTTTAGATGAACTTGAACTGCTATTACTTGAAGTGGGGAATCTATTTCTACATGGTGGGAATAAATGGAATCCTTTACCGCTATAACTACTCCTATACACGCTCGGTCAAAGTCTGAAGTGCAGTCTTTCCTGTAGATGTCGAAGCCTTTAATGGAAAATTTGTCCGAAGGTTTTAGATGAGTTTCTTGGAGGCATATTCCGAAGGGATCTTCATCTTGCATTAAGATCTTCAAATCATTGAAGTGACTTTTAATGCCATTGCAATTCCATTGGACGAGGGTCATGGTGTGAAAGATGTTACAGATAGTTGATAGTGATAATTATAGAGGATAAAAGATGAAGATAAATAGGAACTAGGGCAAAGATGAGTGAACAAAGCATTATAACAAGTAGAAGAAATAGTAACTCTAGTCTTTCTTTTCAATAATTTTGGGTTTTACAATATCTGCAAAAGATTTTGTGAAATATGTTGGGTTTTTTTCCCTGTAAATTCTTTTTGCCTCATGGAAGGGGACTTTATTACTGAATTGAATAGCTTTTATTTCTTTCTGTGCTATAAATATTGGACATTTACGATCTAATGCGTGATGATTCCCTTTACAGTTAATACAATTTTGGGGTTTATAACATGTATTATTGTTACAATGTTTTTCTTCACCGCAATTAGCACAAATTGCTGACTTTTTCCATTTTATAGTAGGATGAGCGAACCCTAAGAAATTATAGCATCTCATCGGATTCGGTGTATATGGTTGGACCCGTATTGTGTGAAATCCTATTTGTATCGTTTCGGGTAATTTTGGTACCGGGAATGTTACGATGTATGTGTGTGTATATTTTTCAATGCCGTTAATTTTTATTTTTATTCTATTGATATCAATTATTCTATCACCGAGTTCTTTTTTTATTTCTTCGATCTCAACAAACTGAAGGTCGTAACACCTGATCACGCCTTTACAATAATTTAGAGATTTATGAGGGCTAACCTCAATTTGAAATTGGCCTCCAAAGTCTTTACAACTTAATAGCTTTTCGGTTTGTCTGTTTGTGGCTGTCTCTACTAATAATGTACCATCTCTCAACTTTTTAATATTTTTTACAACCCCAATCAAATTAACAATAAATTTATGAATGAAGAATGGTGAAACTTTTTTAAAATCATCTTCACCGATTCTCTTTACGATAAGGTAGTTAGGGCTACTTTTAGGCATAAATGTTAAATTTAATGTTTCTGTTGATAGTTTTAAACGCCCTCTCTTCCGAAATCCACCGTAGGGTGGATCGCACATGTTTACCTAACCTAAGCTAACCTAATCTTACTTTCTATACTTAAACCTAAGTATTTCCTTATAATCTACTTATATGTTTATAATAAATTGGTTCTATGACTAATAAACTACTAATTAAGAAGAAGAAAAAACTTAAGACTAGAACTTATGGTTTGAAGAACGGGAACACAACAGGAGCAACTATCCAATTCGGCTTCTAAACACCATATGATCTTATTTTATGAGGATCATCGTTTTATTTTATTTATTTATTTATTTATTTTTATTTATTTTATTTTTTTTTTTTTTTTTTGTAAGCCATTTCTTCCATTTCAACCTACCTTAAGAGATTCCCCCTCCTTAATTTTGGCGGACTCAGCAGATCTTGAATCTTATTAATACTAAGAGGTCAAAACAAGAATTTTATTAAGGCTCAATGTTTTATCATATTTCTTTTATTTATCCTAATAATAAATAAAATAAAAATCCTTTATTACCTCTTTATATACAATTTTTTACTTTCACTTACCTATGTGTGTGTGTGTGTGTGTGTGTGTGTTTGTTTATTTGTGTGTGTGTGTGTGTGTGTGTGTGCTTGTTTGTGTGTGTGTGTGTGTTTGTGTGTGCGTGCGTGGGTGCGTGCGTGCGTGCGTGCGTGCGTGCGTGCGTGCGTACGTGTGTGTGAACAGAGTAGCTCAAAAACAATAAATCGTACGAACCTCAAATTGGGTATTTGATGTGTGTATGTGCCCGCGATATGACAGTCAAAATTTCATCAAAATTGATCAATTGGAGGGGGCACTTTACTTAATACATTTTGTCTCACTTTCACGTGTTTTTTTTATTTACTCAAAAACGGCTTTAATGATTTTGTGGAACTGGGTATTTGATGTATGTATATGCCCGCGATGCGACAGCCGAAATTTCATCAAAATTGTTGCAACGGAGGGGGTACTTTATTTCATAAACTTTTTCTTAGTTCACGTGTTTTTTTATTTACTTAACAACGGCTGTAATGATTTTGATCACACTGGATATTTGGTGTATGTATATGCTCACGATGTGACAGCCAAAATTTCATCAAAATTGGTCAAGCGCAGGGGGCTCTTTATTTCATAACTTTTTTTCCAATTTTTACATTTTTTTCGAATATCTCAAAAACGGCTTTAATGATTTTGATTAAATTAATCATTTTTAATCAAAATCAAGTCATCTTTTTTATACTATTTATAGAAATGGCAATTAAAAAAACATGTCAATTCCTAATATAAGTAAGTTGGTAAGTGAAAGTTGTGTGTTGCGCGCATCGCACCAGATTTTTTATTTTTTTATCCCGGGTGTATTAGTACAAATTATTTGATTTTCATTTGGGTTTCGTATAAAATGAGTATTCCAATTGACTGGCATTTTAAATTGTAATTAAACAAAAGAGCTTAATATTTCTCTTTGGGAAAATTATACCTTTTTATTTTGTATTTATCTTTTAGACCATATTTATTTTAATATTTTTTTCATACTATTACTAAATCAACAGGTGTTTAATAAGAGAAATATTGTTAAAAGTTCTTTCTTGAAAAATGCTGAAATTGGAGTCATTTTGCCAACTGGAAGGCTCATATACATACTAATTATTTAACCTACAGTGCGTAATTTATTTTAAATATTAATAGAAGAATTACAGCATAGCGACCGGCTGATGGTACTGGAAGAGATAAGACAGCTCCAGTCCCCACCACACCCGACCATTCACTACTATCCCCACCACAACCGTCTTCGTTAATCCAATTGCTTCGAACACTTCACAATGACACAGTGCCCGGTCTGTAAAGCCGTAATAACGAGAGACGACAAACTATCCCTCGCATGCGCTCGCTGCAAGAATTTATTTCACGGGAGATGCTGCAACTTAACGGAACCCGATATCACACAGTTGAAGAATAAAAACCAGTGGTATTGTAAAGGCTGCACGACTTCAAACGTAGAGTATCGCATTACCCCCAGTAAAAATATGGACGAAAATATAATTGCAATTTTAACAGAAATCGGAAAAATGTCTGATGAATTAAAAGATATTAAAAATTGCATGAACACGCAAGGGGATATAATGTTCGATAACTCAGAAAGACTGAAATCAATTGAGGATCGTTCAAAAAAACAAGACGAAATAATAGAAAAATTGCTAACTGAAAACAATAATCTTCGAAATAAAATAAAAACTATGGAGGCTAAACTAAACCAAGCAGAGCAGGCCTACCTCTCCAACTCCCTAGAAATACGGGGAATACCACAAAAATCAGGCGAAACGCCCGAGGGCATTGTCTGCTCCATCGGAGCCGCCCTAGGCGTTAAGCTCACCGCTGATGATCTCGATTTTGTTCAGAGAAAAAGGACCAGAAAAGAGGACCCACGCCCACCCGCGATTGTCGTGCGTTTTGTACGACAGTCAGTCCGAGACGAGATGATTCGACTCTGGAAGGTGAAAAGGGACTTCACGACTAGGCACCTTGGCTGGGAGAATGATGAAAGGATCTATGTCAGCGGGCAACAGACATCTCTACTGGTTGGCGAGACAGAAGAAAGGCGCGGGAAAAATAAAATACGTCTGGTTTGCCTGGGGCAGGGTTCGCTGCCGGCGAGAGGATGGCTCCCCAGTGGTTATCATCACTAAGGAGGAAGACATCGAAGCAATACAATGACTCATCTGCGCCTGTCACTCTGGAATCCGGACCACTTTTTTACCCTCTATTTCATCGACATTTTATTCTCACATTTTTTCATTTTTCTTGTTTTATTTGTTTTCCATCTCATTTTATCACCTAGGCAAAATTTTCTTTTATTTAACAGCCATAGGCCTCAATAATTATCTCTTTATTCTATTCAGTCAATTTTCTTTTGATACAGCCTCAAGCATACATCACTGTGCCTTTTCAATCCAACCCCTAAATTCCTTTTCCTTTCGCAGATCAATTCCTATCAATCTACCCACATGAGTAACATCTTATTATCTTGCCACGTTAATTCCCAATCCCTTCCAGCCCACTACGACGAGTTCCTGGATCATTTCCTCCACAACTTCTATCACATTATTGCCGTCTCGGAAACCTGGCTTAAACCAGAAATCCCATCTTCCTCTATATCCATTCCTAATTACTCTCTCATCCGTCGCGATCGTGTGAACCGCACCGGAGGAGGTGTTGGTCTTTACGTTCGTGACGGCTTGAGAGCAAAAATCCTCCTAGAATCCCCCTCTCTCGAAAGCCCTCACCTGGAGTACCTTTTCGTAGAAATTTCCTTTGACACCATTTCCCTGCTCTACGTAATAGTTTACCGCCCCCCACATGTCCGGTTCGATCCATCCTTTGAATCCACCCTATTCACCTATATCCCGTTATATAGTCACGTAATAATCGCTGGCGATTTTAATACCAACTTGCTCTGCGATTCTTCCGATAAATGTTACCTTATGGACCTCATACACTCTCTTGACCTGTTTTTAGTACCCTACCAGCCTACCCACCACACTCAGTCCACTAGCACTTGGCTAGACCTTTATAATAGACTCCTCCCACAACTTACTGTCCTTGTCACAGCATCCAATACCCTTTCTATCAAGTCATGACCTCATCCAAATCTCCTATAACATTCCAGCACCTAAATTCATCCCCCGAAAAATCTCCTGGCGGAACCTTGACTCATTAACCTCTGAAAAACTGAATCCTTTTTTCGACTCACTTTCCCAAACCCTGGATCCTATTTATTCGTTATCATCCATAGATGAAATGGTGGAATGCCTTTCTTCTAATCTTTACACCTTCCTAAATCAACATGCTCCCCTCAAGACCTCCACCATTAGACGCCCTCCCGCACCCTGGATAAATCCCGATATCAGAGAGTTGATGAGAAGAAGAGATGCTGCCAGAAGACGATTCCAACGTACCCGTTCCTCTGAAGATTATACCCATTTCAAGTCCCTACGGAACCTCACCCAATCTTCCCTACGACGTGCTAAGGCACTGTTTTTCCATAATTCCCTATCACAAGCCCTCGATCCTAAGTCCAAATGGAAAATCCTTAACAACCTGTCTATGGTAAAATCCAAAGCCTGCACCTACTACCCCATCGATCCAGATGAACTAAATTCCCATTTCGCTAATTCTCCATCTATTCCTCAACCCTCTTCATTTTCGTTCACACAAAGTTTTGATCCAGATAATTTTTATTTCCTGAATATCTCACCTGAAGCCTTACTCTCATCTATCCTCAAGTCCAGGACGAATGACTTTGGTCCAGACCAAATTCCTGTAAAGATCATCAAACTCTGCCTTCCGGTAATATTCCCTGCCCTTCTACACATATATAATTTCTCTCTACAAAATTCTTGCTTCCCAGAAGCCTGGAAAAAAGTTATAGTCCGTCCGTTAAATAAAGTGCCTGTTCCCTCCTCAGCTTCCGACTATAGACCTATTTCCATTCTCTCTAACCTATCCAAACCGCTCGAAAGAATCGTCCACTCCCAGCTCAATGATTTCCTCGAGCGAAAAGCTCTCCTTAATCCTCTTCAATCTGGCTTTCGCTCCCATTACTCCACACAATCTGCTCTACTCAAGATTACTCAGGACCTTCAATCCTCCATAGACGAAACTAAAATGGCCATCCTGATTCTCTTCGATTTCTCAAAAGCGTTCGATACCGTCAATCATGAGATCCTCCTTTCTAAACTCCAAAACCTCTCCTTGTCAAACAGCGTCTTAAAGTGGTTCCTCTCCTTCCTGTCCTTACGTTCACTAACAGTTCATATCCCTGATAAACCTCCTTCCTCACCTCTTTTACTAACACGCGGCGTTCCACAGGGGTCCTCACTTTCACCAACACTCTTCTCTGTGTACATTAATGATCTTCCGGGTTCCATCAACCATTCAAAATACCACTTATACGCCGATGACCTCCAAATTTACTTATCTTTCCATCCTAACGAGATGCTAGAAGCAATCCAAAAATTACAGGAAGACATAGATAGCATAAACGCCTGGGCAGAAAAAAATGAATTGAGTCTAAATGGAGAAAAAACCAAGGCTATCCTGATCGGCTCCAAGCATCTCATTAATTCCCTTTCTTACTACCCCCTACTTTACCTCAAAGGCCAACCTATCCATTTCCATCCCCATGTCAGAAATCTTGGAGTGATCTTTGACCAGCATTTGTCGTGGAGTAACCATATTTCCCAAATCACTAGAAAATCCATCGCTATCCTCAAACAGTTCCGCAGATCCCGTGATTGCATGTCCTCCAAAACCCGTCAACTCCTTGTTTCCTCTCTTATATTTCCTCATTTTGATTATGGCTGTCTTGTATACGGGGGACTGTGTGGTATGCATGAGGCGAGGTTAAAGAGACTAATGAATTGCTTCATTAGATTTATCTTTGGTGTCCCCAGGCGCTCCCACGTCTCAAGTTACTATGCTGAATTAAAATGGCTCTACCCAGTTTTTCGGCGGCAATATTTCCTTGGTGTATACCTTTTCCGAACGTTCAGAATTAAAAAGCCTCTGTATATCTTAAATTTATTTACACCTTGTTCCTCCATTCACTCCCTAAATACCAGATCCCAAACCTTAAATCTATACATCCCTTCCTACCGAACTGCCTCCTTTACAAAATCATTTATCGTCCGTGGTGCCTCCTTTTGGAACTCTTTACCCGTTTCTATCCGTAAAAATGCATCCCTTACATCTTTTAAAACCCAATTATTCCTCCACCTCCTTAATCTTCAAACTACCGCAACTATGTAAAATAATGAAACCTGTTTCAATTTGCAATACTTATCTGTGTTTGTATACATAAATCTTGTTTCTCTTTTATTTATTTCTTTAAGTTCAAATGGTTGATAAATAGTCAACTTATATTCTAATTTCTCATGCTATTGTTTTTTTTTTTTTTTGTTCAATGAGACTTGATTTTATTTTATTTCTTTAATTAACAATTTTGTTCTTAACTAGCCAGACAAATAACTCTGGATTTGTACATACGAGTATATTGTTATTCTTAGGGGACAAGACGTCCCAGAATAAAAATACTTTTTCTTCTTTTTTCTTCTTCTAATCAAACCAACTTCCTTTTCATAACTACAATAAGAACACTTCAAACTTTTTAGTTTCGATTTATATTCAGTCAAGTTATCCCTTTTTGTCTGTCTGTTTGTGTTTACTACTAAGAAATGTTCATTCATCATTTTACGTATATATATATATATATATATATATATATATATATATATTATATTGATTAAATGAAATGTGTTGTTCAATTAGCCTTCTTAAGTGAAAATTAATTTATTAAGGAATCTAGTTGGTTTTATAATTCATTGCAGAGGTGTAGAATAATTATTTTATTTTATTTGAAAGTATAAACTAATTTTTTTAGCTTAATTTTGATTAATTTAAAAAGAACTGCTGAAAAAAATATAGCCATTACAAACCGAATGAATAAACAATAAACCGTTTACCGCACCCTAGCGCTTCCTGGTAGTGTGAAGCTCGAACTAAATTTTTCTTTCACTATCCCGTACAGATAGGATAATTACATGGTGCGAAAGGCTTAAAATTCCAGCCTTTTTCTTTTTAATTTTACACCCTAAAGATAAAAACTGACGTTGTAACACTGAATAACGTTGGGGGTTATAGGGCTATACGATGACATAACATTCTTGATCGTACGTGGAGCCGTTTTTGAGCCTTTTCGGCACGCACATTATACACTTTGCTTAATCAATATATATTATACAGCAAAGTGTACAATTTGCCAATTGAAGTCTTTCTTCAATGGGGATGCCGAATAAATTGTCTTCTCATTCTTTTCACCTTCAGTTTCTTGGTTCGACTGTTTACCAATTCTATCTCCAGGTGCTGATTCATTATAACTTACCTCAAGTGTAGAGTTTTCGACGATTATCTCTGAATATTGCTCTGACTCACTGGCCATACTCTGTACAACCTTATATTTAATTTTTTGAGGTATAAAGGATCAATAAATTGGCCTTTCACAATACTTTCGTTTGGTCTGCTAGTCTTTGCGTTGGTTTTGTTCTAAATTTGATATCAAGTGATAAGCTTGGATAACCGCTTTGTGCATTTCTAGTGCTCATTTCATCATTGAATGAGCTAGTCATAGTCTCTGCTGTGGGAAAAACATTCCTATCCAAGCGGGAGTTGGGACGACGAGCCATGCATGCAGTCTTATGGTCTGTTGCGACAGGAACGGTTTCCGCCTGATGCAACCTCAGTATCCGCCATCTGACGAGACCTCAGATGGGAGGTTAGAAACTCTTAACGGTTAATTATTATGACTCCGTTACCCCTTGTGCCCAGGCCTCCTACTAAAAAGATCTTAAAGATTATTATTCATAGCTGATCTGATTCCCAAATCTTATGCATCACTCGCAGCATATGTTTTCCTACTATGCAGCGGGCATGCAGTGGCACAGTCAGAATTTTCCAGGAAATAGTCTTTAATCATCCATGCAACATGACCTGACGATAATAGTCTTCTTATTTTAATCACTACAGACTTATCCTACTTGCTTACTTACTCCTCGGAGCTACGATCCGCGTAGGACCTGGGCCTCCTCAACTGCAGCAGCCCTCCACTGCCTGACGCCAAGCCGTCTCATATCCGCCTCGACGTCCTCCAGCCATCTAAGTGGTGGCCTACCTCTCCGCCCTTACGAACGAGTTCTATTAGTATCTTATAAACATTGGTTTTCGTATAGTTAGTCAATAGGTTGCTTGATATTTATGGAATAAACACGTAATTGATAAAATGGGTCATCTGTTATAATCTAAAAGAACCTTCAATCCATTTTGTGATCATCTTTCCTCAGATGCTAAGTATTTAGTTTGGAATTGATTTACAATTAGACCAAGTCCTCTAGCAACGTCATTGATGAATGGGCATACGTCTGCTTTATCATTAATATTGCTATTAATATTATATAAACAAGTTAACAAGGAGATTAACTTAGGTTATTGGATAATGGATTTTAAATTTTGGTCATTATTACCACGATTCAGCGTGCGGAACTCATTACCGCGTATGAGGAGCGTTCAATAAGTGGCAGATGTGGGGATGGTCGGAGAAAATTAATTTGAAGTTCCTCCCGGCTAAGGCTGATTGACTTGCTGAACAAAAAATGAGAGCTGCCCACAGGCTTGCTTGAGGGTTACGTAGGATTCACCGAACTTTAAGGCAAAAGCGAATTCAAGAACAGACCTTCTGTCGCGAGAGATCCGGCCATTTGGCAAAGAAGGAGAAATTTCTCTAAGGTAGGGGCAGTGTGACAGAAGAACCAAAACAGATGTTTATTTCTGTTACGTTATAGAAAGTTCTAGATTTGCCTGAAACGGGTACAGTCATCGGTGCGTCATCACATGTTTGGATCGTTCTAGCCCTTTATTGGTGGTTCCATATTTCCAGCATTTCCAAGTCTATTTCAACCTTATTCATATCAATTGTAACCGTTCACAAATCAAATGCAACTTTACCAAGTCACAAGCAGCAACCCTATCCAAATCAAATCTATCCCTTTCCAAAAGAAATAAAAATCTTTACAACTCAATTGTCACGCTTTCTATTTGTGTAGTAACCGTTTCCATTTCAATTCAAAAAAACATCAGAGCTTAAAGGAATAAACCACAACAATTTTAAAAACTGTAATAAGCACTTAGCAGTAAAATAATTTAATCAGTAATATTTTTTAAAGCGATGATTTTGTTATCAAACAAACCAAAAAATCATTTTCTCAAGGAAGCCATAGAACAAAGCAAAAAATAATTTATATGCCAATAGAAATATAAAAAAGAACACTACATTAAATTCAGTTTACATTTTTAACCGACTTCGAAAGAGGAGGTTAATCAATTCGATACGTATGTGCCTTTTTTTTTTCTTCTATGTATGTCCACCGATTACTCCAAAATGGGTGGACCAATTGGAACGAAACCTTTTGCATCTTGTAGAGTATTTTCCCAATGTGGTCCCATTCAATTCTTTTTTGGATTATTAATTTATTTAATAAGTTATCGGGAAAAAACATGAAAATAATTATTTAATTATCGCTTAAAATATTCACTTATTGGAAAAACATATGGCATATATAACATAAGGATAGGATAGGATCGGGGTTTTAGGGCGATAAATATAGCGATTATTACGCCCATATAACATAAGGTATGCTCCCACAAACAATTAAAACACGTTAATAACTAACTAACTGCTCATGTACTTTCCTCATTTTTTTAATCTAACTTTGATTGGTTGATTTTAAGCAATGCTTAATAATGTTTCAATGTTCGAAAAACCAACCAATCAAATTCAGAATCAAATGAGTGGGGGGGGGGACATGAGTAGTCTGTTGTTAGCTATTGACGTATTTCATGTTCTTGTTGGAACAAACCTTATACATAACCTAAGATAAATTTTCAACTATAGATTAAAATAAAGATATATAAAGACATTCTGGAGTGAAACTTTTGTTATGTTATCCGGATTACTATTATCGGTTTTTAATTTAATAGTTTCTGCAACTATTGAGGCGTATAAACGAAAATGGCTGTTAAGCGTCGAATTCTTGATTATGAGATAGAAATAACTATTATCTAAGGTCAAATGTGGTTCGAAAATTCAATAAATACGATCTATTCCATATACGAGTATGATGGGTAATTGTATGATTTTGTACTTTACGTTATTATAACGTCTCTAGCTGGTGGCACTTAGGATTTGCTATTTTCTATATAGAGTCTCTATAGTGTGCCTATGTGTTAGTCTCAATCGTTTCCTATGTAATAACTGAAATGTAGCAGAATAAATCGTTACTAAAGAGCCAGATTGTATTTTCAATTTTTATGGATTTTGAAGTCTTGATTGATCTTTATTAAATCGAACGAAATTTAAATATTCGATTCTATGAAGGTTGCCAAGATTTTCAAAAGTCAAAACGTCATTAAGAGTTTGCGTTTCCTGAAAGCATGAGTGCGCTTTTCCACACTGGACCTAAGTCTAGTGTTGAATGAATGCATTTTATTGAAACAGAAATAATAATGGACTTAGAACAGTCTGGGTTGGATGGGTTTATGGGTTTTTCGCATTCGAGGCGGTCATGCTCTCAAATACCGCAATAACTAAGGTGTATGTTGTGTATTATATTCCCCAATAAATGAAAATTTTCCTAGGAAACATTCTCCCAGTAGTAGTGTAATAATAATTAAATCGTCTTTACAGACATTTAAAAAAGAAATTAAAATTTCAATGTTTGCCAATGTTCATCCATCAATAAAACGAACGGCAAATTAAAGTTGATACCTCCCAGAAAACAACCACATTGTATGAAAGTCCACGTAGCCAAAATATAACAGCCATAAAAATGATTTCTGTCAAAAAAGCTATTCCGCTAGAATTGAAGCTGCAGTGTTTTCTGCAAACTCATTTTCTGAATAATTGTTAAGAAGGATATTATTCGTACCACTTCGCTCTCAAGTTTAGTCAACAATTCATCTAAAGGAATGACGAACATAATTAACTCGACCAAGAAATATTTTTGAATTAAACCAGTAGTATAGTATCGAGAACAATAATATCCTTCGTAATAATAAATTAACCGTAAAATGATTCCCAAAACGCTGTCGCTTCTATCCTAGCGGCTGCCCCCGTTTTGATAACGATCAATTTTATGGCTGCCCCTTATTTGCTGCGAGTACTTCTAACCAATGATGTTGTTTTTGGAAATTCAATTTAGTTTAATTACTACTTTCCAACGATAAATTTAAATAAAGAAATATAAACGGTCCCTAACGGAGCAGTATATATCATCGCATTAGTTTCAAAAGAATACTCAAGCGATCATAATTCAAAAATCAGGGTCCAATTTATTATAGGCCTGATAAAGTTCTTCATTATATCATCATGTATATTCGAAATACGGCCAAAATATCGACTGTTCAGTGACGTACCTACATCATCTTAGAGTTATGTGACAGCGGAGCAAACTCGATACCTCCTCTCGGAACACAGATGTATGTATGTAAATGACAATTACTGACCGAAAATTCAGCAAAGGAAATTATTGTCATTGTGAACAAAAGGTTTTAAGTTTTATGCGTCGTCCCAATGAAAGATTGGTCTTTTAAAAAAAAGTCTATTTTAATCAAAGTAGGCAGGATATTGAACTGAGTGTAATGCACGCCCCGCACTCAATTTTCCGCGCGTATTCTTAAAAATGAAAATGTGACTCTTAATATAATTATAACTTAAAGGCCCAGGATAGACGAATGTGGTGGAGCGCTACCTAGGTTGACTTTTATTTCGCGACGGACCCACGGAATAAATCTCTTCCTTCCCACCATATTGCATTTTCCCGCTTCTTATACCATTTTCGATTTTGCCATGTATTCATAAAAATCAAAAGGTAATTATTTCATACTTTTTATTTCATTTATTTTTACTGTTTCCTAGTTTTCGAAGTCGGTTTAATTTCTTTTTTAGTTTACTTCTATAGAAAAGAAATCAACTCTTTGTTTAAATTCTTTTACTTGATTTTTTTTAACGTAAAAATTTGTATTAAATATATCGCAAGGGGAAGTATTGTGATAGTGATTCCGAACTTCCCATGAGTTAGAGTTAGTTGTACTTTTTTAAGTTTAGGAAGAACAATATATGAATTCTAAATAATATAATAAGGGTAATAATAATCTAAACTCATTAGTAATTAAAAAAAAAAGAACTTCTTAGTTTAAATTTAAAAAATACTTCCTTTAAAATAAATAAAACGTTTTTCTTTTCTTCTACTAAAATTAGAAAAAATTCTACTTAAAAAATGTTAAAGATAAGCCTGTAGAACTTTTTAAAATTTTAGTAGAAGAAAAGAAAAACGTTTTATTCATTTTAAAGGAAGTATTTTTTTAATTTAAACTAAGAAGTTCTTTTTTTTTAATTACTAAGGAGTTTAGATTATTATTACCCTTATTATAGTATTTTGAATTCATATATTGTTCTTCCTAAACTTAGAAAAGTACAACTAACTCTAACTCATGGGACGTTCGACATCCATTACTTTGGATGCAGGCTACAGCGCGCTTCCTCATTGCCTCAGCAGTGACATTCTCTAGCGTGTTTTTCATCAGAGAGACTTCTTTTGGACTCAAAAGATGAAGTTCAATTGTATCATGGGTTACACCATTAAAAAGCTAACCCATCACATCTTTTAGAAAATTTAATGCTGATTAAGAAAATGTCATCATTTTTGTTTTTACGTTAAACCGAAGTAGATAAATCTGCCATTTTTTAGAAAAAAGTAAGATATTAAAAATAATCAACTTATTGCTTTCTAAAAATTATCTCCCGCCACTAAAAAGTATGAAATAAAAAACATTTAAAAAAAAAATTAAACCGACTTCGAAAACTAGGAAACAGTAAAAATAAATGCACTAAAAAGTATGAAATAATTACCTTTTGATTTTTATGAATACACGGCAAAATCGAAAATGGTATAAAAAGCGGGAAAATGCAGTAAAACGAAAAAAATTATTTTGGTTTGTAGGATTACACACTAACTCTTAATAAAAGTATTAAGTTGAAATATTAAATACCATGTTTAATACATCACAATCTTTTCGGAGGCGGCGCCAAATTTAAAATTGTTAGCACTAAATATTATGAAAAATCTATCGATTTTCTATTTTGCGCCGCCTCCGAAAAGATTGTGATATATTAAAACATGGTATTTAATATTTCCACTTAATACTTTTTATTAAAAGTTAGTGTGTAATCGTACAAATGAAAATAATTTTTTTCGTTTTATTGCATTTTCCCGCTTTTTATACCATTTTCGACTTTACCGTGTATTCTTAAAAATCAGAAGGTAATTATTTCATACTTTTTAGTGCATTTATTTTTACTGTTTCCTACTTTTCGAAGTCGGTTTAATTTCTTTTTTTTATAAAATGTTTTTTTTTTCCTTTTTTAGTTTACTTCTATAGAAAATAAATCAACTCTTTGTTTAAATTCTTTTATTTGATTTTTTTTTAAACGTAAAAATTTGTATTAAATATATCGCAAGGGAATGTATTGTGATCGTGAAATATTTCGATTTCCAGTTTTCAACGGAAATAGGTTTTGGTTCCCCCCGAGTCCCAATAACCGAATTCGAACTCAGGACCTAGCTCAGCAATGCAATGCCTTACCAATGAGCTACCCCGCTCCCGATTGCAATAATTTAAAAAAAAATTAAATTTAGTACTTAATTTTTCATTCAGAAACATGGCATAAAGTAAATTACACTTTTCTTATGTACAAATTCATTGAATCAAGATGATTGAATATCAAAAGTGATTTCTAAATGATCTTTTATAGGAGAGGTGAACAGTGAAAGTGAATCACAAACAGGAAACAGTGGGAGTGAAGAAAACCTTACATTAAAAGAATCTGGTAAGAATCATTCTTCCCACAATGGCAACAACTTTGGATCACATAATGGCAATATAGAACGTCCCATTTCCCCCAACAAAGATCAGAAAAGCAATCGCTCAACTACTTTCAAGAAAAATCTAAGCAAGAAAATAAAACATCGATAGCCAGCCCTTCATGTCATCTTATCAATAATGAGATCAAAGCACAAAAAAATATTTAAATATTACTACATCCTTATTACAGTTTACAGAAATATTAAGTAAAATTGTTCAAGCAAAGTTTAAATAATCAAAAAAGATTTGAACTTATTAATTATTACTATTTTATTTCTAATGTGTGAGTAAAGAGCAATATTGACATGAATGTAAAAGACTAAAAACATTGTTGACTTTGTACTGTGAGAAAAATAGTTTGAAAGCTAATTTAAATTATAGTTTTATGTAATGTATGCATTAAAAATGGTAATAAAATAAGTGAGAATTGTGTGCTAAAAACTTTTTCAAAACAGAATTTCATTTAAAATTATTCTTTCTAAAAATAATATTTATTGCAAAATTATGCTCTAGATTTTAGCGCAAACCAAGGTGTAATAAAATATGATCTATCCAGAAAAAATTTTATTAATGACAAAATCTTGATATTAATGGTGGGCGAAATACAAAAATGTGAATTGTTTTACTGAATACTATGTATTCGTTGACTCATAGGTACACCACAATCAAAAACATGATCTGCACTGTAGAAGTTTTTGTAATTAGATTATAAAATTAATTTAGTAATAATTATATCACACATCGGTGTTTAAGGTATTCTCTTTAGG
This sequence comes from Aelia acuminata, assembly GCA_911387785.2. Classification (NCBI taxonomy): domain Eukaryota; kingdom Metazoa; phylum Arthropoda; class Insecta; order Hemiptera; family Pentatomidae; genus Aelia; species Aelia acuminata. Next base: position 107,826,587 of record OU426978.1, on the reverse strand, counting down.
AGGAGATATTACCTTATAACACTAAATTAGGCTGGTCATTATGGAGTGGACTGTATGAATGAAAACTATTTGTAATAATAACAGAATATAATAGGCTATTGTTACATGTAAAGAAATTAAGGGGGTTTTGCCAAATTCAGGGTACATTTGATGTTAGTGAGTTAATTGAATTTAGACATAGATTATTGCATTATGGTGAATATATGAACTGAGGGATCTATTGTAATGATGGTATTTAATTAAACTGTTTTACTCATCCTAGCTGTTTTGCTCATCTGGGTGCTTCTTCTTCTTCTATTAATTCTTCTGTTTTCATTCTCCATTCCTCTCCTCCTTCTGGCTCCAGGTGGGTCAGTGAGGTGTTGTGATTACTCACTCATGTTAAATGAAAATTATGATATAGAACATAAAGGACAACTTTGTTCGGCCGAACATGAGGTAACTTCTTTTTAAAAAAGCGCTTAATCCCGCCTTGTCAGCGCCTGCTGACTTTTGCTTCTTCTTTCCGCCGCTAGGCGGCAGCACCTCTGGAACCGTGCTGTGTCCGCTTGAAATGCGAATGAATAATGGTTTAGGAGACATTCCTAAACAAACCGCCCACCTAAATGGAGCTCGGGTGAGCCAATTTATGATAGATCCCAGTTCATTTTTGTTACATTGTTTTTGTATGGATCCAACTTTAAGAATGGTAAATGAAAAATTGACAATGAAAAAAAATGAAAATGAATAAGTGAAAATGAAAAATATGAAAATGGAAAAAATGAAAATGAAAACAAATCATCATTGGAAATAGAAAAAATAAATAACTAAATGATGTACTTTGAAGAGAAAAAAAAATCTCATGAGAGAAAAAAAAGAAAAGGTGTAGAAAAAAAAAGGTGTTGTAGAAACCAGACTACTTAAGTCCTTTTAAATAATGCATATTTTGAAATTTTATGAGGATATTGAAAAATAATAAGTTTTCTTCATGTAAAAAAAAAAAAACTCATAAAAAGAAAAGAAAAGAAAATTAAACAAGGTCCTTCCTTGGAAAATAAATTAAACATTTTCTTGTGGTATAAAGAGCGGCGCAAGGGTCGCAACAGCTCTGACAAACGTCTTGTTTGATGGGGTGCGAATTGTCACTGTGCGCACTACTCCATCCTTTCCGGGATGTGTCTCGATGACTCTGGCAACAGGCCAATGACCAACAAGCGAGCGATGTTCTATCATGATGACTAGATCGTTGATGTTTATATTTGATGTTTTCACCATCCATTTACTCCTCTGTTGCAGAGTATGTAAGTACTCCTGACGCCATCTGTCCCAAATGGACCTGATGTGCTCTTGAATTATTTCCCACCGAGCTAACGAGCTTTGTGGCTTCGGGCCGTCGCATGTTTCAGGAAGAGAGGTCAGGCGTGCACCAATGATGAAATGTGCAGGTGTGAGGTAATCACAGCTTTCAACGTCCTCGTTGAGTGCACAGAGTGGTCTCGAATTAAGGATGCATTCAATCCTTGCAAAGATAGTCGAGAGTTCCTCAAAGTGATGAGGTTGGGAACCGATCGTACCTGCAAGCAGGCCCTTGACGGACTTAACACCTGCTTCCCACAGACCTCCGAAGTGAGGCGCGCGTGGTGGAATAAATTTCCATTGGATGTTTCTAGGCGCTAGCCAATGCATGAGCTCTTCCTCGTGTTCCTTGACGAACTTGTATACATCCTTAATGAATCGCGCAGCTCCCACGAAGTTGGTGCCGTGGTCTGACCACAGGGTCTTGGGAAGTCCTCGTCTTGATACGAATCTGTCCAAGGCAGCCAGGAAACTTGCAGTAGTCAGAGACGAAACTATCTCCAAGTGGACGGCTTTTGTAGACATACACACAAAGAGACAAAGATATGCCTTTTCGATTGGTGACTTGCGGCGGTTAGATGATTTAATTGAGAAGGGTCCAGCATAGTCGATGCCAACTTCATAAAATGCTCGAATCCCGGTCACGCGATCCTTTGGGAGTGGAGCCATAATTGGGTTCATGGGCTTTGCCCGCCGAATGCGGCAGTGGGTGTAGCTGTTGATGAGACTGCGAATGAGTTTCATTGCTCCCGGAATCCAGTATTCGCTTCTCAGTAATGCTAGAGTGAGCGTAGCTCCGGCGTGATATTGGCGTTCATGTATGCTTCGCACGATGAGGTTTGAAAAGTGATGGCGCCTTGGTAGCAAGATGGGATGCTTTGTTGATCTGGGGATGGGAGCGTTCAGTAGTCTCCCGCCCACCCTAATGATGCCCTGTTCATCGAAAAACGGGGAAAGCTGTCCCAGTTCCTTTAAGGATAATTCTTTCTGAACTAAACGGACACATCGCATTTTTGCATCTTGAAATTCTTCGGCAGTGACAGGACCAACTACTCTCCGGTCAGGGGCCCTTATAACGGCTAGAAATCTCATCATTCTTGCGATTACCCGGATAAGTTTGTTGAAATCTGAAAACCTGGTGATGACCTCAACTTGTTTGTGCTCTTCCAAGGAGGCTAAGCACAAGGGTATAGACGATTGGTGCGTTTGAAGAGATATAGAGCCATCCTGCGGTTCAGCCCAGTTTGAATCAGGTTGTAGTAACCAAGACGGGCCATGCCACCACAATTTGTGATTATGGAGCTGGCTGGGAAGACATCCACGTGACGCGATGTCGCAAGGATTCTCTTCAGAAGCAACGTGGAACCAGGATTCAGCGGGAATGACCTCTCGTATCTCCGAAGTTCTGTTGGCTTCAAAAACAGTTAGTTGATGGCTGGGTGTGCGTAACCAGCATAAAACAACGCAGGAGTCCGTGAAGCAAATTTTGGGCAGTTTTTTAATGCATGGTACGTTTATCGATGCCATCAGGCGTGACAGAAGGAGAGCCCCGCAAAGTTCCAATCGAGCTATGGAAGTGTATTTAATGGGTGCCACCTTAGTTTTCGCCTTCAGGAGAAATACATGCACATTACCTTGTGGATCTTCCGTGCGGCAATAGATGGCGGCAGCGTATCCCTTTTTGGATGCGTCACAGAACCCTATGATGCGACCGGATGCTCGAGCATCGTTTACATGACGTTTGATGAACAAACGTGATATTGTTTGCCAGTCGTTTACGAGAGCGCACCATGTTTCGTTGATTTCGGTGGGGATGAGCTCATCCCAACCCAATTTAAGCTTCCAAATGTCTTGCAGGAGAACCTTTGCTCCGAAGATAACCGGAGCTAACATACCCAGAGGATCGTATATTCGGGAGATAGATGACAATATTACTCTTTTAGTGACACCTTTCTGAGGAGGAGAGACAACAGCGTATGAGAAGGAGTCGTTGATGGGATTCCAAATGAGGCCTAATATCTTGATAGAATCATGATCATCTCCTGTGATTTGAACCGGTTGCATCTTCTCATCAGCTGCGATAAGCTCCGGGATAGTTGATGCCCATTTGCTTAATGTGAAGCCTCCTCTCGCGAATAGGCCAATGAGTTGTTGTTGAAGCTCCTTTGCTTCATCGGGGCTATCTGCACCAGCAACGATGTCATCCACATACATTGAAGTCGAAACAATCTGCGTAGCCAGCGGGAACTTCTCGCCTTCGTCGATTATCAGTTGCTGAACAACTCTGAGCGCTTGGTAGGCGCTAGATTTAACGCCATATGTGACGGTATTGAGCTGAAGCTCTCTCAGGGCATTAGATTGCTCGTCACGCCAAACGATGTGCTGAAGATGACGATCATCGGGATGAATCATTATCTGTCTATACATCTTCACGAGATCGGCGCAAAGCGGTATGCGGAACAACCGAAAGTTTATTATCACGTCACAGATGTCAGCTTGCAGCTTTGGGCTGGTTAGAAGGAATGAATTAAGCGATTTCAGTGAATTGGATGTACATGAGGCATCAAATACCACACGAAGTTTCTTACCGGATGGATGTTGCTGCCATATGCCATGATGAGGGATGAGGTATTGAACCTCGGCAGACGCAGGAGATAAATGGCCAAGCTCTTCATATTCTCTGATGAAGTCCTTGTAATTAGTTTCAAACTGTGGGTCAGAGCAGAACTTGCCTTCCAGGTTAATAAATCTTTTTATGGCCACTTCTCTGTTTCTCCCTAGCGATTCGATGCCCGGTCGGAGAGGGAATTTCACGATATATCGCCCTTCGGGAGTACGCTCATGAGTGTGAAGAAAGTGCTCTTCACAGAGTTTGTGCTCGGGGTCCTTAATGTCTGCTAGCTTGGGTTCTTCCAATTCCCAGAATGCCTTGAGTTGCTTTTCTATATTTAGTTGAGACTCTGTAAAGAATGATATGCGTGAAGAAAAGGACTCGATGTTCGCCCTGCCTAACACGACGTGCCCAAACGCTGTTGGCTGAAGGTAAAGTTCAGCAATGCCTGAATGTTGAGGAGCCCCTTTTATTATTAAAGGGTATAAGTCCATCCCTATTAACATGTCTATCTGGTTGGGAACGTGAAACTGTGTATCGGCTAGACGGAACTCAGATAGCTTGTGGAATAGAGCCTGAGGAAGAGATACGCTAGGCAATAAAGGAGCGATTTTTTCGATCACCAGTGCGTCAGTTGAAAACCAATCTTGACTGTAGATGGATCTCATCCGACAAACTATGGAGCCTGCTGGACTTGACACTGATGTACCCCCTAATCCAGTGATCTGGCCATGGAAGCCTTTCATCCTGGCATTGAGTTTGCTTGCCAGAGAATGGGTAACAAAGGTATGTTGGCTTCCTGAATCCAAGACGGCTCTAGCAGGTATCAGGCGGTCTTCATCGTCAATAAGATAAAGCTGAGAAGTACCAAGCAAAATTGTGTCTGTGGTTGCACTGATTTTACTAGGTGCTGAACCAAATCCAATAAATGTTTCAGCAGTTGGGGGATTTGAGTTTTCCAGGTTGAGCAGGGAGTGGTTTTGCGTCGTTGGCGTTTTGTCACTATGGATGAGACTATGATGCCGTCTCTTGCAGTATCTGCAACTCCACTTGGATTTGCAGTCAGACACCGAATGTCCACCTCTTAAACAGTTTCGGCAGCATTTCAAACTTTGGATGAATGCTAGCCTCTCGGGTGGCGAGAGATTGCTAAACTTGAAGCAATGAGGCAAGAGATGAGCAGACTGACAAAATGAGCAGACGGGTGATTTACGCATTGGAGTCGTCTGGTTGTCGCCGATCACCACCGGAGATGTGGGAACCTTAGCACGTGGTTTTGCGGTTCCTTTGCCTTCAGAGTTCTTCGATCCATTGTTTGAGGTGTGAAGGACAACAGAACTGTATTTAGGGGAGCATCTGTTAGGGAATCGAGTCTGCAAATTCCTATGTGGTGGCTCAATGGTAGAGCTTGATGGTGTTGGAACAAGATCTTTGGCCATGGTTATGGCCAACTTGCGCTGCCTGACAAATTTGATCACTTCATCCGCAGATGGAAAAGTGCTGCTTGAAGTGCGAGATATTTCAAAGTTTCTCCGTGTGTTAGCATCGAGAGATCTTAAGGCGAGCGAAGAGAGTAAAAATTCCGCTGGATCATCTAATGCTAAAGCTTTAAATCCCTCTATGCTATCGGCTACTTCTGATAAAAACTTGTCATATCGCTGAAGCTCATTTTTAACTCCTTTGAAGTCGCAATCCAAGATCTGTTGCACCAGCAATGAGGCAAGTACTCTCGGGTTGTCATAATTGTCCAAGAGCTTATTCCAGGCCTGGGAATAACTTTTGTCTTCTATTGAAAATCTGGACACGAGTGAAGCAGCTTCCCCACGTAAAGCTCCAAGTAAATAATGAAACTTTTCGACGTTCGTCAGTGAAGGCTCATTATGTACCATCGAGGTGAACGTGTCCTTGAAGTGAGTCCATTTGAGTAGGTCACCGGAAAATTCCGGTAAGGGAATTTGGGGCAGGTGAGACCTAGCAGAAGTGGTGAAGCTAGTATTGAGAGATTGCCGGTTGCTAGCCAGCTGCTGTGAAGGTGATGCAGATTGGGACGAATGTTGTTGAATTTTTATCCTCATGGACCTGGCTTTGATTACTTCGACCCTAACTGCGTCGTAAGTATCCTGCCAGTTGCGGGAAGGAAACTCTAGGTTGGCTCGAACATGAATGGACTCAAACTCGTACCAGCAACGTTGAAATTGCTCCCATTCTTCAAGAGCTGTATCTAATGCCGCTTCAAATAATGCGGTGTTTGTTGGGTCGGCGATTGCAGTTTCGCCGATATCAGCCGTACCTATTATGTTCCGTTTTAAAGAACGGAGTTTTCGTTCCAAAATGGAAATTTGACTCGAATAGTCTGGAATGGAATCTGGCATATTTTCGTAAAGAACCACACCGACCCTTGGAGCAAATAAGAAGAGAGAAGAAGAAACGAAGAAAAGAAAACGAGTGCTTGGGCTAATTAAGAAGAAGCAAAAAATTTACTAGCTAATTAAATGGAAAAAAAAAATTGCATTGTAATATAATATTGCATTATACATACTCACTATGAAGAAATAATTGAATAATAAATACATAATAAATAATGTGAGTATGTGGTAGAATAGTAAAGGACATAATGACGTCAGAGGTAGGGTCCAGCTTTGAGCTGGTTGTGATTGTAACTAAGTATTGTGACTAAGTAACCTATCTCTGAGTGACCTCTTTGGATGGCGGCAATAGTGTTACCTGCCTGTTAGTTAATAAAAGTGCATGCTCATATGCAATGAAAGCGTAATAAATATTAAATATTGAGGTTGGATTTATTAAATTTACCTGTTTTTACTTTAAAGACAAATAAGGAAAAGTTTTTAGTGAAAATAAACATGTTTAGATATAAAAGAAACAATTATTTAAACTATTCATGTGTGGATATACATTATAACCTACTAGTATTTACTTTATTATTTATAAGTATGGTCTTTTTTCAATTTTAAAATGCATCAGAAATAAAATGTTGCTTGAAAGATGAGTTATAATTAAATAAATTATATTTGTTGCAATGCTAAAACAAAATCAGCAAGTTTCTCTGACAGGTTAATGAATATAAACTGAAGTGAATTTAAGTTTAACTATTGTTAATGAAGAAATGAATGAACTATTGTTAATAAAATATGTTAATCATATACTGTGTGATGTTTTAAAATTCTATGTGGCACTTAAATCATCCAAAATGAATAAATGAGCTTGCTTGTCAATCCTACATGTTCTCATTTATATATTCTAATGTTTGAAATAGTTTGTACTAAAACATAGTTAAATAAAATGATTTATTTTGATAATGAATAATTTATTCTGAAATGCATGGATTTGTTTTCATTTTTATTTAATCTGAATTTTGTTCAGGCCAGATAGGACTACTTAATGTGTTTGTTTAATCTGATTTTTTATCAGGCCTGAGAGGACCACTATTTGTTTAAGGTATTCTCTTTAGGAGGAGATATTACCTTATAACACTAAATTAGGCTGGTCATTATGGAGTGGACTGTATGAATGAAAACTATTTGTAATAATAACAGAATATAATAGGCTATTGTTACATGTAAAGAAATTAAGGGGGTTTTGCCAAATTCAGGGTACATTTGATGTTAGTGAGTTAATTGAATTTAGACATAGATTATTGCATTATGGTGAATATATGAACTGAGGGATCTATTGTAATGATGGTATTTAATTAAACTGTTTTACTCATCCTAGCTGTTTTGCTCATCTGGGTGCTTCTTCTTCTTCTATTAATTCTTCTGTTTTCATTCTCCATTCCTCTCCTCCTTCTGGCTCCAGGTGGGTCAGTGAGGTGTTGTGATTACTCACTCATGTTAAATGAAAATTATGATATAGAACATAAAGGACAACTTTGTTCGGCCGAACATGAGGTAACTTCTTTTTAAAAAAGCGCTTAATCCCGCCTTGTCAGCGCCTGCTGACTTTTGCTTCTTCTTTCCGCCGCTAGGCGGCAGCACCTCTGGAACCGTGCTGTGTCCGCTTGAAATGCGAATGAATAATGGTTTAGGAGACATTCCTAAACATCGGCATGAAGATGGTTACAACTCAAAACACTTTTTTTTGGACAATCACATGTGATGTGAACTCCATTCTCAATTTTACTGTGTATCAACAAACAGCGACTAAGGAAAATAGTTTTAGATTACAAATAGTATATCATTGGGGCAGTTAGTACCACTGGTACCAACTGTAACTCAAAAGTACTGCTCTGTTACCTGTAACCTAAGTTAAAACGACCATGCCCTCCATAAAAGAATATGTTAAATTGCTACTCACGCAAACGGAATTATTATTACTATAGTGACTATAGTCTGACATTGTAGGTCTTTTCATTCTGATTCATGCATAACTGAAAATTGATATATTCCTAGTTTTAAACCATCTTCTTGCCGTCATGCGATATTGATGAAAGCTATATATTTTCACCAAGATTATTTAGTAATTGCATGCATATTGACTGATTAATGGGTAAGAACATTAATTGTAGATGACGAGGTAAGTTTGTGACTGCAAAGGACATGGGCGGATACAGCCTATCGTAAAGGGGGGATGCAGCACCACAGCCCTTCATTTGGATCTGATAATCAGCTTTTTTACCTTTATGTTCCTTTCCCACAACTAAAGTTCTACTTGTTCTGCACATTATTTGTTCTTTAACTTGCTTCCTTACATTAAGGAAAGTCAAATTCTATCTTTAAATGACTAAAAATTTCCTGCAGCCGCCACAGCCCCTCCCCTGGATCCGCCAATGGCAAAGGATCAGTAGCAGATAGTAGATATGCATATGTTTTATATAATAGGACTTATTTATATACGATGAGTCTTTTATAATGTAGTTATACATATAAAAATCAAATGAAGTACATTTGTGGTACATGAAGTACATTTGTACACAGAACAAAAGGAGCCTAAGCCACTTCTATCTATTTAGATCAAATCAAAGTTAAAGTTTGAAAAAATATTTATATGTGGATCTTAAAGATTATTTATTTTTTTTTTTTTTTTATACTTATAACTTAACAAAGTTAAAAGCAAGGAATTTGTCTAAGAGGAGAGCTAAAATTTTCGTCTAGGGGGGTGAGCAGGCTGGGAAAATTCTTAAGCATGGGGGAAAGGGTCGAGGTATTCAGGACTTTGTAAGGCTCAAGTAATTGTTCAAATAAAACTTATCGATATTTAAAAGTTAGGTGGGTGATTCTTATTTAATTTGACCTTTTTAGTTTTTAGAAATTGAATTTTGGGTTTAAAAAAATTCAACTTATGAATAAAATTTGATCTGAATATCATCAATAAGATGTTAAAGAAAACAAAGTTTGTCAGTTCGTTCAGTATTACTATTTTTTCAACTCAAAAATGAGTTTTATGAGGAGCGTTTCTGTATTTTTATTTATTTATTTTTTGTAATGTTTTTTTTTTTCTATTCTCGTTCACTCTCGTCACTCCATATCACAGCGTAAAAACTCATTTGTAAGGCATCGAATCTTGTTTTCTTTTTGTGGTACAATAATTACTAGGCTGGCGTCTATTCCTACTCCTTTACTTGCCAAGGTTAGTAGCCTATACTTTCTCGCTAGTTGACCTATGAATAAGTCGTTCTGTCAAGGCTTTGGTTTTTCTTCGGAAATTTGCAGCTCATTGATCATTTTGTTGTAAAATATATATGATTTTGCTGCACAGTTTTTACTTAGTTCAGTGTCAACGATTCACCTATAAATAATTCGTTCACTGTTTTACATGTTGGTCAAATTCAAAGACTGAGAAGTATTTTCACATGCTGAGTAGACTGAATAGTTTTACAAGCTGCCAATTTGCTTATTTGCTTTCTTTTGGCCAACATCTCTTTTTTATTAAGAATATATTTTGCATTATGTCCTTAGTCTATTTTTTCTTTTCTCTATTGCTCCTTTCTACAGCTTGTTAAAATGGCTATACAAAGGAAATGAATCATGTAGGCATTTAAACATAACAATAACAACACTTCCATACAATGGTTTTTCCGTGTTACGTAACACTAGTGACATTTTCACAAAAAATCTCCATCCTTAGCTAAACCAAGTATCGGACATATACGAGAAAATGACCTCGAATACATGTCCCTAACCAACATCTTTTGCACGAATAATTCACATTTTTAAATGAACGCGGATACTTAACTCACGTGACCTATAATTTTTGTGACATGCATGATTTTCCATAGGATATCAAATAGCTGCCTATTAGATACTATCTTCTCCAAGTTTAAACATGAACTGATGGGCGGTATCACAAACGAAGGCTATCATGACCCTTCCCAACATTTTCATAGAACAGTGTTGCCCAAAACAGCCGACAACACTCGCCATGAATTTTCCTACTGAACTCGGGGACAGATTAATTTTCCTGATTTACATTCGAAGTATTAGAGGTAACTAAAAAAATCATTCATACCTTGAAATACCAACGTATTACAATGAAATAACTGATTCTTCAAATTTAACCAATTATCAGAGGTTCATTTCAGGATGTGGTGAACTAAGCATAACCAGCTTAGGGATTGTAACACTCGTGACGTTTTGAAACTTCGCATTGAGATATTTTGTTTTTTATGTGGGTTCATTTAAATGTTACCATCGTGTTGCAATAACAGAAGACTATAAAACAAATATCCAAAAAAAAATTTTGATAAAAAAAATATCTAAAAAACGAATGTTAAATTCAGTGACACTAAATGTTCAATTCATATGAAAATCACCCAGACCCCAGCCCCCACCATATGGGAACATCAGACGCGATCAAGCGGCGCACAGCTTCCAGCTCTTGTCAAAGCCAAAACAAGTTTGCTCCATTTAAGTATCTTTCTCGTTCGGCCTAGAACTATGCGGAGCGCTACTTCTTGCTCTTCTAGTGTCATCGCTGCCGCCTTCTCTTACCAGTACCGTTATATGTTACTCCGATTCTCAGGTCGTACTAAGCTGGCTACGCTCTTCCGTGCACCAACTTCGCACCTTTGAAGCAAACAGGGTTGCCAAAATTGTGAACATCCTTCTCAATTCTCTATGGCATTATGTAAAATCGGAAGATAATGCAGCAACTTGGCTTCCCGAGAGTGTTTTCCGGAGGACCTCATCACGGGCGACCTATCGTGGAACGGACCGCCTCAATTAAGGTTTCCTGCCATTGACCTAAAACGCCTCGCCACAGAAGGCAACACTACAGTGGTAACGAGCAGCACCAATTTTTGTATATTTAACTCAACAAATCTCGGAACATTGATGATGTATAAATGACAAGTACTGACGATAATATTTAGCAAAGGAAACATATTGTTATTGTGGAAAAACATTTTATGTGTTCCCTTCCCAATGGTACATGGATCTTTTAAAAAAAAAATCTGCTGCGTGCGCGCAACACACAACTTTCACTTACCAACTTACTTAGATAAGAAATTAATGCGTTTTGTCAATGCCACTTCTCATTTTTCAAGTTACTCATTTTTCCACATTCATTTCTTATTTTTGTTTTCATTTGCTCAGAACATTTGAATAATGATAGTGCTTACCTGATATTAAATAGCACCTAATTTTCATTAAACATGACGAATATGATGAAAATCGTTAAGTCGGTTTTGAGTAAATAAAAAAAAACACGTGAAAATGATACAAAATTTATTAAGTAAAGTCCCCCATCCGGTTGATCAATTTTGATGAAATTTTTATGGTCATATCTCGGGCATATTAGTATATCAAATACTCAGTTTAATCAAAATCGTTAGAGCCGTTTTGAGAAAATCGAAAAAAACGTAAAATGTTATTAAATAAAGTGCCCCCTCCGTTTGAGTAATTTAGGTGAATTTTTTGCTGTCACATCGCGGGCATATACATACACTTAATACCTAATTTCAGGTTCGCAAGGTTTATAGTTTTTGAGCTAGTCTGTTCACACACACACACACACACACACACACACAGACACACAGACCATTTCGCGGGACTTGGTCATTTGGACTCAGGGGACCCCAAAACGTGTATTTCCGTTGAAAACCGGAAGTCGAAATTTTTCACGATCGCAATACTTCCACTTACTATATATTTCATATATAGATAGGTAAGTGAAAGTAAAAAAATCTATTCAAATTTTTATTTTCTACGTCAAATTTAACTTGATCTGATGCTCTGATTTCGTTGATATTGATTTCATTAGATTCGGCTCCTCAAAAAACACATAAGACTATATCAAACACGAATTTTTACCTCAAATTTGGACTTGATCTGGTGGTCCCATTGCACTGATTATGATTTCATTAGATTCGGCACCTCAAAAAATCAATTCACGGGTGGTTCCAAGCCGCTAGCAAAGTAATTATAATAGATATTAGGTTTTTTCCCATTTTCAGCTTTTTTGGACCACTGTGCGCCGCCTCCGAAAAGAATGTGTTGTATTGTACATAGTATTTAATATTTTAATTTAATAATTTTTATTAACAATTATAGTGTGTATTTGTACAAATAGGAATAAAATTATTCATCATATTGCATTTTTCCACTGTTTACATCATTTTCAATTTTGCTGTGTATTCATAAAAATCATAGGGTAATTATTTCATACTTTTCAGTAGGTTTCGAAGTCGGTTTAATTTTTTTTTATAAAATGTTTTTTATACAACGATAAATTCACCTTTCATTCCCATTCATATTATTTTTACAAAAATGGTACAAAAAAATCGACTATTAATGAAATTAGGATTGTTTTTTGGTCCCTTACATATGATTACATATATGAAATAAATAATAATGAATCAAAAAGTGTTGTAATTCTAATACGCTAAATTTTATGGAGAATAACAAACAAAAAGAAGAAAATAAGTGTGGGAAAAGCTATTTTCCGTGAAATTATAAAAACAGAGTTTCCTTCTTCTTCCTCTAACTCCTGTGTGCAGCTAAGCGTGGAGTTGCCGTCCCGGTCCAGCGAGCCCATTGGTCTCTGTCCCTTGCCATTCTTCTCATCTCTAGGATGGTTAGTCCTCTAGCTGCACCCAGTTTTCCAATGTAGTCGGAGTACAAACATCTGGGTCTTCCACGAGGACGTCTTCCTTCCGGTCTAGCTCCAAAAAAACACCTAGCCTTTCGAGTATCGTTTATTCTACAGACATGCCCGAACCACCTCAATTGTCACTCCTACAGGATGTCCCGCACTGATCTTACTCCCAATTCCTCGCGGATCCTGTCATTTCTAATACAGTCCCTCCTGGTTTTGCCAACTATTCTTCTGAGGAATGTCATCTCAGCTGTTACCATCTTGCTTGCATGTTTGTCGAGGGTAGTCCAGCTTTCAGGTCCATACAAAAGCACAGGTAGGAAAACAGATTTAAATATCCTAATTTTAACCTCTCTGCTAACTTCATGTTTCCCAATGACAGTTTTGGATATGTGGTAGTATAGTCCCTTGGCCTTCATCACCCGATTTAGAACCTCCTGGTCTATTTTGCCATCTTTGCTCAGGACTGTCCCTAGATACGTGTAGGAATTTGTTGTTTCAAGGAGTTCGCCATTACAGAATATTCTAGGCTCCAGATCTTCTCTTCCCACACACATAATTTTGCTTTTTGCTGGATTTATGCTCAACCCTCTTAGCCGGAGTTCCTCATGCCATTCGTTTAATGATGTTTGCAGAGCTTCCTGGGAATCCGCAATCAGTACTATGTCGTCTGCATATATCAATGCCTGAGTAAGCACTGGTGTTAAATTCCGGTATCCCACCACAGCTCTCGGAGTTCTTCTTTTGCACACCTTTCACACCTCATCCATAAGAAGAACAAAGAGCAGAGGACTGAGGATGTCCCCCTGCTTTACTCCTTTATAAAAGTGAAAGGGTTAGGATGTTTGACCGTTAATGCCCTTTGGGTCCTGGTAAACTTGGGTTCTTCTCCTACTCAGCGCGTCCCAAATCTCCTGCCTCAGAACTGAATCGAAGGCTGCCCTTAGGTCCAGAAATGCCAGGTACACTGCCTTGCCACGATCCCATGATTTTTCTACTTTCATTCTGAGGGAGAATATGTGGTCCTGGGTCTACCAGGTCTGAAGGCGGCTTGCTCCTCTTCCAGATCTTATTCCACCAGATTCCTCAGCCTTTGTTCTAATATTCTTGTATATACCTTATGTACTACTGAGGATAGACAAATCCGCCTATAGTTTCCACATTCACTTTGACTGCCCTTCTTGTCTGTAGGGACTATGATATTTATTCTCCCATTCTTGTGGTAAACGCTTAGAGTCCCAAACTCTTTGAAAAAGCATTTGGAGGTACGTCACCATTACACTCCCACCATATTTAATGTATTCTGGGGCTATACCGTCTGGTCCTGGAGCTTTTCCTAGCTGGATTTTACCAACAGCTAACGCCACCTCATCTTCAATTGCATCGTCCATTTCATCTGGGTAGGCATCGTCCGTTCTCCCTCTTCTTCGGCAGTCCCGAAAATTGCTATTTCGACGTTCTTCCATGCTAAATTTTCCCTGGAAGAACTGCCTCCATACTTCAAGTATTTCCTTTTCCTCCATCACCAGCCTCCCTTGTGCATCCTTAATGCTCCTCACAGGCTTTGACTTTTTTCCTCTCAAGGCCTTGGCGATGTGACCTCATTCCTTTTCCTAACATATTCTACCCAGTGAATGCTTAGTTTTGTTCTGTTGTATGTTTTCCAGGCCTCCTTCTTGAGCTTCACTTCCGTTTTAACCTCGTCCTTTCACCATTTTGACTTCTTGGTAGAAGGCCTTATTTTCTGGGTGTTACATACTTCGGACGCAGTGTGCACTATGCACTTCTTTATTTCACTCCAAAGAATGTCCAGCTCATGTCTGCGTTTACTTCCTGGAGGCGTCTCTCGAGCAATGTCCGGTATTCCTCCTGTTTCGCTTCTATCCTCAACTTGCCCACATCTATCCGGCTGTACGCTTTGCTGGGCTTCTTGCTTGGTCTGACTACTGTTGTATCTGCAACAAGAAGTTTGTGGTCTGTATTTAGTTCTGCGCCCCTTACGACTTTAATATCATTGAAGAACCTTTGGGATCTCGGTCTTATGAAGTAGTCTATAATACTTTCCCTCAAGCCATGCTTTCCTCTACTCTCAAACGTAATCTTATGGATCCTTTTGTGTTTGGAACACGAGTTGCCTATAAGTATGTTAATCTCTATACAGAATTCTATAAGCCTTTGTCCATTACTATTATGGGCATTTTCACCTCCCCAGGGGCCCATTACACCATATGCATTAATGTTGTTATTTCCCGTTCTAGCATTCAGGTCTCCACAGATAAGTACCATTCTTGCCAGCTGACAACTCTATATTATTATTCTTGATGAAGTTGGTTCCCAGGATTCAACTCTACTATACATTTCCTAACTCATCACGAAGGCAACTCCTTCCTTTGCTCTTTCCCTCATGGTAACACCGGAGTACAATAAATTGCATCCGTCAGGCAATGTTTGGTGTCCACTTTCTCTCTTCTTTCCCTCACTCAATCCCATTAGGTAAACTGAAAGGATTTCATTTCCTCAACCAACTCCTTTTCTTTTCCTATGAGTGACCTTATGTTCCAAGTGGCTAAACGTAAGTCCTTGTCCCTGCCGCATCCATAACCATTAAGCTGTCCAAATCCGAGGCTGCATTGATTGCTTTAAATCGGTTATACTCCATTATGAGTGATTAGCCAAGTGATGGATGGAGGCCCCTTGCCCAGGGACAACGGGTTCCTGGCTTTATTCAGGAGCCAGGGACCTTAGACAGGTTGCCTTCGCTACTGCTAAGGAGCCCCATCTGCCCCTCGCAGTTCATCAGCCTTTCTGCTGGTCTCCAGCTCCACCTGATGATGCCTAGACCCAGACAACACCTTCTGTCATCGGCTCCATGCAGTAGATGGTGCTACTGCTGCCCCACACCAGGGATATTTATCGACCTCCCAGTCTAGATTCGCCGTGTTCTGTCAATAGCAGGGCCACCTCTAACAGGATGCGGTTCTTCACCGCGCACGGACGGTCTTTGGTGTAGCTTCCTTAAGACCTCCCCGATAGGGATCATAGGTCTCTCCGCTAATCCCCTGATGCTGAAGGGGGACCAATCCACAGGTCAACCCTGTAGAAAGTACTACCCCCTCCAGCCCCTTGACCCCTCAAGGGGTCTTATCAACTTATCTAATAACTTTGTGTTTTTAACATTAGTGGCGACCGTGACAGGACTTAGTCTGCTATTTAATAGAAATGGATGGACTAAAGAAGATAAGAGCAGGACATCGGTCAGTATTCATGAAAATTAACGACTCTTTATTCGTTGTTTTAGAAAAGAGTTCGGAGGAATCTGTTTTGCAAGGCCTTTTAGCAACATTAGAAGGTAAGATAGAAACTTTAAAGGAACTAGATTTAAAAATTCTAACCAATTTAATAGAAGAGAATTGTGCTCAAGAGGTTTGTGATGAAGAAATTAAATCTCAAGATAAATATACTGGCCTCTTGAATAAATCCAGAGCTTTAGTAAACCGAATTATCAAATCAGAGGTATGTTCAGTTATATCTTGTGTTAGTAGCAGTAATAAAACCACTCCAAGATTGCCTAAAATTGAGTTTAAAAAATTTAGTGGTGAATTATTAGATTGGATTCCATTCTTGAATCTATTTGAACGAATTCACAGTAATACAGAGTTGGGTGACCTAGATAAATTCCACTATTTATTACAATCAATGGTGCCTAATTCTAAGGCTGAGAAATTAATTTCTAGTTATCCTTCCACAGCTAGTAACTATAGTAAAGCTGTGAATTCGTTAAAAGCGAGGTTTGGGAGAGAAGATCTTCTCATAGACGTTTATGTTCGGGAACTACTAAATATAGTTCTTTGTAATTTACAAAAAAAAAAAAAACAGATAATTTATTTCAGATGTATGACAAGTTAGAAACTCAGTTACGGGCACTTGAATCTTTAGGTGTAGAATCAGATGCTTGCTCCGCGAAGCTCTACCCGTTAGTAGAATCTTGTTTGCCGCAGGATGTTCTGAGAGGGTGGAATAGAAGCTCACTTTTCGACAGTGAAAGCGTTCCGAAAACCAAGCTTACTGAATTAATGAAGTTCCTTAAAAAGGAGGTACAGAATGAACAGAGAATTAGTATAGCTGCAGCCAGTTTTCAGAACACTTCCACAAAGAATAAAAGAAAGGATAGATCTTTTAAGGCAGAAGTGTTGAAGCCCACAGGTTCTAATTTACTAGCACATCAATTTACTCCCCAAAACTCACATTGTGTTTTTTGTATGTCCTCATCGCATTTTGGTGCAGAATGTAGTCAAGCTGAAAATCTAACCTTAGATGAACAAAAGGTAATTTTAAGAAAAAACGGATGCTGTTTCATTTGTTTAAAGATGGGTCACATAGGTAAGAACTGTCGAATATTTGTTAAATGCGATGCATGCAGCAGAAGGCATTGTACGATTATGTGCCCAGGAAAGGTAGAGGAAACAATAGCAGAGAAGGCTAAGCGGGTGGAAAGTGTGTTATCTAATTTATCGACTAACCGGGTATTTTTACAGACTTTAATTGTATTTTTAAGAAATGATGAGTTTGAGCATAAGGTTAGGGTTTTAATTGATACAGGATCGCAGAAGTCTTATATCACCAAAGAAGCCTATTACTGGGAAGAAGCCTAACCTGGAATATGGTTTAGTAGCCATGGAGACGTTATTAGGTTGGGTGCTGATGGGCAAGATTGCTTCTGAACAAAATGACAGATCTAATAATATGCTGGTAACTTCACTTTTAAATAAGGATATGTGTATAACACAATTGTGGGAATTAGATGTGTTAGGAATTATGGACCCGGGGGAGAAAAAGTCAAGACAGGAAATCGAAGCTGAAACCAGACATCATTTCTTGAACACCGTTTATCGAGATGTCAATGGCAGATATGTGGTTTCGCTTCCTTTGGTTGAAGGTCATGCACCCTTGCCTTCTTATTATGAACTTGCCAAACGACGCTTAGAAAGAGTAGTTGTCAAGTTGAAGAAAGAAGGGTTATATGAAAAATATGATGCTGTATTCCACGATTGGTTTTGCAATGGTATTATTGAAGCCGTTACAGCAGAGGAAATGGACAGACCGGCTCACTATGTAGTCAAGAAAAATAGCCTTTCTACTCCATTAAAACCTGTTTTTGATGCGGGGGCTAGCGAAAAGGGATCACCATCTTTAAATGATTGCCTGAGTAAGGGAACGAATAAGATTGAGAAGATACCTGAAATTTTAAGTAGGTTTCTCTCATTTAGGATTGGTCTTACTGCGGACATTCGCAAGGCATTTTTACAGAGTGAGAAGGATAGAGATTGCCTTAGGTTTTTATGTTTTACGGAAGATGGACAACTCATTACAATGAGGCACACTCGAGTAGTATTTGGAGTTGTTTTTAGCCCTTATCTCCTAGGTGAGGTTATCCAATATCATTTACAAAATGCTACCAGTTGTTCTATAGATGTAGTAGAAAAATTAAAAAAGTTTTTATGTAGATAACTTCATACTTAGTGTCGAAACCGAAGAGGAGGCTCAGAAAATAATAAATGAAGCTTCAAACTTAATGGCTGAAGGATCGTTCGATTTGAGAAATTGGGAACAATCTGGATGTGTCAGTGAGGATGGATTAAAGGAGGTGCCTGTTATCGGTCTCGTTCGGAACACATTGGAGGATACCTTAGGATTGAATGAAGACTCATTCATCGTTTAATTATCATGAGGAACCTGTCACAAAACGATTGATACTCTCTGTAGCTCAAAAAATCTTTGATCCATTAGGATTAGTCTGTCCAGTTACTTTGTTACCTAAAATTATTTTACAGAAAACATGGAAAGATAAGATTGGATGGGACACTGAAGAGATAACTTCTTAGAGATTGTAATTGAATTATTTGGCTAAACTTAGAATACCAAGATGTATTACAAGAGGGTCAGACCGTTCAAGTTGGAGTCTACACTGCTTTTGTGATGCTAGCAAATGGGCATACGCAACAGCGATTTTCTTAAGATCTGGAACCGCAGAAAATCCATATGTACAGTTAGTACAGGCTAGAACCCGTGTAAGTCCAATTAAGCCCTTAATAACGATACCAAAACTTGAACTGTTAGCTGCTGTAATCGGTGTGCGTCTAATGATGTCACTGAAGAATTCTTTCGAATATGGTGGATTAAAATAGTATTACTGGACTGATTCTACGACTGTTCTTGGATGGATACGTAGAGATGAGTTATGGACGCCTTTCGTTGGAAACAGAGTTAGGGAGATAAGAAAGTTATCGGCTTGAAGATGGTTTTATGTTCCTGGCTCTATAAACCCAGCAGACCTTCCGTCTAGAGGATGTTCTCCGCAGCATTTGGCTGATTCCAGATGGTGGGAGGGACTGGAGTGGCTTCTTGAGTCAGATGAAGGTGGTTTCCGCCTTGGCTGCTACTCCAGATACTGGATGGTATTATCGACGTTTTTCAAATTTCCCCAGCATTCTTAGACTAATTGGCTGGATTAAACGATTTACCTCTAATTGCCGAAATAGACTAGACGATAGAGCTTATGGGCCTCTTACAGCCTCAGAAATTATCCAAGTGGAGTTAACTTTGTGGAAATTAGTCCCAGCAGAAGCCTTCGAGAAAGATAATAAGAAGCTTGTTTCCTTATGCCATATTAGAGATGAAAAAGGGCCGATACGACTGGAAAGAAAGGTTTCAAATAGAAAAGATTAATATGATTTTCGTTATCCGATAGTTTTGCCCTCACGTCACCCTGTAGTATAGAGTATGCTGTACGATCTTCATCTGAAGAATAGCCATGTAGGTGCACAAGGACTTTTATCGTTAGCGAGCGAAAGGTATTGGATACTCTCTGGAAGACGCACTACTAGGTCAGTGGTAAAGAAATGTGTTAGATGTCGTCGTCATGATGCAAAACCAGCAGAGCCACCACCTATTGATCTACCTGAAAGAAGAGTAAGAGATGCCAATACATTCGAGATTACCGGTATCGATTTGACTAGTCCATTAATACTTCTATCTGGGGAAAAGGCATGGATCTGCCTGTTCACTTGCGCGGCGTACCGGACAGTTCACCTTGAACTTCTGAATTCATTTTCAACTGAAAACTTTTTGCGAGGATTTAGAAGATTTATTTCTAGAAGAGGACGACCCCATACCGTATGGGGTGGTTGGTGGGAGCGTCTAATTGGGTTGTTGAAAAACCTTTTGAGGAAAACTTTAGGAAGAGCAAGCCTTGGATACGAGGAAATGTATACTGTGCTGTGCGACTGCGAAAGTGTAATTAACAATCGCCCGCTGAAATATTTGGCAGGTGAGCCCTCTGATATGATGTCTATAACCCCAGCGTATTTTATACGAGATAATTTAGATATGGGTGTACCCGATTTGCTAGAGTTATATTCAAAACGAAGCATTAGAGAACTGAAGACTGGTCAGTTAGTACTAGTCAAATATGATAACTTCAAGCGTCTTGAATGGCCTCTTGGAATAATTCAGGAACTAATTAAAGGTAAAGCTGCTTGTGGACTAATACTCAGGGGAAGAAAAGAAAAAAAAAATAAATAAAACTGCCTGTAATATTTACACTGGCATATTTATCAATGAATAAATCAGACCAAAAACTCTTCATATTAAAAATACCACATATAGTATTTACCAACACCTTTTTATTGTTGGTTAGTACTCATCATATTGGGAAACGTGTCATAACTAATATGACAACTATAATTCGATATTCTGTATTTCTTAACAACCTCTATTCAAAAAATCAAACAAAATTTTAAAAATGATTCGGGTAATGTATGAATAATGTATAAATGTTTTTTTTTCATAATTCACAATGAAAATGTCTCAGTTTGCAGTGACTTCAGCTGAAATCATGTCAGTTATGAAAAAAAGAAATAGCAAGCTAAAGAAATATCATACATTTAAAATAAAAGATCCAGAATTCAAATAACCTATGAGCAGCTGTTAATGCAAAAGAGAAAACAGACTGATATTAAATACAAAAAAAAAAAAAAAAATGTACAACTATAAAGGAAAAATAAAAATTAAGTAGATTGCAATAAAATGATACTTAAAAAATACTTAATAATAATAATAATAAAATAATACTTCAGTGTTTTTAAAAAGTAAATCTAATGTCATGAAATAATAGAATCACAATTGTAAATTTATAAACTAAATTATAATAGTATAGTTTCAATACTAATACGAATTTCAAATGAATAATAAAAAAATCCAAAATATATATTTTATTATATCACAGACATGTTAAATCACATAGTACATCACTTAAGCACAAAACATTTTATTAGCATGGAATTTTGTATACATTAAAAACATAATAAAAAATTTATTTGAGACATTATTTGTAAGAATAAAGGTCTGGTCACACATAACCGCACCGCAGCACGGGCTTGTATCGGATCTGATTCATTTACGAAAGATAGATAGTAACCTGTCACACATGCCCGACACCGGGTTAACCGACAGGCTACTATCTATCCTTCGTAAAAGAATCAGATCCGATACATGCCTGTGCTGCGGTGGTGCGGTTATGTGTGACCAGACCTTTATTCGAGTGTGTATGTGAGTTTGTAACTGTATATAAGCTTAGTAGTTTAATATAGTGTCATAAGGTTTAAGGTTGCTAGGTTCCCAGTTAAAGTGACATGTCATGTTTAATTCAGTTTGCCTCACTCACATTGTTCTTATTGTATTATTCAATACTTAAAATTAAATGAAAATATGGGGATATTGCAAATGATGTAAAAAAGAAATTAAACGAAGAAATATAAATATGAATTAACATTTCAATACATAAATATAAATATAAAATATAGATGGAAAACATCCCTTATACTGTAATGTAAACATAACATGTTTAAAGCTCAGGTATTAATTAATTCAGCATTAATTAGTACAGCATGTAATAAAAATATTAAACTTTTTAAATTTTCCTTTTCTCTTCTTATAGAAAATATTTAAAAATTATAATTAGAAATTTCATA
The DNA here is from genome assembly GCA_911387785.2 of Aelia acuminata. Classification (NCBI taxonomy): domain Eukaryota; kingdom Metazoa; phylum Arthropoda; class Insecta; order Hemiptera; family Pentatomidae; genus Aelia; species Aelia acuminata. The sequence continues at coordinate 107,804,561 of OU426978.1, read as the reverse complement.
TTATCATGACAAGAAAAATAATTGAATTTATATTTAAAAACTTATTAGACATTTAATTTTTCAAGTCAATTACATTATAAGTGCTACTACATACATATATGTAATTTTCTTGTTTTTAAATAACTTTTATCATTCTTTAATGTTTATACAATCAAACACTGTTTAGAGGTAGAATATAGGCACCCCAACTCACTCATTAATGACATGACCATAACAGTCAAGTCAGGTACTGCCCACAGAAGGCTAAAGAAGAGCTGGGGGACCTCCTCCTCTAGTGGTCAAACCCAGAAACATTCAAACCAGGAGGAGATGCAGCTGGGTAATGCTCTCCCTCATGCCTATCATGCTATTGTTATAAATTTAATGTCAGCAAATTCACTGATTGTTAATATTATATTAACAGGTAAATAAAGATTAAAAGTTAAAAAAAAAAAAGAAAAAAAAAAGAAGTAGGCAGAATAATGAATAATTTACATTATAAGTGCTACTAAACAAATAATTATATTCTTTAAAATCAGATTTGCCATTATGTAGTATTGGTTCAATCAAAAACTGTTTAGAAGTGGTATAATCACAATAGTTATCAATTATCATACATACTATTGAAATTAATTTAAAAAGCCAAGAAACTATTCAAGATTTGAATTTTGATATACCTTTCTTAAAGATATTGAAATTTTTTAATGATTATCTCTACTACTGAAGGGATAGCCTTTATCTACAGAAATAATGGGCAGGATTTTTTTTTTTTTTTTTTTTTGTTGAATGGTCTGTGTTTTCTTTAAATGGCTTTAAGCTAATGAAACCCTAATTGTGACCAACAGAAAAATAAGTACTTACTTAATCGAGTCCTCTTTTACCGCATAACAGTGTGAGGCAGAAAAATAAGTAAAAAATATTATCTACTGTGCTCAGAAAATGTTTTAAGAAAGTATGCTAACAATTTTATCAAAAAGACAAACAAGATTGATCATCACAAAAATTCATCAGAAGAATTTATCGTTTCACCGTAGTTTTTTATAGCTGCCAAGAAATAACAAGGCAAAATGGAATAGAATCAGAAACAGTCACCAAAACTGCTGCACTAATCATTAACAAACATTTTGAAGATTCAGGAATCATGAAATATACTGCATTATTACTTTCCATAATAATTTATTAATTCAATAAGAGGTTTTTTTTATTGTATATTAATACATAAAGCTGAAGTGTTTCTTTATTGTAACAAACTAATTTCAAAAACTAATAAAGCTCCACAATATTGGATCATTTGTTAGTAAAATAATGAGTCAGGCTTGTGCAGTCAACCGAGTAACATTAGCTCTGTATTAACAGTCCGTATTACAGTATTGTTGCAGTTTTGAACCCTGTTTGTTATAGTGCCGAAGTTTAAGACTAAGTGAATAAGTATCTGAAGTTTGTTGCAATTTGAAGAAGAAGAAGTGCACCAAATTTATGAAAAACGATTCGTCTATTTCAAGATATTGTAAGCCTTATCTGACCGGTGATCTACAGATAACCCCCACCACTTATTTGTCTACCCTCTATTCGAACCAAGGTTAGTCATTAATATATTTAATTACCTTTGTGAGGCATATTGCAAAAACAGTTTCATTAAAATGCCTAATGTAACTCTGGAGCAAATACTGGCTGAAATCAAAAGCAATAACGCTGAAGTAAAGAAAATGCAAAAAGATATTAGCAAAATCTCCATTGCTTTTGAGAAAAACTTGAAAGAAATAGGGGAATTAAAAACCAAATGTATAAATCTCGAGTTAAAATCAGTCAAGCAGGAAAAAGAAATACAATACTTAAAAAGATGTATTATAAAAAATAATATAATTGTTTATAATGTTCCGGAAAAAGAAGATACTAACAACCCACAAGGGACTTTGGCCCTAGTAAACGAAACTTTTCAAGCAATAAATTGCACTTTATCAGAAAATCAAGTAAATTCATGTTACAGAATCGGTAAAGTAAAAACACCGCGCCCTGTTCTAATTTCATTAACTAGCAATTGCGTAAAACAACAAATAATGAACAAAAAAGAAGAATTGAAATCAAAGAATATTTCAATCTCCAATGATAGGGTAAAGGAAGATAGAGAGTATAAGAAGAAACTCTATAACTGTCTAGCGGAAGCCAAATTCATAGATAATAATGCAACAATATACAAGAATAGAATAAAGCTTAGAGGTACACTTCTAAGCTTAGAAGAATTTAATTCTATATTAACAAGTTCGGAAGAAAAATCACCTGCTGCGCACTCTCAGTCAATTGAAGAACCTGGTCTCAAAAGAAAAAAATAAGAAGTTCTGGAAACCTATTCTTTTCGTCAAAGAACAGAATCTGCATAAGAAAAAAGAAACAAAGCCTATTTCAAGTAATGAGCATACAAATTTTGATTGTAATATTAGTTTTAATATTTTGTATTGGAATGTAAATGGTTTTCAAAATTTATTTAGTGCGAACAATACAATACATTAACAATACAAACTTATTACACCCACGCCTTTCTTTTGACAAACAGATTAATAGGAAGGGCAGAATTTTATTAGATATTATGGAAAATCAAAATTTTACAATTTGTAATGGCCGTACTATCTCCGATAGACCAGCCCATTTTACTTACGTTTCAAATTTAGGAAAAAGTGTCATAGACCTTGTCTGGGTTCATAACTCTTCTATAGAATTTATAAAAGATTTTGAAGTAATTAATATTGCAGAGACATCAGGTCATAAAGTTTGCCAACTACAAATAATAAATCAATCCAGAAATATAGCACGGGAATTCACCACCCATAGTAGTAGCGATAATAAAACTTATAGAATACAATGGGATGTCAACAAAGCTGTTCAATTCTCTAATACTATTTCTTTATCACCAAATATTTATTTTAATGGAGCAAATGTTGATGAACTATATTGGAATCTAATTAATGCTTTTTTAGTTGCTGCTGAATCACTAGATATATTAAAGACTAATTCAGGTGGGAAAAACTTAAATTTTAAGAAAAGAAATATTAACCCTTGGTTTAATCAAGATTGCCTTGCCATGAAAAACATGTTAAAGAATTCCTACAAAAATCTTAGACACTCGCACTATTCTGATCAATCTTATAAAGATTATATAACAACTAAGCGTAACTATTTTCATTTCATAAAAATAAGTAAGAAAAATTACTATGACAATATTGCACAGCAACTATCTCAAGTTAAAAACTCAAAACAATTTTGAAATACCGTAAAAACGCTCTCGCCTAAAACCAATTCAGTTAATCCAATAGATAAAGAAAACTGGCTAAACTATTTTCATACCTTCTATGTTTCAAACCCGAATATAGATATTTTATTCTTGAATATTAATTTAGATCCCATTCTAGATTGTGATATAACTCTTTCAGAATTGCAGCAGTCTATATCAAAATCAAAGAACAAAAAAGCCGCAGGAATAGACGCCATTCCATATGAAATATTTAAAAGTCTTAGTCCTGAATGGGAACAATATTTATTGAATTTCTTTAATACTATAGAAAGAAAGAAAGAAAAGAAAGAAAAAAGTAATTTTTATTCTGGGACATTAAATCCCCTAAGAATAACAGACATGAACAAAATTAATGGCCATTTGTCTGGCTACTTAAAGGAAATACAATAAAAAATAAAGAATACAATGAAAATTAAAATACAAAGTAGACACAAAAAATAAAAATAATAAAATAAAAATAACTGAAACAGAATATTGTACGGAGAAATAAAAAATAAACATTTGGATGTTAAGTACAAAACTATGATCAGCTTTTAAGCTTAAAAGGTATAAAATAAAAAAATAAAAAAATCGTATAGATATATTTGTATAGATATGTCCTCACTATTGCTTCACTATTTACATATTTACGGGAGATTGGAGATTCAGGAGGTGATGGAATAGTTGGGTTTTAAAGAAGGTGAGGGATGAAGTGTTTCGGATGGAGACAGGTAATGAATTCCAGAAGGTGGCAGCACGGATGATAAAGGATTTTGTGAAGGAGGCAGATCGGTAGAAAGGGATATACAGGTTAGAGGTTTGGGATCTGGTGTTTAGAGAATGTATAGAGGAGCATGGTGTGAACAAACTTAGGATATACGGAGGTTTCTTGGTTCTAAAGGTTCGGGAAAGATAAACACCTAGGAAGTATTGCCGTCGAAAAACTGGATAGAGCCATTTCAATTCAGCGTACCAGCTGGAGACGTGGGAGCGCCTGGGGGCACCGAAAATGAATCTTATGAAGCAATTCATTAGTCTCTTCAACCTCGCCTCATGCATACCAGACAGTCCACCGTATTCAAGGCAGCCATAATCGAAATGGGGGAATATAAGAGAGGAAACTAGGAGCTGACGAGTTTTTGAGGGCATGCAGTCACGTGATCTTAGGAACTGTTTGAGGGTAGCAATTGATTTTCTGGTGATTTCGGAAATATGGTTATTCCACGACAAGTGCTGGTCAAAGATCACTCCAAGGTTTCTGACATGGGATTGGAAATGAATGGTTTGGTCATTAAGGCGGAGTAAGGGGTAGTAAGGAAGGGAATTAAGAAGGTGCTTGGAGCCAATGAGGATTGCCTTGGTTTTTTTTCCGTTCAGTTTTAACTCATTTTTCTCTGCCCAGGCGTTGATGCTGTCTATATCTTCTTGTAATTTCCGGATTGTCTCCAGCATTTTGGAAGGATGGAAGGATAGGTAAATTTGGAGGTCGTCAGCGTACAAGTGGTATTGTGAATGGTTGATGGACTCAGGGAGATCGTTGATATAGACGGAAAAGAGAGTTGGTGAAAGTGAGGATCCTTGTGGTACTCCTCTATTTAATAAGAGAGGTGAGGAAGGAGGTTTATCGGGAATGTGAACTGTTTGTGAACGTTGGGATAGGAAGGAGAGGAACCACTTTAAGACGCTGTTTGATATGGACAGGTTTTGGAGTTTAGAAAGGAGGATCTCATGATTGACGGTATCGAACGCTTTTGAGAAATCAAAGAGAATTAGGATGGTAATTTTATGTTCGTCTATGGAGGAATGGAGGTCCTGAGTGATCTTTAACAGAGCAGATTGTGTGGAATAATGGGAACGAAAGCCGGACTGAAGAGGGTTGAGGAGAGCATTCCGCTCTAGGAAGTCATTGAGTTGGGTGTGGACAATTCTTTCGAGCGGTTTAGATAGGTTAGAAAGGATGGAGATGGGCCTATAGTCGGAGGCTAAGGTGGGAATTGGTACTTTGTTCAGCGGACGAACTATCACTTTTTTCCAGGCTTCAGGAAATATGGAGTTTTGTAGGGAAAAGTTGTATATGTGTAAAAGAGCAGGGAAGATAACAGGGAGACAGAGTTTGATTAACTTTACAGGAATTTGGTCGGGGCCGTAATCATTGGTTCTGGATTTAAGGACGGAGGAGAGCAAGTCTTCAGGAGAAATATTAAGGAAGTAAAAGTTATCAGGGTTGAAGGTTTGCGTAAATGAGTATGAGGAGGGGTGAGGAGTAGTTGAAGGGTTTACGAAATAGGAATTTAGTTCATCTGGGTCGATGGGATAATGAGTACAGGATTTGGATTTGACAACTGATAACTTTTTAAGGATTTTCCATTTGGATTTAGGATCTTGGGCTTGTGATATGGATTTATGGAAAAACTGTGCCTTGGCACGCCGTAAGGATGATTGGGTGAGATTGCGTAGGGATTTAAAGAGGGAGTAATCTTCGGTGGTATGGGTGCGTCTGAAACGTCTTCTGGCGGCATCTCTTCTCCTCATTAGCTCTCTGATTTCAAGATTTATCCAAGGAGCGGCAGGACGTCTAAAAGTAAAAGTTTTGAGGGGAGCATGTTGGTTTAGGAAAGTGGAGAGATTAGACGAGAGGCATTTCACCATTTCATCAATGGAGGATGAGGAATAAATGGGATCTAGGGATTGGGAAAGTGAATCAAAATAAGGATTTAGCTTTTCGGAGGTTAGTGAATCAAGGTTCCGCCAGGAGATTTTGTTAGGACATAGTTTAGGTGTTGGAATATTATAGGAGATTTTGATGAGGTCATGGTTTGATAGGAAAGGTACTGGATGTTGTGAGGAAGACAATAGGTTATGGGGGGTATCTATTATAAAAAGGTCTAACCAGGTGCTGGTTAACTGAGTATGGTGGGTTGGTTGGTAGGGTACTATGAAAAGGTTGAGTGAATGGATGAGGTCTTTGAGGTAAGATCTGTTAGGAGAATCGGAGAGAATGTTTATGTTAAAATCTCCAGTGATGATTACGTTATTGTATAACGGGACGTAGGTAAAGAGGGAGGATTCAAAGAAAGGATCAAATTGGGCATGCGGTGGGCGGTAAACTATTATGTAGAGGAGGGAAAAGGCATCGGAGGAAATTTCGACGAGGAGATATTCCGGATGAGGAAGTTCGGAGGAAGGAGATTCTAGAAGGATTTTTACCCTCAGACTATCGTGAACGTAAAGACCAACTCCTCCTCCAGTTCGGTCCTCACGATCACGACGAATGAGCGAGTAGTTAGGGATGGATATAGAAGAGGATGGGATATTTGGTTTAAGCCAGGTTTCCGAGACGGCAATGATGTGATAGAAATTATGGAGAAAGTGGTCTAGGAACTCATCATAATGTGCTGGAAGGGATTGGGAATTAACGTGACAGGACAGAAGGATGTTACTCATATGAATGAATTAGTGGGATTGATCTGAGAAGGGTGTAGGAATGTAGAGGTTGATGGGTACAGTATCGGATATTAGTGGTGACATGAAACAAAACTATTTGATAGTTGTAAAATAGTGAAGAAAAGATACATGAAGATTGAGGCTTATAGTCATTAATGTTATGGAATGAAAAATTCTGAATATTAAAAATAATCAAAAGAAATATATTTGAGTTAAAAAGAAAATAAATCCCTCTGAGTTTAAAAATAGTATAAGAATTTTGAAGAAAAAAAGAATAAAAATATAACATAAACGAAAGAAAAGTAAATTTGAGGTAATGACTGCCCCTATATCAGCCCAAGGCCTCTACATCCTCCTTCTTATTTATTATGTTGACCGGACAGCCGTCGTCCCGCCTGCACCGAACCCTTCCGCCGGCGAACCAGACGTACTTTAGCTTTCCGGCCGCCCTCTTTTGCCTCACCAGCCAGTAGAGGTTAATACTATATTTAATTCTAAAAAGATTCCTAAGGTGTGGTCATCAATAATATTAACACTGCTACATAAAAAAGGTCCAAAAGATAATCCCGACAATTATAGGGGAATTGCCTTGTTCAGTAGTTGTAAATTATTTACCTCAATATTAGTAGAAAGGCACATTATGGTGCGAAACTAATAATATACTACCCGAAGAGCAGTCAGGATTTAGAAAAGGCAGATCTTGTGTGGATAATATTTTCATATTACACTGTCTTATAATAATATATACTCAAATAAGAAAGCAATATTTATTTGTAATATTTATAGACTTTCAAAGAGCATTTGACAACTTGGATCACAGATTATTATGGTATAAACTTCAAACACTGGGCATTAGTAATAAAATAATTGAGATTTTTGCTGAATTATATAAAAATTCTTCGTTCTTATTAAAAATAAATAATGAAATAATACCCGATCGAATAAATATAACAAAAGGGGTTTTGCAAGGTGAATCTTCGTCGCCGTTACTTTTTACACTTTTCATATCGGATTTTGTTTCTTTTCTAAAGGATAAAGGAATCTCAGGAATCAGGATAGGCCCCACATCATAAATTTTAGCATTATTTTTTGCAGACGATGGTATCATATTTGCAGATAGTCATAGGGACGCCCAAAGAAAATTAGATGCCCTTTCAGAATATTGTAAATCCAATGAGCTAATAGTTAATGTGGAAAAGACTAAAGCAATTATTTTTAGAGCTAGCAGTAAGGTAAAGAAATATTCTTCATTAACATATGAGGGCAAAAATATCGAATATGTTAATAAGTTTACATATTTAGGCGTTCCATTCAGCTGCACTGGAAAATTTAATTTTGCAACAAAACATTTTGTCGGAAAGGGTACAAGAGCATTTGGAAAGGTTAAGGAAATATTAATTAGGGGTAAGTGCAATTCGTGGGACGCTAAAATGAAATTATATGAAGCGATCTCTGAGGCATCAGCCTTATATGCATCGGAAATATACTCCTTAGGTTATCTCGAAGAAATGGAGAAATTACAGCTTTCATTTGTTAAAAATTTATTCCACCTACCCATAAATACTCCTAACCATTTCGTCAGGCTAGAAACAGGTTGCAAGCCAGTAAAAATTAAAATAATACTTAGAGCAATAAACTTCTGGATAACAGTATTAGACATGCCACCTAACAGACTGCCGAAATTATGTTATGAAAAAATAATTGCTAATTTTGAAAAAATACGGCATAAAGTAAATTGGTTCACTCACGTAAGCACGGTAATGCAGACATTAGGATTTCCTACAATTTCAAAATATATATCTGCTGATCTATTGAGACTCCATAAAAAAGATATCCATAAAACCAGTTGCGACATTGACAGAGTATACAACTCTAAATATAACGATTTCTATAGGAAAATTTGTAATTATGATAAAGGCGCGTATTATTTACAAAACTTTGAAAGTACAGTAAAACAAAGAATTTTGATGCAATTAAGACTGAGCAATAAACACAAGGTCAAAATATTCTTCAATGGGAAAAAACACAACATAAGTACAGATGAAATATGTTCTATATGTAATCTTAAAAAACCAGAAACCATTTACCATATATTTTTAGAATGCCCCATGTACTCAGATGCTAGAAACCGCTACTTAAAAGACTATATCCAATCTTTCAAAGACAACCCTGAAGACCAAATAATAAATTTACTATGTATCAATGAAAGGGCTCAATTAAACAGTATATTTTATTTTATAATAGAAATATTAAAAGTAGGTATGTTTATAATAGAGTATTAAGATAAGTCCATACTGAGAAGTAACCATTCAGAAGATAAATCAATTTATTTACTGTAAATAGCCATAAGTTAGTTAATTAATCTTATTTTCTAATTTAATTTTTTTTATTTTTTATTTTTTTATTCTTTGTTTATTTTTGTTCTTTTCTTTTTTTCTTTTACTAAATTACATAGATCGTGTAACCTTATCAAGAGTTTAATTTTACTAACATAATGTAATTATAAATATGATAAGCCTGACTCACTGTAAAATGTACAATGCATAAATACAGAAAATTATTTATTATTTATTTATTTATTGTTAATAAAATAAAGCTTCAGAGGGTATAAATTCCTAGTATGACCCAGAATAGGAAAGGAGCAGTAACCAAAAATATTTTTAAAAAATAGGAAAACTTTGCAGGCTTCCATAAATGCCGTTTGCAGTCACTAAAAATAAAGAGATTTGACATTCTCTTAATCATATTGGAGTTGGCTTAAGAGAATATTACTTTTCCTATACATAACTAAAAGTTTTATTTATTAGATCAGATAGCAGAGAAAATCAGAGGCTCTTGTCATCACTCTCTACTCGTGATGATTATGAAGTAGGCATGAATGATTCAAGTAAAATGCTAGTGAGATCGCATGGCATAGCGAATACTAAATAAAATGGTTGAGAAATATATTACATGCAAATATTCACCAAAAATAAAAATATTCAACAGATAACTTATTTCGTTCTAAACGGTTTTGATAACTTGTAAAATACCACAAACAATTTTATATCAATATTTTTGTATAGATATTAAACCTCAAAGCTAAATAAATGTATACAAAGAAAAGGTGAATTTGATATTTAGCTATTTATAGATGAGGAACCAGAGGCACGCCGCATAAATTTCTGTTTCCATCTGTTTTCTGTAGAAAATAAAATAAATATTATTAGATATTTATGTATCATTATTTAAAAAAAAAAATCTAAATATATTTCATTCTGATACAAAATCTTAAATAAGTATGCTTGCCAGTATTACAGAATATTATTACATAAACACATGTAAGGTATGAATAGAAACTAGCAGCACCTGCAGAACACTTTATAGGTTCAAATAATTCACCTAATTGTATGATTTAGATCTGCAAAACAATTGAATAAACTGAGATGATAAAAGCCACAATTTATTTTATTAATAATGTTTTGATTTAGTTTTTGTTCAGTAAAACAGTCTGCTTGGTTACTCATAGAACTGTTGCCAACATCTTTAGCAATCATTTTAGGTCTGGAGATCAGTCTAAAAAACATATTTCATGATTTTGGAATACCTCAGCTATTTTCAAAGTTTTATCAGCCTTCTTCAGCTTCAATCACAGTTTACGGAAGTATTTTCATCGAATCACACCACATAAGGAAATCATGGTAAAAATGTTTCCATCTAGTCCGGGAGCTAAGGCCCTAAAAAAGTGTCTGATTTGAAGAAAAGTTTTGATCTTATAGCCTGAAAGTGCTCATTTCATAGACAACAAAAGTGAACGTCTACCACATCAGATGCCATCAAATTTTATAGGCAAACAAAATCGAAATTATCGAACTTTTTTTTAATTTGTCGACCATAACTCAAAGACAATTTATCATAGAGAAAATTGTGTTCTTTTTAAAATAGAAGGGCATAAAATTTCGAGTTGACTGAGTTCCTCACAGTTAAAATCGGTCTAGTCTTTTCGCCAAAACTGATTATCAATTTAGCCACCTTAGCAGAAAAATGAATTATGCCCATGTTCCAAATCCTGCAATTTGAAGAGGGCTACTCCAAATAGAGAATATTACCTATGATAGTTATAGGATAACAAATTGTGTAAAACGAGCTCCTTAATTTTAAAATTAGCGCATCCCCGTGGGAACAAAGTACCCGAATAAACTACTAAACTGATTAAGACTTTAAATATATGATTTTATTTGCAATAGTAAAGCCTTTTATAGTAAAGGGAAAGCAATTCTATATTCTGTATTTGCCGATTTATATTCGCGAAACTGCAAAAAAAAAATCCAAAAATTTCATAGATTTTAGGCCACTAAGCGCTAAATACGTTCACGTATTAATTACTTAGTCTCCATAGGGATGGGCTAATTTTAAAATTAAGGAGCTCGTTTTACACAGAATTTGATATCCTACAACTATTATAGGTAACATTCTTTATTTGGAGTAGCCTTCTACAAATTGCAGGCTTTGAGACAAGAGTGTAATTCATTTTTCTGCTAAATTGGCTAAATTGATGATCAATTTTGGCGAAAAGACTAGACCGATTTTAAATGTGAGAACTCCGTCGACGCCCTTCTATTTTAAAAAGAAAACAATTTTCTCTGCAATAAATTGTTTTCGAGTTATTGTCGAAAAATTGAAAAAAAGTTCGAAAATTTCGATTTCGCTTGCCTATAAAATTTGATGGAAACCGATCTGAGGTGGCAGACGTTCACTTTTGTTGTCTATGAAATGAGTACTTTCAGGCTATAAGATCAAAAACATTCTTCAAATCAGACACTTTGTTGGCCCCTCAACTCCCGGACTAACTGTTTTAATAATGGAGATAAATTTCATAGTATTTAACACTACTTAATGAGGGTGTTTTACAAAATTTTTGCTGATGTAAAATTATAATTCACCTCAGACAAACAACAAATGCTGAAATCATTACAAAATTACAAAAACTTGACTCTCGTCCAGACCAGGAAAGGGGTGGTGTAAAACAGAGGAAAGGGGTAGAAGTGGTGAGCTCATATAAAACCGTCCCTGCCCAAATATGATTCCAAATGAATAAAGAAGAGAGAGGGCGGCGGCAGAGGCACCACGAAACCCGGACAGCAGCGAACATCGAAATGCAAGAGGACACAATCCCCCCCTCCTCCCCCGCATGACAGGAATTTATCCCTGGTGATCAGTGACTCTTGGCTACAGAAAAACCAACTAACCGAAATGATGTATATTATGGCCAGTTGCTATGAGACAAAAAAATATTGTAATGACGATCATTATAATAACGAGTGATCGAATGAATATTTTTTTTGTTTAACCTATCCTTCACCTTTATTTTCTTTTTCAACATCAATATACAGTCCACTTTCATTATTTTCAACATAATAAAAAGTATGGTCTCCAGGGATCTCCACCAACATTTTAAAGGTGAGGCTGGAGACCAAACACTTAAAATGAAAAATCTTCTTGTCTCCTTCTACAAAGTCAGTTGACTACATGTCAGAAAATTGTTTTAATTTTTGCCCATTTTACGAACATTGTACAAATAATATACTATTTGCTTGCTGCTGTCTGTTCCAGAACTGCCTTCACTTTCAGAATCTATTTCCTTTAGTTCTTTTCTTTGGTTCCCTTATCTTACACTTTTGACAATGGCAAAAGTGTAAGATCCGCCTCCTAAGCAGGGCAGGAGCTCTTAAAATGCTATTCTATAGAACTACATCTGTGAAACCCACTGCGACAAGGATCTAGTTCAGCTTGACGGTTAGGATAACGCTTTTTGTACTATTCTCGACCTACCATACAAGTTGTTTTTTTTTTAGCATTTCTGCCTGATGTGCTTATTTAACCGCCTTAACTAACAATAGGTACCCTAATTATTTCTTCCCGTAAAGTTACAGACTGGCAGCTTTGACTAATCTTATGCTTGTCTGTTATAAATGCCTCTACAGTCTCATTTGGTCTTCAAATACATTTATTAAATAGCATTAGTTCATTTATTACATTAGTCGGTGGAGCGAAATAAGATCTAAATTTCATCAGCACATTGTTGTCATCAAAAACCATCAGACCCATGATGTATAACATCTGAGGATTTTGTGTTCTTTCCCTGAATATCTGTAGCTGAATCATTCAAAAGACAAAAAGGAAGTAGACTTTGAGTTAGTTACTCATTTACTGAAGGTACTCACTGACTCCAACTCGGAAGACATCTAGCAGCTCAAAAGAGTTTTTATATTTTCACCGTCATCCGAAAAAACTGTGAATCCAATATTAATATTGTGTTTTCATCAACACCAAATTTCTCAGTTTGAGAAAATTTGGAAACTTAGTGATGGTGAAATCGATTATTTTCCTATGATTTGATCTGAACTCAGTGTGTACCTCCTTCAGAATTTATGCAACACAGTTGTACGGGTGAATTTTTAAAATATTGACATGCAAGGGCTGCTGATTGCCCCTCATAGGTTTTCGAGACCTAGAGTCTGGTTACCCCAATTAATTTCGGTGTTAGACTTCTGAGTTGGAGTCAGTGAGTAATAAAATAACACACGTCCCGTAGTGTTAACAAACTATCCAGAAGGGGCAGGATTTCGAGTTATTGTTTCCTGTTGACCTATGTTGAGAAATCGATTATCGATTGAGTTTATGGAAACGTGAGATTCCTTTTAACACATATGTTAAATACTTATTTTGTAGAAATATTCAGAATCATTTGCACTTGCACAACTTTTAAGATTGTATTGATGCTGTAATTATAATTTTGTTGGTTAAAGTTTGTCTTTTCTATAAAATAAAATTCCTTAGTCCTTTAATCAACATTTGGCATCCCTTGTGGGGACTTTTGTAGAAAGGAATTTTTATTTATTCCAAATTTGAAGAAAAGGTGGATTTAACAGAAAAGAAACGTAAATTTATATCATTAAAGCTTGAGAGAAAACAGGTAAGGAGAACTTTCTGTTCTACTTTAAATAGACTTAGTATGTATGATGTACCCTAAACCAGGCGCGCTAAATGTTTTTACACTACCGGGCGCGTGGTTGACTTTAGACACCAATACTTTTATTCACATAAAATTAAGTATAGGTGTATGAATAATTTAAAATTATTTATAAATGTTGTATTATTATGATTTTTCTACAAATAAAACAAGAAAATAATAATAAAAACTGATGAATATTTAAAAAAAATTAAATATTTTGAAAAATCTAAATACAACTATTTGAAACTATTAAAAACTATTTGATCTGTAATATTTACATTATTTATTTCAGTAAAACAATAAATTTCTGAAAAAGTATTTTTTGCGTCCCTCTTAAGGCCAAGAAATGTTTTTAAAATATTTTTCGACTTCGTTCTGGCATTAGGTTTCAAAAAATCTTTTGTTGACCACATTGTTTCACCGTCCTTTCCAAAAACGAATTCCCTATCAACATCATCCGACTCATATTCATCATCGGACCGGACCGCCTTCTTGTTCTCAGTCACTGTCGTGCTCTTGGTCAGAATAATTTGTGGCTTCATCTTCACCATCAGAAAAATCTGACTCCGAATCTTAGCAGATCCCTTCTTTCTCCTCAACATACAACTCTGAAAATCCTTGAAATGTTTTCTTATTTTAAAATATTACCCCTTAAAGAGAATAAGTTTCGGATATTTAACATAAACCAAAAGAAAAAAAAATATTTAACTTAATCCAAAAATAAAATAATGAAAAGAAGAACTTTATAATTTACATGTCCGGGCGCATCGTAACTTTTGGACACCAGCTGTGGTTTTTAATAATAAACACGCAATAACTGGTCACTTTTCACTCGAAGCCAGTGTGAGACTTATCTAGGGAGGAGGAGTCCACGGAAAGGTACTAAGGGCGGGAAGCGGTAATTCAAATTGATACCTACACTACTGACCTTTATTGAGAATTGGTGTCTAAAGTCAACCAGCGCGCTTGGTCTAGGGTTAATAAAGCTTTAGATGGTGTGAATAAGAAGGAGATACAATTATATTTCGAACAGTTAAAAGATAAAGCTGAAATGTTATTACTAGGTATATTTAGATTATTTCTATGTATAGATAGATTTATAGGTATCTATTCGGTATAGATAGGATAGATAGTTGTAGGTATAGATAGGAAGTAGAGACCGAATTTGATACTGCGGAATCGTACAGAGAAAAATATTTACAAGCTCAGCATAATGTAGATATGAAAGGGCAATGTGATACAACGGATAACCTAGAAAGTGTGAGTTATAAATATAAAAATTATGTAAAACTACCGAAATTAGAATTCAGGAAATATGATGGTAGTATTAAAAACTATATTAATTTTTGGGCCCAGTTTGCACCTATTCATGAGGATGTGGAGGTGCCGGTGGCTCACAAATTTCAGTATTTAATTCAGGCGACTGTTGATGGTTCTCCAGCTAGACAATTAGTTGAAAGTTTTCCTCCTTCTCCAGAGAAGTATTATAAGGCTATCGAATCGTTAAAACAACGATTCGGAAGAGACGAATTATTAATTGAATATTATGTGAGGGAGTTACATAATCTGGTCTTAACAAAACAAACGAGGGCTAGAGACAATATGCTATAGCTCAGTGAACTTTATGATAGCGTAGAAACTAAGTTACGTTCTCTAGAGACATTGGGAGTTACAAAAGATAAGTATCAATGTATGTTAAGACCATTAGTAGAATCAGCACTTCCAGATATTATTATATTGAGAGAATGGGAAAGGAAAACTAACAGGTCGGAAGGTCGAACATTAGAGAGATTGATGGATTTCTTAAGGGAGGAAGTGGAAGGAGAGGAAAGGTTAAGATTATCAAAGCTTTTCATAACAGGTGAAAATAAAAGTTCCTCTCCAAAAGTAGAGAAGAACAATGTAGAGTCTAGCAAGAAGCCATTTACAGCTGCTGGGTTAGTTAATATGAGACAAAAAACTACAACTTATTGTGTATTTTGCCAAGGTCGCCACTCTAGTGAAGAATGTTACAAGGCCCGAGAATTTTCTTTGGAAGAAACACAAAAAATTTAAAAAAAAAAAAAGGATGTTTATTAGGTGTTTGCGTAGAGGCCACATTAAACAAAATATTAGAACATTCATAAAATGTGTTATATGTGATGGACGACATTTAGAGCTGTTTTGTCAACAACGAAGATAGAAAAAAGAAAAATCCACTCAAGAAAATCAAGGTGAAGGTAATAGTCTTGCTATTAACCCTCTAATGGCAAGGTGAAATCTTGGTACTTACAAGGTAAGGTTGGGTCGGATCCGACCCGATGCTATTTTCTGCTTTTTGGAGAGCTGAAAAATGTTTGCAATCAATAAAATGATAATAAATGACACCATAATAAAATTTTAATTCTTTATTAATTGTTTCTAAACATTCTGTTTACAGTCTTATATAGATAACAACCTTGGTTTCAGTTACCATTATCACAATCGTTAAATTATCACATAGGAATGGTAAAATAAGCGAAGAAAAATCAAATGAACACAAAAATAAAATTACATGACTAGCATATACACAGTTTAAAAAATACTGAGAAAAGTACCCTAGAAAATACAAAGTAAATCTCACTAATCTCTAATCTCAAAATAATGTTCTTCCAAACTACTGTTGAAAGTAAGTCAAAATGAGTAGTAATCAAAACAGGAACTATTATAATCTTTTAACTTAAATTTTAAAAAATATACAACACGATAATAAATCTAAGAATATATAAGATATAAGAAAGATAAAAGTATTAATTTCACTGTGTGCAATAGCATGAAGGGCATATTACTCTTTTGTGCTCCCCGCACAAGCATTTATTGCACATTGAGCACTGCTCGTTTCCTTTTCTGTCCTTTTGTTTGTCACAAAAATCGCACCGTTTTTTCTTTTTCTGAGAGGGTTCACTCGTTTTTCTTGTGACAAATTGAGGTTCTTCTTCAATCCCAAAAGTTGATCGTATTGTCGCTCGAAGTTCTCGTGGAAGTCGGTCGTTTTGTACTCTTTTTTTCGCGAAGGGTGTTACTAGAGAAAAAGCTAAAGCCTTCATAAAGTTCGACCTAGCATCATTTGAAAATGAGTCCATCTTCTTATTCAACTTATATAATACATAGCTATTTACACAAGCTATATCTAGAATACCAAAAAAGTATCGCATAGGCCATCGCCTACTTTTTCTTTTGGTGGTTTTGTCGTGGCATAATTTGTCCACAACGTCTACACCACCTTTCGTAGTGTTGTAGAACAAAACTATTTCAGGCTTCTTAGAAATATCATCCACCTCCCCTGTGAAATGCATTGATGAAATGAGAATTACTTTTTTATTTTGTTTAGGTGAAAACGATACCAACATTTTATCATCCTGGTATAAAAAAGGGAAGTCATTGCAGGTGCAGCTGTTAACATTGATTCTGGGATTTGGGGTTTATTTTTTTGCAGAGTACCTACCAAAGAAAGCTTTCTTTTTTTTAATTCTTCGGCTAGCTCGAAAGAGGAAAACCAATTATCTGTAGTAATGTTCCTGTTTGTTCCGTTCATCGACTGAGTCAGCCTAAGCACATATTGAGTTGGTAATGACAAATCACCTTTTTTCTTTGAAGTTTCTTTTCCTACATAGGGGATACCACCTAAAAAATAAAAAGTACTCGCGTCACAAATTGAAATAATTTTCAATCCATATTTATCGGGTTTATTAGGGATATACATTTTAAATGGATCGTCCACAAAAACATAAAAGAGTCTCATCAACTGTGATATATTGGGAGGGTGTATAGTAATTGCTGCAATTTTTTTCAAAACCAATCCATAAATCATGAAAAGCTGCAAATTTATCTGACGACCGTCGTGTGTCCCGGGTTTCCTTGTCATCAAATCTTAAATTTGATAAAAAGAAAACGAATCTCTTTTTGGACATTGTTGCCCGGAATAAAGATGGCCCGAATACAGGAGAAAAAAAATCGTCAGGGTTTAGGTTAGTTTTTCAAAATTCCAGACATGATTAATAATCCTATTAGTGCTTTAAGCTCTGAAGGTTCAGTAGCTGATATAAACCACTGATCAGATTTATAATTATTTTTCGATTTCAAGATCTGTTGATTAGTATACTTAACAATATCATCAATAATTTGGTCAGTGATAAAAAGGGAAAATAACTTTAATTCATCTGTGAGTCCTAAAGCACTTCCTTTTAGTCCAGGTAGATGGGTGACTATGTTACAAGCTGGTGTTTTGGCAAATTTAGAACGAAATGGAGTCTTTGACCAAATGGTGTCTTCATCTCTTCCTAGTTCAAACTCTCTGTCCTCCTCCTTATCTGACATTGAGCCAAGACCTGGTTCGACGTCAAAATCATCGTCTAAATCATCTTCGTTAGGTAAAATTTCGTCCTCTGACTCAGAAATTTCTTCATCAGAATTTACACTTTCGGAGTCTGAATCTTCCTTTCGTTGTCGCTGTAGTTCTGCCAGAACTTCTTCAGGAGTGGTAAAAATTCTTTTGCCTGCCATTACGGAGTGAGCTGGTAAAAAAGAGTTCAAAATAAAAATTAAATTTGTAGCATTAACAGTAAGGTGGGTCGCATCCGACCCAGCCATCCGATTACGTTAACAGTAAGGTGGGTCGTATCTGACACAGCCGCTAGACAAAAAAAGTTCGGGGAAGTGTGGAGGGGGTATTTCACTTACCTGAGAGATGTGAGCCCTACCACTGCTGGACGAAGAGTGGGAAAAAGGACTCCTGAAGTCTCACCCCTCCACCTCACACATGGAGGGGGTAACAACGGAAAAATTCATGGCTCGCATCCGACCCTTACCTTACCATTAGAGGGTTAATAATGCCAATCATATAGGTTATAGTCCTATTTTGATGCAAACACTTACGGTGAAACTGAAGGGGGCAAAAGACTATTATGCAGGGTTATTAATCAATTCAGGATCGCAAAGGTCCTATGTAACTAACGGAGTTGCGAAACGCATGAATTTGTCTCCATTCTGAGAAGAGAAAATTACCGATGTATTATTTGGAGACAACCAAACTCAGGTAAAAAAAAAAAAAAAAAACCTGTACCACTACAACCCATAAAGGGTCTTGGGTTCAGTACTATGTAAGGAAGAGTACTGTTTCTTGGTCAGCGGTCGTGCAAGGAGGTGATTTGACCGTGATCACGCTCAACCGCCAGGTTCTTTCCCCTTAATTTTTCAATTAAGGGTACCCACTTTATAGAGGCTGGGTTTGCCCCAGGAGGGTCTCTCGGCCCACGAGACGAACTGGGACGAATAATAAAGATATCATAAGCCATGTCAGATTCGAACTCAGGTAAAACTTCATAAATGTTACCTTCTGGAAATTGGTAGTTTAAAAAATGAATTTTCTGTCAAATTAGACATATAAGATTCGGAGGACATATGTAATGCAGTGCCAGCAGCAGCAATAGGTTCATGGATAGAAGAAATGCAACAAAAAGGTATTTCTCTATCAGATAATAGATAAGGGCCTGTCGATATACTGATTGGTGCCGATTTTGCCGGACATATTTTAACTGGCAGAAGAGAAGTCCTAAGTTGTGGTTTATTGGCCTTCGAGACTGTTTTCGGATGTACATTGATGGGCAGGTTGGAAAATGATAATTCACAGCTTATGACTAATATGTGTTTGTCAATGGAAGATCTTCATGTAACTGATTCAAGAGAATTAGAAATTTCGGATATCGAGGATCATGCTCAACCAAAGACAAAAAAGGAAATAACAGATATAGCTAAGGATGAGATAATGGAGAAGATGCAAATAGAAGAATGGAAAGAGGATTTAAAAGTTCTACGATTAGAGAATAAATATGGTCTAGTTTTTAAAGAACGGACGGCTGACGGGATTGTTGAAGAGGAGACATAAAAGGACTGGGGTGACGGGCATTATTTGCCGCATCAATCAGTACTTAAAGGAGGCAGCACAAAACTTATGAGACCCGTCATTGATGCCTCTGGTAAGGTAGGAGGAATTCCAGGCTTGTACCAATGTATAGAAGGAGAGAAAGAAAATCTTAAGGGGCAAAAGCTAAGGTTGAAAGATTCAAATCAAAATGAGAGAACACAGAGTAGTTCATGGGATGTATATGAAGGTTGGAAGAGAGTAGCAATCAAATCAGCAAGGAGACATTATTCTGTCCACATGTCTCTTCCGCATGCAGAATATAAGAAAGACTCTAAAAAGTCTTTCTTATAATCTAAATTTGGCGATAGTGGTGGTTCCTGGTGGGGTCGGAGAAAACCCGCCCCCCCTCCCTAATCTATATTCTTACCTAATAAAGATTTTTGGACTAATTACCTATGCGAGAGGTAATTAGTCACAAAAAAAAAGCAGTATTAATAACGGTTTGAAAATTTAATTTCGCAGCTTCTAACAAGAGCTCCCATGGACAAAGTTGGTCGCGATAGTCAGGGGAGTGAGGGGTAAAGCCGCATGCAGATTATAAGAAAGACTCCAATAAAAAAATAAAAAAAAAAAATAAGAAAGACTCACGACGTGAAGCAACATAAGAAGACTGGGACAAGAAGGTAGGAGAGATGTTCCAAACTAACGAGGTGAAGACGTGCAGCGGCCGGCAGATCACTGGAGTTACGCTATAATTGAATTTAATTATGTTGTTGAGTCATTATACTCCTCAAGGTGGGAGTATGTTGAGAAATTATCGATTGAGTTTATGGAAACGTGAGATTCCTTTTAACACATATGTTAAATACTTATTTTGTAAAAATATTCAGAATCATGTGCACTTGTACAACTTTTAAGATTGTATTGATACTGTAATTATAATTTTGTTGATTAAAGTTTTTCTTTTCTATAAAATAAAATTCCTTAGTCCCTTAATTAACAACCTAAATTACTACGCACTTACAATTGAGGTAACTTGAAAGTAATGGGATAGAATTTTCGAAGAATTGCGTAGTGTTGGCTTCACTGCTAATTCCCGACCGATTTCCCACTTCCGATGCTTTTCTATTTAGTCACTGTTTAACTCTTGAACAGTAAACTTTTGCGATCTCCTAAAAGTCCTAAGATACCGTGTGTTTAAAATTGTTTCTTTTGTCAAAACACTGTTTTTTTCATTGAGTCATCATGTCAGTCAAGTCAGTAAGACATTATTATCTCTTAATGAAAAAGTTAAACTTATCGAAGAGCACGAGTGAAAAAAAAACATTGGCAAAACTTTTAGCTGAAAAATATCAAATTGGGAAAACACTAGTTTAGGAAGCCATTAAAAATAAGAATAAAATTAAGGGTCAGTTGTTATAGGGAACAGAAGGCTAGTCAAAATGGGCTAAAAAGGTTGGCTAAAATGAAGAAATTAATAAAGCTGTTTGAGAATGGTTCATTAGTGCCCGTGCAAAAGTAGGTACAGGGGCTGGGTGGCAGGATGGCCGAGTGGGCAAAAATGTAGCCGTGGACAACCGGACATATGTTAAAGAACCAGACCATAGCAAGTTCAAAGCCCGGAGCCAGGGGAAATTTAATAATACTCTGCATTAATCCCCCACCCTCTCCCCTGGCCCAGAAAACCCCATATAGCCTAAATGGCGAGGAAGGGGAGGACCTAAAAAAAAAAAAAAATGTATATATATCAAACAAATAGCTATATTGAAACTCAGTAATATAAATAAAATGCATTCAATAAGCGGGTAGCGGGTAGGTACTCCTTACGATCCCGGTGAGGACAGACCTACTTCAGGGATCTGGCGACCCTGCCCACGTGAGCTCTTGATGTTCCCCACTGCCCTATTGGGGGAATCAAGTCCCTAACCCGATAGTCCTATATCACGAATTTTTTCCTAATCCCATCCCCATATCCTCCCTTTTCTCCTGGGGTTTCAGGAGGCCAGTTGTCCCGAGGATACGGGGCCCCTGACACTGGGCTAATCACCCGTCCAGGGTATAAACGATTCAAAGAACAACAAGCAGCCTCGGAATTGGACGGTCTACAAGGTTACGACAACGGCTACGGATAACGGATATAAGAATTGGACAATGGAACACTCGAACAATCAACGGAAAAGAGGTCGAAATAGTACAAGAAATGGTAAAGTATAAGATTGGCATCTTGGGGATTAGCGAAACAAAAATGAAGAGCACGGGTATCACCCAACTGAAAGATGGTTATACTATGCGCTATTCAGGAATTGACCTAAATATGAGAGCAAAACATGGAGTAGCCATTATTACTAACAAAGAAGTGGAAAGTAAAGTCCTCAACTGGAAACCTATAAACTCCCGGATTATGAGAATAGAACTCTAATTGAAGCACTAACTAAATGTTATACAAATATATGCACCAACGGATGATGCCAGTGTTGCTGAGAAGGACCAATTTTACGATGACTTGCAACTCCATCTGCATGAAATAAGAAATCGGAACGAATATGTGATTGTGCAAGAAGATTGGAATGCAAGAATAGGAAATGACCCAGACTTAGGAGAAGGAGCAATTGGCAGATACTCAAGCGACCCAGTGCTCAATGATAGTGGGGAGAGGATGGTAAACTTCTGTATTGACAATGGGCTTTACATAGGAAATTCCTTTTTTCCACATAAAAGAATTCACCAGATTACTTTTAGGGCCGAGGAAAGGAACCAGGAAAGCACCATAGACTACTTCCCATACAGCAAGCCTTTTTTTAGTGAGGTCATGGATGTAAAGGTTATACGTGGGGCGGAAGTCAATACCGACCACCGCCTACTAGTCTTAGACTCCAGAATTAAGATTCCAAGAGCCAGGAAGATTAAAAGGTACGAGAGGATTGCCACAGAACAACTGAGACAAAAAGAAAAAAGAGATGAATATGAAAATGAGATGGAGCGAACTCTGAGTGAACTGGATAATGAGGAGAATCCACTTGATCCTTGGTCAATTAATGAAACATGGGAAAAATTCAAGATGACTGTCCTAGGTGTTGCAGAAAAAGTTCTTGGAAAGAAAAAAGTCAACACTGCTTTTAAAAGAACTAGGTGGTGGAATGAAGAAGTGCAAGCCAAGGTCAAAGTAAAGAAACAAGCCTGGAAGAAATACCTACAAACAAATAACCCCATTGACATGACCATTTACAAAGAAAAGACTAGAGAGGCAAAGCGAATAGTGAAATTAGCTAAAGAAAAAAGCTGGATGGAATTTGGTGAAGAACTCCAAACTAGTTACGCTGAGGATAAAAGGAAGTTTTGGAGCACAGTGAAGGGACTACGTGGAAAATATGGAAAGCCAGTAAGAAGTATCAAAGATAGTACTGGACAGCTGGTTACTGAAGAGGCTAAAGTATTGAAAGAATGGGCATACTTCTTCAGTAAGAAATTTGGAAATGGGAATGTAATAGAAGAAAGGGATAATGAAGAACTGATAGGACTTCCAGTCGAAGAGGATGATCTTATCGAAGATTGGGAGGTTGAATTGGCAATGGCAGACGCCAAAAACAACAAGGCAGCGGGAGATGATGGTATAACGGCCGAAATGTTGAAATATGGTGGTTGCCAAGTACAAAGGTGGTTACTGAATATCTTCAATAAAGCATTCCAAAAGAAGGAAATTCCCACTGACTGGGAAAATAATGTCTTAATTCCCATTCACAAGAATGGTTCCACGATAGATTGTGAAAATTATCGCCCCATATGTTTGTCATCTGTATCCCTAAATTTATATTCAAGAATACTAAAAAGGAGGCTCAGAAGAATAGTAGAAAATGAGCTACAGGAAGAACAAGCAGCTTTCAGACCCGGTCGACAAACCCTAGATAATATTTTCACAATCCGATGCATAATCAAGAAGTTTGTTGAAAGGGACAAAAAGATTCACCTCGCCTTCTTAGATCTCTCTGGGGCATTTGATAATGTACCAAGAGTGGAACTCAAACAGGCACTGGAAGACAAAGGAGTTCCCAGTAATATAATTCAGGCAATCCTAAGCCTATACCGGAACACTTACGGGATAGTCAGGCTTAATGGAAATAAATCAGATAGATTTAAAATGGTAAGAGGTATAAAGCAGGGAGATAGCTTAAGCCCATTGCTTTTTATAATATACATGGACAGAATAATATGGGAAGCTAAACAGAGGAGCCCCAAATTCAAAGTAGGAAACTGGAGAATGCATCCCATGTATATTCAGAATTTGGTATTTGCCGATGACATTCTCTTAATTGCGGAGAGCAGAGTAGCTTTGCAAGAAGCACTACAAGCTTGGGAAGAAGCACTAAGCAGAAAAGGTAAGACTATTAACCCCAAGAAATCAAAGTATATGGTCGTATCCAAAAGTGGTTCTATGGAACAAGAAACTGTGGCATGTGGAGGTTCAGATTTGGAGCAAGTTAATGCCTATCAATACTTAGGCGTCAAAATTAGTAATGATGGTCGGCTTTGTCACGAAATAAGTCAACGTATAAGGAAAGCGACAAATGTATTTTACGAGCTCCGCAATGTCATAATTGGAAAAAGGGAAGTAGAGATGAAAACCAAAATGACAATTTATAAACAAGTATTCATCCCTACACTGACCTATGGAGCTGAAAGCTGGCCTAGCATCAAGAAGTTTGAAAGCTGCATACAAGCCACACAAATGAAATTCCTTAGAAAAGCTCTCGGTAAGACAAGATTGGACCGAGTGCGAAACCAACGAATAAGAGAAGATACGGGACAGGAACCGCTGATGGACTTTATCCACAGAAAAGAATTGAAGTGGTTTGGCCATGTGCAAAGAATGCCAATCAATCGGTTGCCAAAAAGGGTATGGGAATCAAGAGCAATCGGAAAACGACCTAGAGGACGACCGAGAAATAAATGGGAGGATCTCATATCAGATCTGGCGAGGGAGAAGGGACTCACGATGAGTGAGATTAGGAGGTTGGCTGCGGATAGAGAGGTATATAGAAAATGGTTGCAGGCTGCCCCGACACCGGAAGGTATAAGGGTTGGGTAAAGAAGAAGAAGCATTCAATAAACCACAACTAATTAGTTTAAATAATAAACATACGTGGCATTATAGGATGTTCAGTTTTTCTAGTGAAAGTAAATAACATTGCATAAAATAATAAAGATGCAACTAAAATACCACTAGAAATACTCAAAAAAGTTGTTTCAGGTTTCTTTCGATCATTACAGCATCCCCAAACTCCAGACCAATTTCCTCTAGTTGTATTCATCTAAAAACATTGATAATATGGTCATATTAGTTTTAAGTTAAAATTAAAAAACTATAATTATATAGTCATGAAATAAGTATGGATATGGAGTTAGTAGTTGAAGCTTATTATTCTGTACAGATAAAAGTAAAAATAGGATAATGATTAATACAAATAAGATAAGATAATCGATATATATTATTAAGCAAAGTGTACATTGAGCGTGCCGATAAAACTCAAAAAAGACTTGAGGAACAATCAAGAAAGTTTTATGATTTTGTAGCCCTATAACACCTATCGATGAAAAAGGTTTCCATATTTACTTTTATTTACCTATACATGAAATTTATAGTAAGGGAAAGTAATGCAGCAATCATGAAAAATTTCGACTTCCAGTTTTCAACAGAAATAGATGTAATGGGGTCCCCTGAGTCCAAATAACCAATTCCTGCGAAATGGTCTGTGCGAGTGAACTAATAATATGCTATGTCTTATTCTAACTTTTACTAACTTCTTTGATATTCCTAGTTCCGTCAGAATATTATTCAGCTTTTTGCGTTCCATAGATTCTCTAATATTTGCCAGAGAGAAAATATCTTGTCAATAGTTAAATGGTTCTGTATAAAACAACATTAATAGTCTCTGATATCATAGGCATGTTCAGTGATTCGACTTGTCAGGATTAACAAATATTTTATAGCATAATGGAAGTAGTGAGATCCCATTATAATTATTAGTATCTGTCCACGACCCCCTCTTTCCATTCTTCGGGTATTTTATCATTCTCCCAGATCATTTTAAACAACTATTTAAGAAATCCCAGCATCCCAGCTTCTCCGCATGCCTTTTCGCTAGGAATATTATTGGTCCCTGCTGCTTTGTAAGATTATAACTTCAAGACAGCTATCTCGACTTTTCTTGTAGTATGCAGTTCTTCTAATAATGATTCAGCACTTTGGTACTCTAAATACAGTGATAGAAGATCATTTTCTGAATTCAAAATATTATCAAAGTGTTCTTTGAACTTGTATCCTGATATGCAGTGATATTGTTATTTTTATCCCTGATGCTAGTCATAACTGGTCCTAAACGTTACGTGATGTATTTGTGTCTTTACATATGTTGACGTATCTCCAACATTATTTTTTATTATATTATTTTCTATTTCTATTATTTTGTTTTTGAGGTTGTCTCTCTTTTTATTTATTAGCAATTTAGTCTTTTCGTTCTTTAAGACTCACAAAAAGGTACGATTATCTTAGCTAGGATTATTTAAAACTTTGAGTTTAATGGCTTTTTTTTTCTCACATGAGTTTAAATAATCTTCGTCGAACCGTGGTTTATTCTTGTTATTGTCACTTTTTCCACAGACACAAATCACTGACCTATTTAATATTATCCCTAGTCCTTACCCAAACTTACTGATGTCTTACTATCGTCGATAGAGGGTTTTACAACTTCAAACCTATTCTTGACTTCAATTTCAAATTTTTTTTTTTTTGTTTTGGCTTCATATCTTAATTTGTGACAGTCACATTGTTTTCTAATCATCGGAATTTTAGGCTTTTCTAGATTAGAATATTCGGAACGAGATCCGGTTTCTTGCCTCTTTTTGATAAAAAGGTTTAGCCGAACTCTAGCCACTAACAGTTTGTATTCTGACCCGCAATCAGCCCTGCGAAAGAACCTAACATTAATAATTGTATCCGTAATAATAACAATAGCATATAACCACATAAAGAGGCAATTTATTTATTTAAAATATATGTTTAATGCATTTATAAGGCGTAATACATTTATTGCAATTTAGCAGAACTATATTTAGCAACATTAAGGTTTTTTAATTTTTACATAGTTCAAATAAGTGTAACAGAATAAATTTTTTTTTTACAAAATATATAAATAAATTATAGCAAAACCAAAATAAATGTAAAATAACACCTGGGCTATTCCACGTCAAATCATCCAGCCAAAGTTCTAAATTTTACCTTTCTTCCAAAGATTTAGATAAAAATTTGTAGGTATCAAGTACATACAGATTTAAGAAAAAATGCCAAATTTTACTAAGTCCCAACAAGTAATTTCAGAATTATAGTTATTTGAAATTTTGAGATTTTTGAAGTTCCGATGACGGCTTGAGCTCAAAACCAACTTGTACGTGTTAAGACTTTCCTCTGAAGAATGAGTATAATTGAATTCTTCAATTATGGGAAGCTTCAATAATGGGAGCTTTCAAAATTGATTCATTAATTCTGCATTTCATATGGAATCGGATGATACCATAAATATAGGAGATTATTTTTCATCATGGAAAAAAAATTCTTTAACGTAAAAATTAATATTTTTTCCGAGTTGTAAAACAGTCATTCAAAAATGCCATGAGCAAAAATCTCTCTCCAACCAGCCTAATACACTATATATCAATAGAAAGAGTATAAAAATCTCTATATAATGATGAAATAATATGAGTGGGTTATTGATTTATAAGAGTTTTATGTCGATTTGAACCTAATATAGTAAAATTTAATTTCATTTCATTTCATTCATATAATACAAATTAATTCAGCTGAAATCTCTCTAAAATATCCTTATACAAAGGTATATTATTGAAAAGGGCATTCAAATTTTCTTATAATAATATAATAATATTGGTGGGCTTTTGAGCTGAAAGTGTTTTATTACAATTTAAATCTAATAAAATTAATTCAACCCAGTGTGATATGTACATTTCTGTATACATATCTCTCAACAAGCCTATTAAAATATTATATATCACTGAAAAGAGGATGAAATTTTCTATCTAATGATGAAATAATATTAGTGGATTTGAGAATTGTCTAATTTCATAACAAACATTTTTTTTATTTATTTGTGCTTTAGCCTGTTGAAGCTTCTTATTGATACTTTTGTTTTATTTTGGCAGAAAATGATTTCAGTTTCAGCAGTGTTAATTCTAATCCTTTAACACAAACACGTCGGGGCTGTGATTCATGCTCCTCGCCTATTGGCGGCTTTCCTTAATAATTTTTGCTCTATCGGATGGAAGTTAATCAAGGGCATTATGCAGTATTGAAAATCCAACATTAATAAAATAAACAATACAATCCTACCTTGCTATACATTGTCGTGGAAAGTTTTGTGATTGACTAAAGTGTCAGATGGTTATCTGGTGTGAGCCACTGGTAGTGGTACACGCTGGCGTGAATGTGTTGAGAACTTCATTTAATTCATCTTTCACAACTGTTCTTTCAGCAACTTGTAATTCATTCTTATTTTCCTTATCACTTTTATGACGTCTAACATTTTCGTTAGGTTTTAGGTCACCTATGAATTTTCTCCAAAGCAGCTTTCCTGGGACCAAGATTTTTTGAAATTTTTCTTTGACATACTTTGCTTTTTTTTAATGTGATTTCCCAGGGATTGTGCTTTTTTGTAACGGGAACTATATTTCTTTTAAATAGATCTCAACAAACCTTTTTTTTTTTTTTCATAATATTCTATAAAATTGCAGAAATGGTGGGGATATTTTGTCATTGTCGCACCAACTATTATTTGTATGCCAACTCCAAAGTTCTATGTCTTCTTAAGATAGGTTATGTATAATTTTATAGATTTCCCTTTGCTTTGTAAATAATGAATTTTCACAAGAGGAATTAAAATTTTTTCCTACCGTACACATAAATTTCATTCCATACTCACCGCTACATGCCATAATTTCAATGTTTATAATGCTAAATGGTATATATACGGTATAAGGCTACCGACCCATCACATTACGCAATGATGATGATGAAGGTTTAGAAATAACACTGCTGAAACTGAAATCATTTTCTGCTAAAATAAAATAAAAGTATCAATAAGAAGCTTCAACAGGCTAAAGCACAAAAAAAAAAAAATGTTTGTTATGAAATTAGACAATTCTCAAATCCACTAATATTATTTCATCATTAGATAGAAAATTTCATCCTCTTTTCAGTGATATATAATATTTTAATAGGCTTGTTGAGAGATATGTATACAGAAATGTACATATCACACTGGGTTGAATTAATTTTATTAGATTTAAATTGTAATAAAACACTTTCAGCTCAAAAGCCCACCAATATTATTATATTATTTAAAAGGAAATTTGAATGCCCTTTTCAATAATATACCTTTGTATAAGGATATTTTAGAGAGATTTCAGCTGAATTAATTTGTATTATACGCCACTTTTAAATTAAATTTTACTATATTAGGTTCAAATCGACATAAAACTCTTATAAATCAATAACCCACTCATATTATTTCATCATTATGTAGAGATTTTTATCCTCTTTCTATTGATATATAGTTTATTAGGCTGGTTGGAGAGAGAATTTTGCTCATGGCATTTTTCGATGACTGCTTTACAACATGGAAAAAATACTAATTTTTACTTTAAAGAATTTTTTTCCATGATGAAAAATGCTCTGATATTTATGGTATCATTTGATTCTGTATGAAATGGAGAATTAATGAATGAATTTTTAATGCTCCGGTTCTATTAAGACAAGTTGCTAAACACGCACAAGTTGGTTTTGAACTCAAGTCATCATCAGAACTTCAAATATCTCAAAAGTTCAAATGACTTTAATTCTGAAACTACTTGTTGGATGGAATTGGGTAAAATTTGGCCTTTTTTTTTTCATTTCTGTATGTACTTAATACCTACAAATTTTTAGACGTGGAATGACCCACCTATAAAAACAAAAAGTTTTAGGATGTCCTGTTTTGTCAGTTGATCAAAATAAATTTTTTTTACCAAATTTAGTAAGTCTGTCTTAGATTTAGAAAAAAGGAGATTTCTCTAGCCAGTTGCATGTTTGGTCATAAAACTTAGTATTAATTTCTATCTTTGTCTTTCATATAAAATACAGTCATAAGGTATTATTTTGTATTTGTCCATCTTCAATGCATGTGTCAGTTTGAACGATACTGAATTGTTTTAAATAGTTTTTTGGGTTTCCATGTTCAGTTGAGCTTTACATCTACATGTTACTAACCAGTGATTTTTTTTAGGTACAGTGTTACCTAATACAACCTTTATATAAAATCATATGTTTTCAAAATAACACTACATTTTCTAACATTGCCCTCAAAACATGTCCCTTGCATTTTACCAATGGTTTTTCAACAGACAGCCTTAGAACAGCTCCATCAAATACAGGTCTTAAATTCAATACATATTTCAATATTCTTCTACATATGGCAGAATTGAATGTGCCCAAAAGAAATGGACATATTTTTCCTCACAATCGAATTACGTCATCAACCTAGAAAAATTAATTGCTCGGGAGAAAGATTTAAGACCACTACAAAGAATATAATGCTAACTGGAGATGTTAATTGTGGATCATATTATTTAGTGAAACAGAATGTTTTATAGGTTACATTGTATACAACTGCTCCTATAAAAATCACTGGTTAGTAACACGTAGTCATAAAAGTTTTTCTTCCCGTAATTTTTAATATGCTGTATAGAGGCAGGGTGTGCCCCCGAAGGGTATCCTGATCTAAGGAACAATCCGCAGATAAGATATTCTGGCATATCCAGATTTCAAACCGGGACCTTGAGCATAGCACTTTGTTTTGTGTTCTTTTATGACATATATACAATCAAGAAATAAGTTAATGTTACATTGAAGGTAGGACCACTTAATGGAGTTAAGCTGCCTATCATTTTTATTCATTATAAAAAATGGACATTACTTATACACTCATATTCTTTATTTATAAACTTACCAAATCAACAATATCCATACAGAAATTATTTTGACCACTATCAGCTCTCATATAATTGTATACTTCATTCATAAAAATGTATTGTTTTTCACATTTCTTACAAGTATCATTAGGAAAGTTAGATACACATTTGTTTAACTGCGAAGATATGTTAAGAATTTGTGATACTACAGGTTTTAAATATGGCTGTTTATGATCCTCAAAAACAAAGCAACCTAAAAACAAAAAAAAAAGTTTAAAATATAGCGCCACGGCTGATTCTCATAATTCAATGATTTATACCAGTTTAGTTTACTGTCACAAAAAGCCCTTGTCCACAATTTATCAGCATAATCAAAACCAGATTCAACAACTTGCAGCCTGTCAAGATTAATTAGTTTGTCTCTACAAGTATCACCACCCATATCTTTAATCTACAAAAATACAATTTTAAACAGAAAAAAAAAAAAGGAGAGTATAAATGTACATCTTAAAACCTTTATTTATTCTCACATTAAGAATACTGTTGTAAATGTTTTTCACATCAATATAAACTGATACACAATCCTGACACAATCTTATGGGCCTAGCATTCTTAATTGCACAGAATGTAAAATTTCCAGACAAAGTAGCGAAAGTTATCAACATCTCCTCACATGAAGATGATACCTCACCCTTCATTCTATATATACATATAACAAAAACACTGTCACTAAAGAATTGATAAAGTAATACTTGTCAAAAAGCACAAATACAGTAGGATATTTACAAATCCGCATCCAGTTCATTATATGAAAGAGAAAAGGAATTCCAACAGGAAATTACCATCATTACAGCAAAGGAATCAAAATGAGAAAACATTTTCAAGGTTACTATGTTCGTATATACAAGTTAACCATATTTAGCCTAAAATCTTTTGTCAAATGTCAAGTAGCTTAGAGTGGTCCAGTAATTCCTGATCCTTGACAATCTTTTATAACCTCTCAGCACTTCTATCTTATCAATAGAAAATTGAGTACTGCTTTCCCTATTCCTTCTGGCTTTGACAACTGATAAGAGTCCCGTGTCTCCCCACCATTGGATCTATCAAACATTCCTTTTCATCGAAATATTCTCAAATTTCGAAGTATCAGTATTACAGAATCGCTAAAAATTATCCACTACTTTGTTTTTCTATATGCTATTATTAGCCCAATCAAATGGTAGTTTTGACAAAAAGAAATTAGGGTAAAAGGTTCTTTGACGGATTATTATGTTTTTCGGTGTGCTAAATCCGAATCTGAAGTTTGCCAACAAAAAAAAAATGACGGCTTCACAGTGAAAATTGAAAAAAACCCTAAAATTTTCGGACTTTTTTCACATAATCGCTTATAAGTTGAAAAATAAGGATCCTAGTGAATTTCTCACTAATTACAAAATTAAAGTAGACAAAATTTCCTTCAAAATGGAATGGTCACTTTTAATTTTGAGTGCAGGGCACCGCCTCTAGAGCGCGCTGAAAAAGAGCAACTTTTTGGCACTAAGGCGAAAATGAGAAAAACTCAGCCCTAACTAGACGCTTTCTTATCGTATTTCCTCCATGAATACGTGTTTTATTCATGCTCTATGGTGGTTACAAGATTACGGAGCCTTTGAGAAACATTGCCCACGGTGTGTTAGGAATTCATAAAGGACACTAGAAATTTTTCGCCAGCATTCACTAGCTTCTCGACTTGTGTTGTGGGGTCCATGTAATGCTCAAGGTAGTTTACAAGATCGTGTGGGTCTATATTGCTCTAGGCTGTGTACCATCTGCGAGGGAAACTGTCGGAACTTTGACAAATCATGCGACATCGATAATGAAGGTAAAGCTGATGACCCTCCTCCGGTTGAGCCACCACCTACATACCTGGAGACATCAGCACAAGGTGAATATCATGTTAGTACGCCACCTTATTCCAATGAGGTTTGCTTACTTCACCCTCTAATGTATTCGTAAGATTAATATTTTAGAGTGTCCGAGAATCCTGACGATTCCTGGTCGAATCAACAACGAAGATAGCAGAAACTGCAACAGAATGCAACTGCATGTTTGTAATACACCCTGTCACTGGGTTTTGAACAGTTTTTCAATTAGGCACCTGATAGTATTGTGTAATGTAATAATAGTTAATTGCTATTACATTCCTTTTCATTATATTCATTTCACTCAATATTTGAAATAAATGATAAAACAGCTTGATCGGTCCTTTATGAATTCCCAACACACCGTGGGCAATGTTTTTCAAAGGCCCCGTAATCTTGTAACCACCATAGAACTTGAATAAAACACGTATACCTTACTTCTACACTAATTTTTTTTTTAACAGGCACTTATGAGCACCAATTGACTGGGCTATATCTTTTCATTATGCCTATAGTTTTATGAAGAACTGACATTTACTTACTTTACAAAAAGTTAAAGTTTAAAAACAAATTAAGTGATACCATTTCTAATTGAAGATTCTTATCTAATTCTACTGTTATTTTTTCTCAAAAGGAAACCACCTTTTTTGCGGCTAATATTTACTTTTGAAAGAAGAAATAAAATCATACATTGACACACATGAAAGGATGAGTTTATAATTTTTTTATTTATTTTTTACTTTCAGTTACCTATAGGCGGGCGCAATCGACTATAGGGTGCGCTAGTAGCATTTTCAAAATGTCGGAAAGAACGGTGTAAGACCTAGTTGATGTGATAGAGATAATTGGTAATTTTAAAAGACCATTAATTGATGGGCAGGCTTAGCGGATCCAGAAATTTTCTGAGGGGGGGGGGCGCACTTTTTTTTGTTTTAATTTTACGAGTAATGAAGGACCTAATTTAACCCGGCGGGTACACCGTGGTGCTTCTAACTACTTCGTCTTCCTCGTTATCCTGGGACGGGTCATCCCTGGGGTATGTGTATTCGATGTACATCTTAGCAGCTTCGTCCAGGGTGGTTGCCTGGGAGGTTCCTATTCTGATAGCCGCCATCGTTTGTAGCGGCTTTACCTTTCCCAACCTGTACGAAATACCCCAGGGGTTCTTCTCAGCTTCTTCAACTATGAAGTTGTCCCAGGATCTTTAATATTCTGTCACAGAGGCTGAAACAACCTCCTAAGGTAAACCCAGCCTCTAAAATGTGGATACTCTTAATTGAAAAATTAAGGGGACAAACCTGACGGTTGAGCTTGATCACGGTCACATCACCTCTTTGCACGACCGCTGACTAAGAAACAGTGCTTCCTAACACAGCACTGCACCCAAGACCCTTCTTCATGGGTTGTAGTAGTAAAGTTTTGTTATTTTTTAATATCCCTTTATAAATTATAAGAACTTATATATGAGGTTTTTGAGGCCTCATCATTGTACAAATAAGTGTTGAGAATTTTATTTCACCTAAATTTTGAATTTAGCAGGGTAAACAAAAAAGGTAACACGGTTGGTTGATAATAAAAACAGATTTTTAAAATTGTTAAGTATGCAAAATAATAGATATCATCAAACGTTACTAACCATGGTTCTCGAAAATGAAAAGACCCCAAAAAAAAGAATTAGTCATATTCTATGAATATGTCAATCCAATAGGATATGTGAATATTACAGCGGATACGTAAATGACAGCTTGATAGCAAAGATGGCTAAGGTATAGGAGAACCATATTACTGGCAAGGAAGACTGGAGATCGGACTCGGGCATCAACTTAGAAATAAATAGAAAAGCAAAGATGTGGATACTACTAACATAATATTTAAAACAAATTTGCTGAAAAAATTTATTCTTAAAAAATTTAGGTACATGTTAAATCAGTAGGAATTTCATGATATTAACATAATGTGGATATTATATAATACTAGCTAGAGTGCCCGGCTTCGCTCCGGTAGTTGTGTGGTAGTTTTAATGGCAGAAAAACTTTAAAATTAAAGGGAATATAGAACAAAATCTTGAAACTTCAAAAATCAAATTTGATCAAAAGGAGGGGGCA
The DNA here is from genome assembly GCA_911387785.2 of Aelia acuminata. NCBI lineage: Eukaryota > Metazoa > Arthropoda > Insecta > Hemiptera > Pentatomidae > Aelia > Aelia acuminata. The sequence continues at coordinate 107,769,982 of OU426978.1, read as the reverse complement.
CTTTATTCTATAACTTTTTTTTTTTAATTTCACGAGTAATGAAGGACCTAATTTAAAACATGTATTAGTATTAAGTGACGTAAATGACTGTTAAATGTTTAAATACAATCAATTTTCAATTTGAGGACTTTTTATTTTGTTCGGTTCCCCTACCTGGCCGTGTGTGGCATACGGGGGGTTACTCTACAGGTGTAACCAACCTATTCTAACCATGGTGGGTAGGTCGAGATTTATTCCGTGGGGCCTCCACGAAATAAAAGTCAACCATCCCAGGGCGGATTCGAACCGCCACCGTTCGGGTCGAGCGTGCTAAAGCGGGTCCGGGGGGGGGGGGGGGGTTATTTGGTATATGTATATGCCCGTGATGTGACAGCAAAAATTTCATTAAAATTGGTCAAACGGAGGGGGTACTTTATTTAATAACTCTTTACGTTTTTTTCGATTTTCTTAATTTCTTAATGATAAAACAGGGTTTGATCTACATATATGTATATATATATATATATATATATGACAGCAAAAATTTCATCAAATTTGATCAAAAGGAGGGGACACTTTATTTTATAACTTTTTTCCCATTTTTTAACCGACTTCGAAAGAGGAGGTTACTCAATTCGATACGTATGTGCCCTTTTTTTTCTTTTTTCTATGTATATCCACCGATTACTCCGAGATAGGTGGACCAATTGGAACGAAACCTTTTGCATCTTGTAGAGTATTTTCCCAATGTGGTCCCATTAAATTCTTTTTTGGGTTCTTAATTTATTTAATAAGTTATCGGGGAAAAAACATGACAATAAATATTTAATTAACACTAAAAATTTTTACTTATTGGAAAAACATATTGCATATATAACATAAGGTATGCTCCAACAAGCTAGTAAACTCATTGGTAACTAACAAATCTCAATATTGTTTTAATGCTGGATGAATCATGTGGGAAAACAACCAATCAAATTTGGAATCAAAAGAGTGGGGGGAGACGTGTTTTTAAGTGCTTGTTGGAACCAACGTATACATAACCTTAACTAAATTTTCAACAGTAGATTTCAAAAAAGATATTTAATATCCGCAAAATATAATATCGCTGTCGTTTTCTGTAGCGATATTAGTATGTATATTGGATAGATATATATATTCACCGATAACAGTAAAACTTCTTAATTTAGATCTAGTCGACGGTTGGACACCATAAACATAAGACCACGAAACTAGTGGAATTCCAAGAAAGACTGAGTATTGATAACCGTTTTAAACCAGAATTTTAGACTTCTTCAAGTCCCCCAAGGTTCGTTTAAATTTAAAATCGTAGCCATTATTGTTTTAAATTAGATTTTGATTTCCGACTTTCACTCGCTATGCAAGTTAAAAAGGAATTCAATAATTCCTGGAAAAGCTTATTTTAAGCTGATTTGGGAGCCTTACCATTCAAGAACCTTTATCTTCTTCCGGAATCACTCGGTCATATTAATATACGATGTAATCATGAAATCTTGTGCCGATTCTTCATGGAGCGACACTTCTGTTATATTTTCCGGATTACTACTATAGGTTGCTAATTTTGTATCTGCAACTAGAATAATAATAAAAAGAATAATTATCTCAGTTCAAATGTGGTTCGAAAATGCAATAAATACGTTCTCCAATTCCATATATGATGGGTGATTGTATGATTTTGTACTTTGCCTTATGATAACGTCCCTAGCTGGTGGCACTTAGAATTTGCTATTTTCTATATAGAATCTCTATAGTGTGCCTATGTGTTAGTCTCAATCGTTTCCTATGTAATAACTGAAATGTAGCAGAATAGATCGTTACTAAAGCGCCAGATTGTGTTTTCAATTTTTATGGATTTTGAAGTCTTGATCGATCTTTATTAAATCGAAAGAAATTTAAATATTCTATGAAGGTTGCCAAGATTTTCAAAATTCAAAACGTCATTAAGTGTTTGCGTTTCCTGAAAGCATGAGTGCGCTTTTCAGGACCTAAGTCTAGTGTTGAATGAATGTATTTTATTGAAACAGAAATGATAATGGACTTCTGAAGAGCAGTCTGGGTTGGATGTGTTTATGGGTTTTTCGCATTCGAGGCGACCATGCTCTCAAATACCGCAATAACTAACGTGTATATTGTGTATTATATTCCCCAATAAATGAAAATTTTCCTAGGAAACATTCTCCCAGTAGTAGTGTAATAATAATTAAATCGTCTTTACAGACATTTAAAAAAGAAGTTAAAATTTCAATGTTTGCCAATGTTCATCCATCAATAAAACTAACGGCAAATTAAAGTTGATATCTCTCAGAAAACAACCACATTGTATGAAAGTCCACGCAGCAAAAATATAGCAGCCATAAAAATTATTGATGTCAAAAAGGCTACTCCGCCAGAATTGAAGCTGCAAACTCATTTTCTGAATAATTGTTTATTAAGAAGGATATTATTCGTACCACTTCGCTCTCAAGTTTAGTCAACAATTCATCGAAAGGGATGACGAACATAATTGACTCGACCAAGAAATATTATTGAATTGAATCAGTAGTATAATATCGAGAACAATAATATCCTTCGTAATAATAAATTAACCATAAAATGACTCCCAAAACGCTGTCGCTTCTATCCTAGCGGCTGCCCCCGTTTTGATAACGATCAATTTTATGGCTGCCCCTTATTTGCTGCGAGTACTTCTATCCAATGATGTTGTTTTTGGAAATGCAATATAGTTTAATTACTATTTTCCAACGATAAATTTAAATAAAGAAATATAAAAGGTCCCTAACGGAGCAGTATATATCATCGCATTAGTTTTCAAAAGAATACTCAAGCGATCATAATTCAAAAATCAGGATCCAATTTATTATAGGCCATATAAACATCTTCATTATAACATCATGTATATTAGAAATATGGCCAAAATCTCGACTGTTCAGTGACGTACCTACATCATCTTGTAGTTATGTGACCGCGGAGCAAACTCGATACCTCCTCTCAGAACACAGATGTACGTATGTACTATATGTAATTACTAACCAAAAAATTCAGCAAAGGAAATTATAGTCATTCTGAAAAAAAAGTTTTAAGTTTTATGTGTCGCCTCTATGAAACATTGGTCTTTTAAAAAAAAGTCCATTTCTAATCAAAGTAGGCAGGGTGTTGAAAGGAGTGTAAGGCACGCCCCGCACTTGATTTTCCGCGCGTGTTCATAACATTGAAAAGGTGACTCTTAATATAATTATAATATAAAGGCCCGGGATAGACGAATGTGGAAGAGCGCTACCTGGGTTGACTTTTATTTCGCGATGGAACCACGGAATAAATCTCCTCCTTCCCACCATAGATAGAACAACCAACCAATGAACCAAACTCTCCTGTAGTGTCCGAAGAGGGTTATGCATAAAAAAAAAAAAGAAAGCGACTACGAAAACCAGAAACCAGTACAAAATGCACTTAAAATCCGTATAAAAAAAATACTTCGATTTCGAACCCACTCTCGGTGGTTTTACTGAACTTTCTCCATCGCGCGTCTCCCTCTCTTCTACCGAGCTGGCAGCTTTCCCCTCCAACATTCCACCTACCGGAAGCCCCGATTCCACTAAATCTCCTTAACATCAGTTAACATATTATATTAAATCAATACCAAGATAGGGGCCCGGTGTGGCTGTGCGGTAAAATGCCGTACTCCCATGCCGGAGCTGCGGGTTCGAGTCCCGCCCTGGGTGGTGCTTTTCTTTCGTAGGAGAAGTATCACCCAGTGCCATGGGTGTTAGTATGGGCAGTATAGGGCTTCAATGAAAGCCTTAAAGTCCCGAAAAAAAAAAAAAAAAAAAAAAAAAAAAAAAAAAAAAAAAAAAAAAAAAAAAAAAACGCAAATAAACTCATAGAATGTCTAAAAAAATTTAATTTAAAAAAAAAAAAAAAAAAAAAAAAAAAAAAAAAAAAAAAAAAAAAAAAAAAAAAAATACCAAGATAATGATCACAGAATTGATTTTAAAGGCTCGCGGGCAAAGCCGCGACGGGGAATGCTAGTTTTAATATATTACTAGAAAATAGCTGGCTCCACCATTATTAACAAGTACCCTATATTTTTATTAACCGACTTCGAAAGAGGAGGTTACTCAATTCGATACATATGTGCCTTTTTTTTTTTTTGTTCGGTATCCCTACCTGGCCATGTGTGGCATACGGGGGGTTACTCTACAGGTGTAACCAACCTATTCTAACCATGGTGGGAGGGTTGAGATTTATTCCGTGTGGCCTCCACGAAATAAAAGTTAACCCTCCCAGGGCGGATTCGAACCGCCGCCGTTCGGCTCGAGCGTGCAACAACGGGTCGCGCTCCTACACGCTCGGCTATCCCGGCCCGTTTTTTTCTATGTATGTCCACCGATTACTCCCAGATGGATGGACCAATTGGAACGAAACCTTTTGCATCTTGTTGAGTATTTTACCAAGGTGGTCCCACTAAAACCTTTTTTGGGTTCTTTATTTAGAAAGTTATTGGGAAAAAACATCCAAATAATTATTTAATTATCGCTCAAAATATTTACTTATTTGAAAAACATATGACATATACTCGTATATCATAAGGTATGCTCCAACAAACTATTAAAACACGTTGATAACTAATAAACTGATCATGTAATATCCCCCCTTTTTCATTCTAAATTTGATTGGTTGATTTTAAGCAATGCTTAATAATGTTTTAATGGTCGATGAATCGGTTGGAAAAACCAACCATACAAATTCAGAATCAAAAGAGTGGGGGAGAACATGAGCAGTGTGTTAATTATTGAAGTGCTTATTGGAACAAACCTTATACATAACCTTAAATAAATATTCAACAATAAATTTTAATAAAGATATATAATATCAGTAGAACACCGCTGTCGATTTCTGAAAAATTAAACACTTCTTTATGGTTTCGGCAAAGTTGTTGTTTCGACCCTGTTCCTGGAAAATGTTGCCAAGAATTAAAACTCAAAAACATTTTTTTGGATTGCTTAAAAGATTTTTTTATAGATTTAAGGAGATCAAAGCACATTAAACACCGATAACAGTAAAAAATCCTAAATGTATGTCTAAACGAAGGATGGACAGCATAATCATAAAACCACAAATTTCAAAGAAATGCCGAGCATTAATAACCCTTTTTAAAGCAGATTCCTAAAATAGTAGCCATTATTGTTTTAAATTAGATTTTGATTTCCGACTTCCATTCGCTATACACATTAAAAAGGAATTCAATACTTCCTGGAAAGGCTCATTTTCAGTTGATTTAGAGGCCTTAAGAAAGGACTCAGGCATCTCTGACTGCTTCCGGATACACTCGATCACTGTCGATATTATTCTACAATGCAATCACAAAATCTTGTGCGGATTCTTCACTCTGGAGTGACACTTTTGTTATGTTATCCAGATTACTATTATCGGTTTTTAAATATGTTTCTGCAACTATTCAGGTGTTTCGATGAAAATTGCTGTAAGTGCAAAATTATTGATTTTGGCAAAACAAAAAAACTATTAACCAAGCTTAAATGTGGTTTGAAAATTAAGAAAAATATTATGGATATGTCCAGTCATGAAATAAATACGTACGTCCTGCAGCTATTGAGGTGTTCCGATGAAAATTGCTGTAAGTGCCAAATTATTGATTTTGACAAAACAAAGAAACAATTAACTAAGCTTAAATGTGGTTTGAAAATTAAGAAAAATATTATGGATATGACCAGTCATGAAATAAATACGACCTGCAAAAAAATTTCAATATTATTTCCTTCCATCTTCCATGAATTGTCTAATTTTTACTTTCACTTACCTATATTTTTTGTTCGTTACCCCTACCTGGCCATGTGTGGCATACGGGGGGTTACTCTACAGGTGTAACCAACCTATTCTAACCATGGTGGGAGGGTCGAGATTTATTCCGTGGGGCCTCCACGAAATAAAAGTTAACCCTCCCAGGGCGGAATCGAACCGCAGTCGTTCGGCTCGAGCGTGCAACAACGGGTCGCGCTCCTACACGCTCGGCTATCCCGGCCCTCACTTACCTATATATGAAATATATAGTAAGTGGAAGTATTGCGATCGTGAAAAATTTCGAATTCCGGTTTTCAACGGAAATACACGTTTTGGGACCCCCTGAGTCGAAATAACCAAGTCCCGCGAAATGGTCTGTGTGTGTGTGTGTGTGAACAGACTAGCTCAAAGACTATAAACCGTGGGAGCCTGAAATTAGGTATTTAGTGTAGGTATATGCCCGCGATGTGACAGCAAAAATTTAATCAAAATTGCTCAAAGGGAGGGGGTACTTTATTTAATAACTTTTGATTTTTTTTCCGATTTTCTCAAAAACGGCTCTAACGATTTTGATTAAACTGAGTATTTGATCTATTTATATGCCCGTGATATGACTGTAAAAATTTCATCAAAATTGATTAACCGGAGGGGGGACTTTACTTAATAAATTTTATATCATTTTCACGTGTTTTTTTTATTTACTCAAAAACGGCTTTAACGATTTTGATTAAACTGGGTATATGATGTATGTATATGCCCGAGATATAACTGTAAAAATTTCATCAAAATTGATTAACCGGAGCGGGGACTTTACTTAATAAATTTTGTATCATTTTCACATGTTTTTTTTATTTACTCAAAAACGGCTTTAATGATTTTGAAGAAACTGGGTATTTGATGTATGTATATACCAAATATGTAAAAGCCAACATTTCATCAATATTGGTCCAACTGAGGGGGCACTTTATTTCATGACTTTTTTTCCAATTTTTACCTTTTTTTCGATTATCTCAAAAACGGCTTTAACGATTTTTATCAAATACGTCATGTTTAATGAAAATTAGATTTTCTTTAATATCAGGTAAGCTTTATCATTATTAAAATGTTCTGGGGGGGCTTTTTTTTGGGGGGGGGGCCTTTTTTGTTTGTTTCTTTCTTTCTTATAAAGTACCATTGTTTTTGTTTACATGGAGAAATTAACTGTCTCTCGTTACGCCTAAAAATAAGAAATGGCTAAATATGAGATTTGATAAAAATAAAGAAAACATAAAGAGGAGAAAAAAAGAAAAATATTCAGTCAACTCATAAAACTCGTTGAGCCCACGCATGCGGAGTACGCCTTTAATGACAGACCATTGTTCATAATTAAAGCCGTTCTATTCATCTAAGTAAGTTGGTAAGTGAAAGTTGTGTGTTGCGAGCACGCACCAGATTTTTTTACTTTCACTTACCTATATATGAAATATATAGTGAGTGGAAGTATTGCGATCGTGAAAAATTTCGACTTCCGGTTTTCAACGGAAATACACGTTTTAGGGTCCCCTGAGTCCAATTAACCAAGTCCCGCGAAATGGTCTGTGTGTGTGTGTGTGTGTGTGTGTGTGTGTGTGTGTGTGTGTGTGTGTGAACAGACTAGCTCAAAAACTATAAACCGTGCGAACCTGAAATTTGGTGTATAGTTTAGGTATATGCCCGCGATGTGAAAGCAAAAATTTCATCAAAATTGCTCAAAGGGAGGGGGTACTTTATTTAATAACTTTTTACGTTTTTTTCGATTTTCTCAAAAACGGCTCTAACGATTTTGATTAAACTGAGTATTTGATCTATTAATATGCCCAAGATATGACTCTAAAAATTTCATCAAAATTGATTAACCGGAGGAGGGACTTTACTTAAAAAATTTCGTATCATTTTCACGTATTTTGTTTATTTTCTCAAAAACGGCTCTAACGATTTTGATTAAACTGAGTATTTGATCTATTAATATGCCCAAGATATGACTCTAAAAATTTCATCAAAATTGATTAACCGGAGGAGGGACTTTACTTAAAAAATTTCGTATCATTTTCACGTATTTTGTTTATTTACTTAAAAACGGCTTTAACGATTTTGATCAAACTTGGTATTTGATGTATTTATATGCCCGAGATACGACTCTAAAAATTTCATCAAAATTGATTAACCGGAGGGGGGACTTTACTTATTAAATTTTGTATCATTTGCACGTGTTTTTTTAATTACTCAAAAACGGCTTTAACGATTTTGATCAAACTGGGTATTTGACGTATGTATATGTTAAAGACGTGATAGCCCGCATTTCTTCAAAATTGCTCAAACGGAGGGGGCACTTTATTTCTTAACTATTTTTGCAATTTTTACCTTTTTTTCGATTTTCTCAGAAACGGCTTTAACGATTTTCATCAAATTCGTCATGTTTAATGAAAATTAGGTGTTCTCTAATATCAGGTAAGCTTTATCATTATTAAAATGTACTGGGGGGGGGCTTAAATGGTTTTTGTTTTTTGTTTGTTTGTTTTTGTTTCCTATGAAGTATCTTTGTTTTTGTTTATATGGAGAAATAAACTGTCTCTCATTATGCCTAAAAATAAAAAATGGAGGAGAAAAAAAGAAAAATATTCAGTCAACTCATAAAACACGTTGAGCCCACGCATGACGCTTTTAATGACAGACCATTATTCATAATCAATGCCCTTCTGTTCATTTAATGGAAATGATTTGTTTCATGGGAAATAAATGAAATATTCAACAAGTACATAGAGAATTATAAAATCAGCCGACTTGGAGTATTATGCTTGCATTGCCGAATTATCTCAAGTAAAAACTTTTATTTAATAATAAAAGAAATTAGTGTTTGTTATAGAGCAAATGAAAACAAAAATAAGAAATGAATGTGGAAAAATGTGTAACTGAGTGAGAAGTGGCATTAACACAACGCATTAATTTCTAATCTAAGTTGGTAAGTGAAAGTTGTGTGTTGCGCGCACGCACCAGATTTTTTCTTAAGAAAATCATAAAGGTAGTCATTTATCAGGAATTGTTTCCATTTCGAGGCAGCCATATTCTCAGGTACCGAAATAACAAACGTATATGTTTTGTATTATAATTCCCAATAAAACGTTGAAAACGGCCAAAATCTCAACTGTTCAGTGGCGTACTTACGGCATCTTGAAGTGGCCGGATTTATGTTACAGTGGAGCAAAACTGAACACCTCCTCTCGAAACACAGATGTACTCGTATGTATGTAATTAACAAGTACCGAAGACAATATTCCACAAAGGAAAAAGATTGTCATTATGGAGAAAAAGTTTTATGTGTCTTCCCGATGGAACATTGGTCTTTACAAAATATCAAAGTAGGCAGGGTGTTGAAAGGTGTGTACTGCACGCACCGCAAACGATTTTCAATTTTCTGTGCATATTCATACAATTGAAAAGATGACTATTATAACACAAAGTTGATTAAAATTGATATAATTATAATCTAAAGGCCCGGGATAGACGAACGTGGTATAGCGCTACCTGGCGGGCTGATTTTATTTCGCGAGGGACCCACGGAATAGATCTCGCCCTTCCCACCATGGACAGAACAACCAACTAATGAACCAAACTTACTTATAGCGTCAGAAGAGGTAACGAATAAAAAAAAAATAAAATAAAATTAAAAAAAACGACTTTGAAAACGGTCAGTTTAGTTCAGTCATTTCAATACGGTGCAGTAAATTGAACGGTGGTAGTAAGGATATTCTTTGTATGGAACGAGAATCAGACCCAAATCAATTTTTCAACCTTGGCAGCCCCATTCCCCCCACTGGATCACCAATATCCCACCAACATCCCAAAAACATTTTTCCGTTTTGACCATGAAGAATCACGTTTTCGTCCAAAAATTATTCTATACATTTTCAAACTAGATTGATTATATCTGCTAACATTTGAGACTGACTCAGTAGACTAAATAGCTTCTGAGATTCAGCTTTACGTATTCAATAGGCCTTCAGTTTGTATTCCAACCGCTTTATTATGGCAAAGATTTACTACATTGGTTATTATTTAGACATGATAATATGAATTTTTGTTATTATCAGCATGTTACTTCAACTTTTAGGGCTGTACTAGTTAAGGGGGTATGGTCCAACATCCCGCGGGGACCAGCCGTAGGAAGTAGAGGCCGTGATTGAATCCTATAACCCAACTAGTACACCTGTCTTACTACCCTTCTATACCAGCCCACGAATTATATGAATAATTGAGTTAAACTACTGTTATTTTATAAGCTTTACTTGATATTATTGCTAAACTAGACATATTACACATTTACATTTATTATATATACACAAGTAAATAAGTTTCGTAAATAATCGGTCCAAATGGTCGGTCGTGGTAGTCAAGGGAGGGGGGGGGGGCACACCCCCCCTCCTCTGACTACCGCGACCAACTTTGTCAATGCGAGTTCCAGTTAGTTCTCGCGAACTTAAATTTTCAAACCGTAATTATTACGGTTTTTATTTCGTGACTAATTACCTCTCGCATACGTAATTAGTCTAAAAATCTTTATTAGGTAAGACTATAGATTAGGGAGGGGGGGGAGGTTTTTCCCGTACCCCACCAGGGACCAACACTGTCACCAGCTCGTTGCCATCGAGCTCTAGTTAGCTCTCGCACACGTAAATATTCATTAACTAATTACTACGGTTTTTTCTTTCCTAGCTAATTACCTCTCGCAAAGGTAAATATTCAAAAAGTCTTTATTATGTGGTGCAGTGGTGGGGTAGTGGGGGGGTGGGTCTTTCCACCCCTCCCCTGACTACCGCGAACAACTTTGTCAATGCGAACTCCAGTTAGTTCTCGCGAATTTAAATTTTCAAACCGTAATTAATACGGCTTTTTTTTCGTGACTAATTACCTCTTGTATAGGTAATTAGTCCAAAAATCTTTATTAGGTAAGACTATAGATTAAGGAGGGGGGGAGGTTTTTTCCGACCCCAACAGGAACCACCACTATTGCTAACTCGTCGCCCTCGCGCTCTAGTTAGCTCTCGCACACGTAAATTTTCAATAACTAATTACTATGTTTTTTAGTTACTAAGTTAGTTCTTGCGAACTTATATTTTCAAACCGTAATTAATACGGATTTTTTTTCTTGACTACGTTTACTAAACCGTTCAATTTGCTACACGGTTCAAATTTATTAGTTCAAAATGCACTTAGAATCTGTATAAAAAAAAAGGCACATCGAATTTTTTTTAGAAATCAACGTAAAGCTTCCTATTAATTATCTTCCGCCACTAAAAAGTATGAAATGAAAAACATTTAATAAAAAAAAAAATTAAACCGACTTCGAAAACAAGGAACCAGTAAAAATACATCCACTGAAAAGTATGAAATAATTACCTTCTGATATATATGAATACGCAGCAAAATTGAAAATGGTATGAAAAGAGGAAAAATGTATTGAAACGGATAATTTTATTTTGATTAGTAGGAATTGTTAATAAATCCTAATGCCTGCTTTATTAATATTATATATATATTTATATATATATATATATATATATATATATATATATATATATATATATATATACATATATATATACTAGCTGTATATATATATATATATATATATATATATATATATACTAGCTGTATATCCCGGTTTCACCCGGAGAATTTCATTTTTTAAATCTATAAACTGAGACTTTTATCGACTCAAACGGTCGATTTTGTAAAAACCAATATAAAGCGAGATCAAAACGATTATTATAACAATAATGAATATACCCAGAGATTTAAATAAGAACGGTCGATTTCGTAAAAACCAATGTAAAACGAGATTATTATAATTTTTATAACAATAAAGAATATACCCAGAGATTGGCTGAAGTTATGCAATTTTAATACGGACAGATGTTCGCACCTGTTATAAAAGAACGACTGAGCGAAATTTGGAGAATTTAGGAGAAACGGTATGGATTTCTATAAAGAACAAACAGAATTTCATCTTTATATACATAGATTATATCTGTAAATCCCGGTTTCACACGGGGAATTTCATTTTTCTAAAGAAACGGTCGATTTCGTAAAAAAACATTGTAAAGCGAGATCAGTATGATTTTTATAACAATAAAGAATATTAGCTAAAGATCGGCTGAAGTTATGCAATTTTAATATGGACAGGTGTTCGCACCTGGTCTGAAAGAACCACTGAGCTAAATTTGGAGAATTTAGGACAAACGGTATGGATTTCTATAAAGAACAAACATAATTTCAACTCTATATACATAGATTATAGCTGTATATCCCGGTTTCACTCGAGGAATTTCATTTTTCTAAAGAAACGGTCGATTTCGTAAAAAAAAAACATAGTAAAGTGAGATCATTATTATTTTTAAAACAATGAAGAATATCAGCTGAATATCGGCTGAAGTTATGCAATTTTAATATGGACAGGTGTTCGCACCTGGTCTGAAAGAACCACTGAGCGAAATTTGGAGAATAAAGCATATCAGCTGAAGATCGGCTAAAATTATGCAATTTTAATATGGACAGGTGTTCGCACCTGGTATCAAAGAACCATTGAGCGAAATTTGGAGAATTTAGGACAAACGGTATGGATTTCTATAAAGAACAAATAAACTAACAAACAAACAGAATTTCAACTTTATTTATATATATATATATATATATATATATATATATATATATATATATATATATATATATATATATATATATATTAGGGTGTCCCTTATTTTTCTAAGTTTTAAATTTCTAACGCATAGGTGTTAGTTTTGTTCATTTACCTCTAAAACACTCGGAAATAAATTTCTACCTTATTTGGAGTACGATAACCCGTGCCGACTTGCACCGTATCATGTTCACACATGTTGCGCGGCAGTAGCGGTGCGTTTTCACGGCATTTGTCCTTTTTTCTCAATTATTCTCGCGATTAACACGTATTGTTTTACATTTAAAAGAGGACAATGGAATTAAGAAGCAATAAAAAATATGTTTTCTTAGTTTGTGACATAAATTATCAAATAACAGGCGCAAAGTTACCGTCTTATCGTCAAGTTCTTGCAGTGCTTTTTTTTAGCATTAGCGAAGGTAACTTGACTGTTAGTGAAAGTGCTAATCTCGTCATTCAGGAGTGTATTATATTTTGGGAAAAAGCTATAAACCCTACCAGAGCTATACCTAACTGTGTAAAAAAACTTGTGGATCTTCACCATGCTTGGAGGGAGTCAAAAAAATTCTAAAAAAATACAAGATATTTACAAGCGCCGTGAGGAGGACTTTAAGAACGCTTTGAAACGGATGAAAATTGAAGAAGATATAATATTTTTACATAGGGCGTCCAGGGTGTTTAGGGAGTGTAGACAAAAAGTTAGCTGAAAAAGAAGAAAGGGCAAGACAAAGGAAATTGAATGAAGAGAAATGTATGAGCAAATGTGTATCGGAGGTTTATCGTCATCTGTTACTACGCAGTATTCTATTCAAACGCAAGGAAATCACGATCAACTTACCAGCTCTGATGAAAGTCTTGAGGAACCCTTAGCATCCACCTCTCAAATGGTAAGTTCTCAAACTACTCAAAAAGGAGGAAGGAAAGACTTTATCACGCCTAAGTTAGTTGCAGCTTTAGATAGATGCCAATTAAACATAAGGGATTCTATCTATATATTTCAGGCTGTAGTAGAAGCATTAGATCTTAGCTGTGATGATTTTCCGATAAACAAATTGTCTATTCAACGTATTCGCACACAGAGTCGAAAAGATAGAGCGGAATCTATAAAATCAGATTTTCAGAATAATATGCCTGAAATGATGACCGCTCACTGGGATGGAAAATTATTACCTGGACTTGATTTTGAAGTTCTAAAGAAGAACGCCTGCCAATTCTGATTTCATTTGTAAGAAAGGAACTTCTGGCTGTACCCAAAGTGGAGAGCTCTTCCGGCCAGGATCAAGCTAAAGCTTTGTTGAACGCACTTTATGGGTGGAACCTCGATGAAAAAGTACAAATAATGTGCTGTGACACAACTGCGTCTAATGCAGGGATTGAGAGGAGCTTGTTTACTTTTGGAACAAAAGCTAGACAGGGAATTACTACTCTTTGCTTGCCGCCAGCATGTTTACGAACTGGTTTTAAAATGTGTGTTCGAAACAAAAAACCACCAAGTCACAAGTAGCCCTCATATCCCATTATCCAAAAAGTTTAGAGAAAACTAGAAAACGACGTCTGTTTATTCATTGCGGTTTTATATGAAAAACCATGGCTTGGATGTAGTCTGACGGTGAAGGCACTAAATCAGGATTTGTACTTTTTAAAGGGGCTTATTAAAATAAATAGTACTGTTTTTAATAAATTGTTAATAATACTGCCTTATTTATTGTTGCAGGAAAATCATTAAGTAATTTTGTGTCTGTCAAGAGCACAAATTCATTTTCTCGATTAAACTTTGATAAGAATTTCCTCCAGAGACCCGCTTCTACATGGGATAAATATGCTGCCTATTCAGAGGCGAAAAGTTTTATTTAAAGGCAGTTAATGATACGGCTGAAAGAGCTGGAAAAACTAATGCAAGATTTGCATATGTTTTATCACTCCAAAGGAAAACCGAAAGCAATTTTTGCTACGCTATGTTCAGGACCATAGAAATCTATATCCAGACTGTAAAAAAGAGAATAAAGAAAAGAAAATATCCTACCAGATCAGTAATTTCATCTTCCTTTAATAACTATTTCATAAAAAATTTAATATTTCAATTGATTTAGCTATATAACGGAAAGGGTTAAAAACAGCAATTTTCAAAATCTTCTGACTTCTGTCGGCACGGGTTAACGTTGACGTAGGAAGATGAAATTTTGTATTTAAGTAGGTCTGGGTAGTTTAAAAAGAAATAGGAGGTATGCATTTCGGTATCTAAAAAAAATTTTTTTTCACCTATACAAGGGACACCCTAATATATTTATATATATATATATATATATATATATATATATATATATATAATACTATGTATATTAATACATAATATATATATTACTAATGCCTGCTTGATGTAAAATCACATCCAGTTCCTTATGTGTTAAGTCATTCAGTGCTGGTGCCGAGTTAGCACAAAGCATGACCTGAAAGGTAATTATATTTAAAATAACTTACAAATAATGCAATTCCAGATGAACACATCGATCATGGTCTATTAGTTACAAGCACTTTATTTCATAACTTATAAGTCCTATTTCTATACATTTTGCATATTGCTTAACATTGCAATAAAGTAAAAATCAACATATAAGAATCTTTGAATTACACACATTTATATTGAAAAGTTGAGTTTATGATGAAGATTCACTAAATAATTTTAAATTCACTGAAAACATTTAAATCATTATTTTACTTTACTAACGGGACCGGGATGGCTGGGTGGACAAAGACGCTTGCAATAGGTAATCAAAGTTAAGCAACGTCGAGCGTGTTTAGTACTTGGATGGGTGACCGCTCCATTCGGGTGACCACCCGCCAATGAATGACAAGCAGTGCAAGCCTATCCCCACCCCCGGGTATGTGAGGCCCGTCAGCCTACTGCAGGCGACTCACACCGACCGGGCGTAGGAGTGATTAACCTTCGTGGTATGGTTTTCCAGGATGTCAGTAACCGCCCGGAGGTATGCTTCAGGGAAAGAAATATATAGGTCCTCGGGGCCTGCTAGTAAATATTAGTAAAAGCGTCCCCCATAGCTCCAATACCGAAATACAAACATGAAAGACAAAATCCCAACTATGAAGAAAACAAACATTGCGTACAACATACCATGTTCCAATTGTAATAAATCTTATTTGGGCCATACAGGGTGCAACCTAGAAAGTAGAATAAACCAACACAAATACAGCTTAAAACCAAAGTCAAAAATCAACACAGCTCTAGTCGAGCACCATAAAATTACTAATCATGAATTCAATTTCCAAAAAATCAAAATAATTTGCTCAGAAAAACACAGGAAAAAAAGAGAAATTATAGAGAGCATATATATTAATAAAAACATAAACAATTTAGTTAACTGCAGAAAAGAAGGTTCAGAAATAAAAAAAATTTACGGTAATATTATAAATAAGTTTTAAATTTAAGAACGCGGTTTTACATCTTAACTTTATTTTACCTTCAAATTTACAACACCAATATTCTTGTACTTATAAGTATATGTATATCTATAAATCAATAAAAATGTAAATTTTAATAATTAATAATGTATATTGTTATGTCATTTTGAACCTTTATTAATTTAAGACTGTGATATTGTTGTTTTTCTATTAGTTTTATTAATTGAGTATTATTTTTAATTGTTTTTAATTTTCCTTTCAAATATATGTATTTACATAGGTCCATCTTATATCAATCTGTTTATACTTTTAATACTATTTATGATTACACCAGCTCAATGTATTAACAAGTTAACAAGATTTTTGACCATTATGATTCTTCATATATATATATATATATATATATATATATATATATATATATATATATATATATATATATATATATATAAATTATTGTACTAAATGACACATTTTTTAACTTGTGAATAGTTCATGAATGTGGTGAGGTTATTTTCCTGAAATTGTACTAATATTCATAATGTTTTTAATTGTTAAAAATAATTTTAACCACAAAGCTGTGATTTCCCTTTTGATTTTTTAGCTTTGAAAATGCTCAAACAGGAGCGAAACGTCAGCTTTTAGAACTGTGACTATGACTGTATAAAGGTCAATAAAGACAATTTTTCTTCGAGACCGGAAAAGCTTACAATTTGTGAACCTTCCTTCATCATTATAACGGTCTTTTAATTTTCTTCTATTTGAAGATTAATACGTAGTATATTAATATTATACATATAAAGGTTAGGCCACACATATACGCACCGCAGCACGGATCTGATTCATTTACGATGGATAGGTAGTAGCCGTTCACACACGCGGATGCGGATGCGGTGCGGACATGTGTTGCCTGATTATTTAGGCATAACTAAAGGTAATATGTAAGTTAAATTAAAAATATTCTGAACATAACCTATAAAAACGATTAAAATCACATACTATTCAGACTGTTCGAATACTTTCTGCATCTTTATTAACTGTGTAAAGGTCAGGCCACACATGTCCGCACCGCATCCGCATCCGCGTGTGTGAACGGTTACTCTCTATCCTTAATGTAAATGAATCAGATCCGTGCTGCGGTGCGGACATGTACGGCGGCCTGACCTTTAGTAGTATAATGCTTTATTAATAAATTCTACTAATAAATTGATTAGTAGGAACTGCTAATACAAATTATTAAATTAAAATATTAAATACCGTTACGGTGTAACAAGGTTTTTGGTTTTTCGGGGAAAAAAAATGGTAAAGTTTCGGGAGACTAAGGCCTTTGCTTTTCATTACAGCTTGGTCCGAACAATATTCATTGTTAGTTTTGGCCACGATTTGATTTTTTTGCATTCGGCAGAAAATTTTTTTTTGCTTAAACAAGTCAAAATAAAATTTTGTAAATATTGGCTACAGTTTTATATTGTAATTTCAATTAATTAACCTATTGTTAGTTAAGTATAAGACAATAAACAAAAGGGAAACAAATCGAGTGAGCTTAATAACTCGAAATTTAATAGCAATTTCAGTAGAATATTTTTTTTATAATACGCTATATAAAACGTAAGATTAAATGTAAATTAAATTAGTATAAAATAAAATAAAAGTTGCAATGTTAGTGGAATTTAAAGACATATTTTTTAAAGAAGTGAGAGTGAAGAGATATGAACTTATAACAACGAGCGGTACGTAGTGGCAGAGAAAAAAAAAGATGAGCGAGTAGAGGAGGCTTCAGTTTTTATGGCTCGGCCGGATTTTAATTTTTTTCCTGAGTCTTTTTTTTAAGTTCCAAAGTGAGTGTGGTAGCGGAACATTACCCGAGGAGGGGACTTAAAAGATCAGGAAAATCTGAAGCTGATTTGGCGAGCAGAGAGCCAAAAATTGAAAATAGAAAAGGACTGGGGGGGGCGAGCGACCGACGCACAGTTTTTCGCTTAATAGGAGCTAGGTGGACAAAAGTATTTTTCGTCATTTTTTTATTAATCGCGACGAATTAAGTAATTTCATTATAAAATAAAATATTTTTATTAATTAAAAATGGAATTTAAAACGATTGCCAGCAGATTAAGAAGAAAAAATAAAAACAAAAGCCTATCTATACAAATTTCTGTACTCTTTATTTTTCCTAATCCTCTTTACATTTATTTTTTTACTTTCACTTAGCTATATATGAAATATATAGTAAGTGGAAGTATTGCGATCGTGAAAAATTTCGACTTCCGGTTTTCAACGGAAATACACGTTTTGGGACCCCCTGAGTCGAAATAACCAAGTCCCGCGAAATGGTCTGTGTGTGTGTGTGTGTGTGTGTGTGTCAGTGTGTGTGTGTGTGTGTGTGTGTGTGTGTGTGTGTGTGTGTGTGTGTGTGTGTGTGTGTGTGTGTGTGTGTGTGTGTGTGTGTGTGTGTGTGTGTGTGTGTGTGTGTGTGTGTGTGTGTGTGTGTGTGTGTGTGTGTGTGTGTGTGTGTGTGTGTGTGTGTGTGTGTGTGTGTGTGTGTGTGTGTGTGTGTGTGAACAGAC
Source organism: Aelia acuminata (assembly GCA_911387785.2). Classification (NCBI taxonomy): domain Eukaryota; kingdom Metazoa; phylum Arthropoda; class Insecta; order Hemiptera; family Pentatomidae; genus Aelia; species Aelia acuminata. Next base: position 107,751,496 of record OU426978.1, on the reverse strand, counting down.
TAGCTCAAAAACTATAAACCGTGCGAACCTGAGATTGGGTATTTAGTGTATGTATATGCCCGCGATGTGACAGCAAAAATTTCATCAAAATCGCTCAAAGGGAGGGGGTACTTTATTTAATGACTTTTTAAGTTTTTTTCGATTTTCTCAAAAACGGCTCTAACGATTTTGATTAAACTGAGTATTTGATCTATTTATATTCCCAAGATGTGACTGTAAAAATTTCATCAAAATTGATTAACCGGAGGGGGGACTTTACTTAATAAATTTTGTATTATTTTCACGTGTTTTTTTTTATTTACTCAAAAACAGTTTTAACGATTTTGATCAAACTGGGTATTTGATGTATGTATATGCCAATGATGCGATAGCCAACATTACAACAAAATTCATCAACCGGAGGGGGGACTTTACTTAATAAATTTCGTATCATTTTCACGTGTTTTTTTTATTTACTCAAAAAAGGCTTTAACGATATTGATCAAACTGGGTATTTGATGTATGTATATGCCAAAGATGTGATAGCCAACATTTCATCAAAATTGGTCAAACGGAGGGGGGACTTTACTTAATAAATTTTGTATCATTTTCACAAGTTTTTTTTAGTTACTCAAAAACGGTTTTCACGATTTTGATCAAACTGGGTATTTGATGTATGTATATGCCAAAGATGTGATAGCCAACAGTTCATCAAAATTGATCAACCGGTGGGGGGACTTTACTTAATAAATTTTGTATCAATTTCACGTGTTTTTTTAATTTACTCAAAAACGGCTTTCACGATTTTGATCAAACTGGGTATTTATGTATGTATATGCCAAAGATGTGATAGCCAGCATTTCATCAAGATTGATCAACCGAAGGGGACACTTTATTTCATAACTTTTTTTCTAATTTTTAGATTATCTCAAAAACGGCTTTAACGATTTTCTTCATATTCGTCATGTTTAATGAAAATTGAGTGTTATTTAATATCAGGTAAGCGTTATCATTATTAAAATGTTCTGGGGGGTTTATAGAGCAAATGAAAACAAAAATAAGAAATGAATGTGGAAAATGTGTAACTTTGAGAAGTGGCATTAACAAAACGCATTAATTTCTTATCTAAGTAAGTTGGTAAGTGAAAGTTGTGTGTTGCGCGCACGCACCAGGTTTTTTTTTGTTAATTGTTAAAGCCGTTTTTGAGTAAATAAAAAAAACCCGTGAAAATGATACAAAATTTATTAAGTAAAGTCCCCCCTTCGGTTGATCAATTTTGATGAAATTTTTACAGTCATATCTCGGACATATTAATACATCAAATACTCAGTTTAATCAAAATCGTTAGAACCGTTTTTGAGAAAATCGAAAAAAACTTAAAAAGATTTTAAATAAAGTACCCCCTCCCTTTGAGCAATTTTGATGAAAGTTTTGCTGTCGCATCGCGGGCATATACATACACTAAATACCCAATCTCAGGTTCGCACGGTTTATAGTTTTTGAGCTAGTCTGTTCACATACACACAGACACACACACACACACCTGTATTTTTTTTTTTTTTTTTTACAAAGTTTATTACTTTCACTTACCTATATATGAAATATATAGTAAGTGGAAGTATTGCGATCGTGAAAAATTTCGACTTCCGGTTTTCAACGGAAATACACGTTTTGGGACACCCTGAGTCGAAATAACCAAGTCCCGCGAAATGGTCTGTGTGTGTGTGTGTGTGTGTGTGTGAACAGACTAGCTCAAAAACTATAAACCGTGGGAACCTGAAATTGGGTATTTAGTGTAGGTATATGCCCTCGATGTGACAGCGAAAATTTCATCAAAATTGCTCAAAGGGAGGGGGTACTTTATTTAATAACTTTTTACGTTTTTTTCGATTTTCTCAAAAACGGCTCTAACGATTTTGATTAAACTGAGTATTTTATCTATTTATATGCCCGAGATATGACTGTAAAAATTTCATCAAAATTGATTAACCGGAGGGGGGACTTTACTTATAAACTTTGTATCATTTTCACGTGTTTTTTTTATTTACTCAAAAACGGCTTTAACGTTTTTGATCAAACTGGGTATATGATGTATGTATATGCCCGAGATACGACTGTAAAAATTTCATCAAAATTGATCAACCGGAGGGGGGACTTTACTTAAAAAGTTTGTACCAATTTCACGTGTACATATTTTTTATTTACTCAAAAACGGTTTTCACGATTTTGAAGAAACTGGGTATTTGATGTATGTATATATCAAATATGTAAAAGCCAACATTTCATCAAAATTGGTCCAACTGATGGGGCACTTTATTTCATGACTTTTTTTCCAATTTTTACCTTTTTTTCGATTATCTCAAAAACGGCTTTAACGATTTTTATCAAATTCACCATGTTTAATGAAAATTAGGTTTTCTTTAATATCAGGTAAGCTTTATCATTATTAAAATGTTCTGAGGGGGCTTTTTTTTTGGGGGGGGGGGGCTTTTTTGTTTGTTTGTTTCTTTCTTATAAAGTACCTTTGTTTTTGTTTACATGGAGAAATTAATTGTCTCTCGTTACGCCTAAAAATAAGAAATGGCAAAGTATGAGATATGATAAAAACAAAGAAAACATAAAGAGGAGAAAAAAAGAAAAATATTCAGTCAACTCATAAAACTCGTTGAGCCCACGCATGCGGAGTACGCCTTTAATGACAGTTTATAATCAGTTGTTCATAATTAAAGCCGTTCTGTTCATTTGAGAAGTGGCTATTAACAAAACGCATTAATTTCTAATCTAAGTAAGTTGGTAAGTGAAAGTTGTGTGTTGCGAGCACGCACCAGATTTTTTTTATTAATATCTTCTGTATAATAAGCAAATTTTCCTTTATTTATTTCATTTTATATCATGGTCCCAAATATAGGATATATATATCCCATATTAGGACAACCCCTATCCCATATTAAGAGCCTATTTTCAAAAAGTAAAAATTTTACTTATCTCACATTAACCATGATTAAAAATTTAAAATAAAAAAAGTATCCCATAATAGACCACTTTACACTACATATCACACTGAGTTGAATTAATTCTATTATATTTACATTGTAATAAAGCACTTTCAGCTCAAAAGCCAATATTATTTCATTTAAAAGGAAATTAGATGCCCTTTTCAATAATATGCGTTTGTATGAGGATATTTTAGAGAGAATTCAGCTGTATTAATTTGTATGTGCCTCTTCTAATATAATAATAACAAATGTTTTATTTTCTTATTAGTGTTTACAAGTTTTTTATTAATGAAACATTTTTGTGGCATTGGTCACTGTGACCGTCAGCCAGAGTTAGTTGCCTTTCATAAATACATGATCCTAATATTTGAAATTAATGTAAATAAACATAGGTGTATCTTTCCCTATCTGAAAAAATATATCTCTTTAATATTCTTGTGCACAAAAATAATCCTAAAATAAACAAATAGTGCCTATATATATGTATATACAAAAAATCTACTAACCCTAAAAGAAAATACAAATTCACATTCATAACTATTTTTTTTTTTTTTTATAACAATAAATTATTTACGATTAAATTAAATCTATTAACTAAAATTATTATATCCGTAATTGAACTCCTTTACTAATCTACTTCTGTAATGCCAAGCTAATTTACAGTATCTTATAAAGGAATTGAAGTTTTCGCTGTTTAATATTTCAATAATTTCTTCAATAGTCAGAATAGTCTTACAGAAGTATTTTAGTCGGAATTCGGACAAAACGGGTCATACTGCTATAAAATGAAAATTATTTTCAATTTCTTTTCGGTTGCATAGTTAGCAAAGTTGTAATTGTCCCTCGTTATATATTTTAAAATTATAGCCAGTATAAATTATATAGCTATAATTATTATAAAATTATATAGCTATTAAAAGTATAGCCAAAATTTAATATAAAATAAATAACATTTCACACCTAGCTTTAAAGACCCAGCTAATGTCTCGGATTTTCATATTTTAAAAATAATTTATTTTGTTTACATCATGACATAATTTTACCCTAAAAGAATCTACAATCTAACCCTAAAAGAAAATACAAATTCATATTCATAACTAGTTTTTATAACAATAAATTATTTATGATTAAATTAAATCTATTAACTAAAATTATTATATCCGTAGTTGAACTCCTTTACCAATCTACTTCTGTAATGCCAAGCTAATTTACAGTATCTTATCAAGGAATTGAAGTTTTCGCTGTTTAATATCTCAATAATTTCTTCAATAGTCAGAATAGTCTTACAGAAGTATTTTAGTCGGAATTCGGACAAAATGGAGCATACTGCTATAAAATGAAAATTATTTTCAATTTCTTTTCGGTTGCATAGTGAGCAAAGTTGTAATTGTCCCTCGTTATATATTTTAAAATTTAGATTTAACATTTCACACCTAGCTTTAAAGACCCAGCTAATGTCGCGGATTTTCATATTTTGAAAATAATTTATTTTGTTTACATCATGACATAATTTTTTATACAACAAAAACGTATTTGTTTTGTTTGCCCTGTCGATGTTATTTTTGTGAAAACTTTGTTCCACAATATCCCTAAGTTGATGTAATTGTTTTTTCAGAATTACTGTATTTTCAAAGTTAATGTGTAAGCTTGCATCATGGTCCTCAATCATTTTAATTATATCCGCAAACCAATATGTTTTATTTTTTATTATTTCTTTTGCTAAAAATTTAGGTAATCAGTCATCAGGCATATTTAACACTCTAATGATATAATCATGGTATAGTTTCAGTGCAAATAAAAACGGTGGCCTACTCTGTGTTTCCAAGTAAATCATGTAACCTGGAGTGTTTTGTGGTAAATAAAGGAGTTTTTTGATAAAGTAATAAACAATTCGATTTACTTGGTGATATTGTTTACCACCCCAGCATCGTGCGCCATACGTTATTACTGATCTAACAACCGTATTAAATATTATTATTTTCTGGCATATGCACCACTTTTAGATTAAATTTTACTATATTAGATTCAAATCGACATAATACTCTTATAAGTCGATAACTCACTCATATTATTTCCTCATTAGATAGAGAATTTTATCCTCTATCTATTGATATATAGATAATTGGGCTGGTTGAAGAGAGATTTTTGCTCATGGCATTTTTGGATGACTGTTTTACAACAAAAAAAAATCTGGTGCATGCGCGCAACACACAACTTTCACTTACCAACTTACTTAGATAAGAAATTGACGTGTTTTGTTACATATCATTTCCCAAAGTCACAGATTCTTCTACATTCATATCTTATTTTTATTAATCGTTAAAGCCGTTTTTGAGTAAATAAAAAACCCCGTGAAAATGATACAAAATTTTTCAAGTAAAGTCCCCCCTTCGGTTGATCAATTTTGATGAAATGTTGGCTATCACATATTTGGCATATACATACATCAAATACCCAGTTTGGTCACAATCGTGAAAGCCGTTTTTGAGTAAATAAAAAAAACACGTAAAAATTATACAAAATTTATTAAGTAAAGTGCTCCCTGCGGTTGATCAATTTTGATGAAATTTTTACAGACATATCTCGGGCATATTAATAGATCAAATACTAAGTTTAATCAAAATCGTTAGAGCCGTTTTTGAGAAAATAAAAAAAAACACGTGAAAATGTTACAAAATTTATTAAGTAAAGTCCCCCCTCCGGTTAATCAATTTTGATGAAATTTTTACAGTCATATCTCGGGCATATAAATAGATGAAATACTTAGTTTAATCAAAATCGTTAGAGCCGTTTTTGAGAAAATCGAAAAAAAACCTAAAAAGTTATTAAGTAAAGTACCCCCCTCCCTTTAAGTAAGTTTGATGAAATTTATGCTGTCACATCGCGGGCATATACCTACACTAAATACCCAATTTCAGGATCGCACGGTTTATAGTTTTTCGAGCTAGTCTGTTCACATACACACACACACACACAGACACACACACACACAGACCATTTCGCGGGACTTGGTCATTTCGACTCAGGGGACCCCAAAACGTGTATTTCCGTTGAAAACCGGAAGTCGAATTTTTTCACGATCGCAATACTTCCACTTACTATATATTTCATATATAGGTAAGTGAAAGTAATATAAATTTTTATGTTTAAGAATTTTATTTCCGTGATGAAAAATAATCTCTAATATTTATGGTATCATACGATTCTGTATGAAATGCAGAATTAATGAATAAATTTTGAAAGCTCTAGTTCAATTAGTAACCATTCTACAGAGGAAAGTCTTAACATGTACAAGTTGGTTTTGAGCTCACGTCGTCGTCGGAACTTCAAAAATCTCAAAAGTTCAAATGACCATAATTTTAAAACTGCTAGTTGGAATTGGGTAAAATTTGACATTTTTTATTATTCCTGCATGTACATAATACCAACAAACTTTTATCAAAATCTGAGGGGGGGGGGGGGTAAAATTTTGAACATCGGCTGGATGATTTGACGTGGAATGGCCCTGCTGTTTAATTATTTTACTTAAAGCTTAATTTTTACATCAAATGTTTACGAGAAATTGTCATTTGAATTTGTTGTGAGATATTTCAATAATTAAAGCATAATTTAAAAGAATGCTCAGATGCGTGAACCAGTTTTTTCTTTCTTCCCATATAGTATTACTTTAAACAGTTGTGTCTGTTGATGTGTTGTTTTAGTTAAAACTGTTTAAAGAACTGCTAATTTCTTTCTTCTTAATTTACAGTTGCAACTGCTATTCAAAATTAACAGTTTTGCCCATCACGGGTACCTACACACCGTATATTTAGTATCATATAGTGCGTCACGGGCATAGGTGAGGGTTGAAGTAAAGAATGGATGTTTTTAAATTGTAGATTATTTATTTTTTGAAACATGAGTTTAAGGTATTTACAGGACCTCTTTGAACACTATATTTGAACTTACGATATGGTCATTTGTTGGTGGGTTTGTTTGTTGACACAGTCATAGATGTCACTGAAAGAGCGCACTCTGGAATACGCCACATACTTATGTAAATACACATAAGGTAACTGTATCATAAGTTGGCAGTGCTCCAATAGTTGACATTTTGTACAAAAAGTGTGAATAATAAGATTCAGGGTTGATTATTTTGGTTAAAATTGTTTTGGTAATTTGCCAAGTTATACTAGTTAGCTGTCCTGCCATGGACATTAGTTTGATGAACTCAAGCTTATTTGTTAGGGGTTAGAATGGCGAATTTTCTAGTGGCCTGAAAACTTGGTTTCTGCTACCCAGTTTCATTAGGGTAGCAGAAACCAAGAAAGTCGAGTAAAATAAGCTTTTTAGTTGATTTATTTGAGCTCGAGGATGTTTTAATTACTTTTATGGTATTCAACAAGTTCATGAGAATCATATCTATACAATGTTTTAGGGCTTAAATGTAGGTGTCAACTATTAGAACAGAAATTGATCCCTAATTTCAATAGTTGACATAGATGTCAACTTACCTCAGAACTAGCAAATAGTGTTCCATCTGGGCCTGGTTTAAAGAAGTATGAGTCTGGCTGGATAACAGGTGTCTTATTTTATGAATTTACAGCTAGTGTGTTCTATCCATGGATCATTGAGAACAAAATTGCATAGCCAATGATCCTATTCCTAAATGGACAAGCGTCTCATCTAACTCTTCCCACTTCCCAACTCTGCAAAGAACATGGGAACATAATAATTGCTATTAGTCGCACTCTATCAAAATGCTACACATTTCATCCAACCAATGAATGTGTCCATCTTTAATTGCCTAATAGAGCACTGGAAGAGTAAAGTTCATCATCGGAGAGTCTAAAATCGTGCAAACCCAACATTAAAAAAACAAAAATCTATTTTTCAAACTTACTTGACTGCAGGATCTCATTTTTCGTTTAAATATGTTTGTTTGTGTCTCATTTAAGCAAATATTAATATTAAATTTAATATTAATATGTAAACCCACTTCAACAGTTACTATTTACAAATTGCTATAAAATTCAACTGATACTGTAGGTATATGCCATGGGGGGATGCAGCTGATGGTAAAGGGGTGCTGCAGCCCCACAGACCTTCATTTGGATCTGCCAATCAGCTTTTTTACTTTTATGCTCCTTTCCCACAACAAAAATTCTACTTCTTCTGCACATTATTTGTTCTTTAACATGCTTCCTTGCTTTAAGGAAAGTCAAATTCTATCCTTAAATGACGAAAAAATTTCCAAAGGGAGGGGTGTAATATTCAAAAGGAAAAAAATTGAAATTATCAATAAGTAAATTTATTGTAAAGTGTGTCATCACAAAGCTAAGAACATTAAAGATTGTTATTACAGAAGTAATACAGTTAGGGCAATAATAAGTCCTCATTAATCTACTTACTACCTAATTTCCTTGTGTATTTCCTTTAAATTTACTGAATATAGATCCTCCTTAGGTCCTCGACGGATAAAAAAAATACAGGATAAAAAAATAATTTTCCACAGGGTTCGAGAACGGTTGAAGAAGAAGAAGAAACAATTTATGGTGATGAATAATTTATGATTAAATGTTACGTCCTACTTAGATGGTTCCACAGTTTTTGTGATTGCTCATAATGTACTGTCATAAGTTTAAATGGATGATAAATCATGTTTCAAAAACAGCAAGAAAGGTTTTTTTTTTCTTTTACTAAAAGGGGAGCGGATAGCTGAATTTTCACCTCTTTCCTCCTGACAATTGTCAAATCCCTGGTAAAATGGTTTGAATTTTTCAACTTAACGACATAATGCATATTATTTTAAGGAAAAAACATTGGTTAAAATATAAAAATGCACTCTAAAGTGGTTAAAACCTTTACACTCTAACCAGGTATAATTTAACTAAACATCAAATCATAGAATCATAAATGAATTTCCATTCCATCTAACACTATCAAATGAATGGAGGTTTCCAGAACAAAATGCTTCTAGCAATTTAGTATCTAAACCAGAGTCTTTGAGACTTTCCATGCTAAATGCATTTGATTGCTTCAAAGGTGAACTTTTAATTGTTTCTTTGGGCCCTAAAAAAAAAATTAAATGAATAATAATATATTTTAATATACAAATTTGGCAAATAAATGAAAGAAAAATTAAATTAGGTAATAGATGGATAGGAAGATTAATGGAAGGTTTAATGGAAGGAAGTCCAAATGGAAGGTTTATATATTATGTACGTTATATGTTATAGGTATTAATATACATGTCGGCCATTAGGGGATATCCCAGGGAGACATAATAGCCCGGGAGCTGAGGGGCAAAAAGGGTCTCATTTCATAGATAACAAATGTGAACGTCTACCACCTCAGATCGGTTGCCATCAAATTTTATAGCCAGCAAAATCGACATTTTCAAATTTTCGCTTATAATTCGAAAACAATTCATTGCAGAGAAAATTGTGTTCTTTCTAAAATAAAATGGCATAAAATTTCGCGTCGACTGAGGTCCTCACAGTTAAAATCGGTTAAGTATTTTCGCCGAAACCGACAATCAATTTAGCTACTTTAGCGGAAAAATGAATTACGCTCATGTTCCAAGACCTGCAATTTGAAGAGGGCTACTCCAAACAAAAAATGTTAGGTACGTGTAATAGTTGTAGAATTCCAAATTCTGTGTAAAACGAGCTCATTAATTTTAAAATTAGCCCACTCCAATAGAGGGAGACAAAGTAATTAAAACGTGAACGTATTTAGCGCCTAGATGTCTAAAATCCGTGAAGTTTTGGAGTTTTATTTTCAGTTTCTCACATATAAATCGGCAAATATAATGATATATGTGAAGGTTAAATCGGTTGTCTTCCATCTGTTAAAATAAAAGATAAATTTTGCCAAGTATCTAACTGTCTAAGTAATTATTTTGTGAATATTTTATCAAATCCCCTGATACTTCAAAAACCGAAGTCTTAGCAGGAAGTAAGCATTACGAATACTTTCACGTTTTTATTTGTAATTCCACACAGGGTTTAGGTAATATGTGTAAGGAACTTGTTTCATGCTAAATTTGATGCTCTGCAACTTTTATCTATAACATTTTTAATTTAAAGTAGTAGTACTCAATTCGATAGGTATGTGCCTTTTTTTACTTTCACTTACCTATATATGAAATATATAGTAAGTGGAAGTATTGCGATCGTGAAAATTTTCGACTTCCGGTTTTCAACGGAAATACACGTTTTGGGGTCCCCTGAGTCAAAATAACCAAGTCCCGCGAAATGGTCTGTGTGTGTGAACAGACTAGCTCAAAAACTATAAACCGTGCGAACCTGAAATTGGGTATTTAGAGTATGTATAAGCCCGCGATGTGACAGCAAAAATTTCATCAAATTTGCTCAAAGGGAGGGGGTACTTTATTAAATAACTTTTTAAGTTTTTTTCGATTTTCTCAAAAACGGCTCTAACGATTTTGATTAAACTGAGTATTTGATCTATTTATATGCCTGAAATATGACTAAAAATTTCATCAAAATTGATCAACCGGAGGGGGGACTTTACTTAATAAATTTTGTATCATTTTCACATGTTTTTTTTATTTACTCAAAAACGGTTTTAAGGATTTTGATCAAACTTGGTATTTGATGTATGTATATGCCAAAGATGTGATAACCAACATTTCATCACAATTGATCAACCGGAGGGGGGACTTTACTTAATATATTTTGTATCATTTTCACGTGTTTTTTTTATTTACTCAAAAACGGTTTTAACGATTTTGATCAAACTTGGTATTTAATGTATTTATATGCCCGAGATACGACTGTAAAAATTTCATCAAAATTGATCTACGGGAGGGGGGACTTTACTTAATAAATTTTGTATCATTTTACGGGGTTTTTTTATTTACTCAAAAACGGCTTTAACGATTAACAAAAATAAGATATGAATGTAGAAAAAGGTGTGACTTTGGGAAATGATATTTAGCAAAACACGTCAATTTCTAATCTAAGTAAGTTGGTAAGTGAAAGTTGTGTGTTGCGCGCACGCACCAGATTTTTTACTTTCACTTACCTATATATGAAATATATAGTAAGTGGAAGTATTGCGATCGTGAAAAATTTCGACTTTCGGTTTTCAACGGAAATACACGTTTTGGGGTCCCCTGAGTCCACATTAATTTATAATCTAAGTAAGTTGGTAAGTGAAAGTTGTGTGTTGCGCGCACGCACCAGATTTTTACTTTCACTTACCTATATATGAAATATATAGTAAGTGGAAGTATTGCGATCGTGAAAATTTTCGACTTCCGGTTTTCAACGGAAATACATGTTTTGGGGTCCCCTGAGTCAAAATAACCAAGTCCCGCGAAATGGTCTGTGTGTGTGTGTGTCTGTGTGTGTGTGTGTGTGTGAACAGACTAGCTCAAAAACTATAAACCGTGCGAACCTGAAATTGGGTATTTAGAGTATGTATATGCCCGCGATGTGACAGCAAAAATTTCATCAAATTTGCTCAAAGGGAGGGGGTACTTTATTTAATAACTTTTTAAGTTTTTTTCGATTTTCTCAAAAACGGCTCTAACGATTTTGATATAACTGAGTATTTGATCTATTGATATGCCCGAGATATGACTGTAAAAATTTCATCAAAATTGATCAACCGGAGGGGGGACTTTACTTAATAAATTTTGTCTCATTTTCACGTGTTTTTTTTTATTTAATCAAAAACGGTTTTAACGATTTTGATCAATCTTGGTATTTGATGTATTTATATGTCCGAGATATGACTGTAAAGATTTCATCAAAATTGATCAACAGGAGGGGGGACTTTACTTAATAAATTTTGTCCAATTTTTACCTTTTTGATCGATTATCTCAAAAACGGCTTTGATGATTTTTATCAAATTCGTTATGTTTAATGAAAATTAGTTGTTATTTAATATCAGGTAAGCTTTATCATTATTAAAATGTTCTGAGGGGGCTTGAATGGGGAAGGGGCCTTTTTTGTTTTTCTATAAAGTACCTTTGTTTTAGTTTATATTGAGAAATTAACTGTCTCTCATCACGCCTAAAAATAAGAAATGGCTAAATATGATATATGAAGAAAATCAAGTAAACATATACAGGAGAAAAAAAGAAAAATATTCCGTCAACTCATTAAACTCCTTGAGCTCACGCATGCGCCGTACGCCTTTAATGACAAACCAATGCGTTATAATTAAAGCTGTTTTGTTCATTTGAGAAGTGACAATTAACAAAACGCATTAATTTCTAATCTAAGTAAGTTGGTAAGTGAAAGTTGTGTGTTGCGCGCACGCACCAGATTTTTTTTTTGAGCAAATGAAAACAAAAATAAGAAATTAATGTGGAAAAATGTATAATTTTGAGAAGCGGCAATTAACAAAACACATTAATTTCTAATCTAAGTAGTTGGTAAGTGAAAGTTGTGTGTTGCGCGTACGCACCAGATTTTTACTTTCACTTACCTATATATGAAATATATAGTAAGTGGAAGTATTGCGATCGTGAAAATTTTCGACTTCCGGTTTTCAACGGAAATACACGTTTTGGGGTCCCCTGAGTCGAAATAACCAAGTCCCGCGAAATGGTCTGTGTGTGTGTGTGTGTGTGTATGTGAACAGACTAGCTCAAAAACTATAAACCCTGCGAACCTGAAATTGGGTATTTAGAGTATGTATATGCCCGCGATGTGACAGCAAAAATTTCATCAAATTTACTCAAAGGGAGGGGGTACTTTATTTAATAACTTTTTAAGTTTTTTTCGATTTTCTCAAAAACGGCTCTAACGATTTTGATTAAACTGAGTATTTGATCTATTTATATGCCCGAGATATGACTGTAAAAATTTCATCAAAATTGATCAACCGGAGGGGGGACTTTACTTAGTAAATTTTGTATCATTTTCACGTGTTTTTTTTATTTACTCAAAAAAGGCTTTAACGATTTTGATCAAACTTGGTATTTGATGTATTTATATGCCCGAGATATGACTGTAAAAATTTCATCAAAATTGATTAACCGGAGGGGGGACTTTACTTAATAAATTTTGTATCATTTTCACGTGTTTTTTTTATTTACTCAAAAACGGTTTTAACGATTTTGATCAAACTTGGTATTTGATGTATTTATATGCCCGAGATACGACTGTAAAAATTTCATCAAAATTGATCTACGGGAGGGGGGACTTTACTTAATAAATTTTGTATCATTTTCACGGTTTTTTTTTATTTACTCAAAAACGGCTTTAACGATTAACAAAAATAAGATATGAATGTAGAAAAATGTGTGACTTTAGGAAATGATAATTAGCAAAACACGTCAATTTCTAATCTAAGTAAGTTGGTAAGTGAAAGTTGTGTGTTGCGCGCACGCACCAGATTTTTTACTTTCACTTACCTATATATGAAATATATAGTGAGTGGAAGTATTGCGATCGTGAAAAATTTCGACTTCCGGTTTTCAACGGAAATACACGTTTTGGGGTCCCCTGAGTCGAAATGACCAAGTCCCGCGAAATGGTCTGTGTGTGTGTGTCTGTGTGTGTGTGTGTGTGAACAGACTAGCTCAAAAACTATAAACCGTGCGATCCTGAAATTGGGTATTTAGTGTAAGTATATGCCCGCGATGTGACAGCATAAATTTCATCAAAATTACTCAAAGGGAGGGGGTACTTTATTTAATATTTTTTTACGTTTTTTTCGATTTTCTCAAAAACGGCTCTAACGATTTTGATTAAACTGAGTATTTGATCTATTTATATGCTCGTGATATGACTGTAAAAATTTCATCAAAATTGATTAACCGGAGCGGGGACTTTACTTAATAAATTTTGTATCATTTTCACGTGTTTTTTTTATTTACTCAAAAACGGCTTTAACGATTTTGAAGAAACTGGGTATTTGATGTATGTATATACCAAATATGTGGGGCCGGGATGGCCGAGTGGACAAAGGCGCTTGCAATAGGTAATCAAAGTTAAGCAACGTCGAGCGTGGTTAGTACTTGGATGGGTGACCGCTCCATTCGGGTGACCACCCGCCAATGAACGCCACGCAGTCCAGGCCTACCCCCACCCCTGGGTATGTGAGGCCCGTCAGCCTACTGGAGGCGACTCACACCGACCGGGCGAAGGAGTGATGTACCTTCCCCGTGTATCCCATCGAGAATCGTGGTGTGGTTTTCCAGGATATCAGTAACCACCCGGAGGTTTGGTACAAGGACGGTATGCTCCAGGGAAAGAAATATAGGTCCTCAGGGCCTGCTGACTCTGGGCTGCCATAATCCTTGGATCTAGACCAGTTTGTCACTGTCCTTGAACCCGAGAGAGCTGACGCCATCGGTGGGAAGGACACTGCCAAATTGGCCCCAATGGGATAGGTATGGAGCTATGGGCAGTCTGCCGCTGCACCATGGTGACCATGGTTTGCAGCAACGTGAGGTTGGGCTACCCCCTCCAGGCTGTCTGTGCTCCCACAGGCAACACAAATGTCTGTAAGAAGACCTCACCGCGCGGCCAAAGGTCTCATTAGGCCTAATGCGCCAACCGAAAAAAACAAAAAAAAAAAAAAAAAAAATATACCAAATATGTAAAAGCCAACATTTCATCAAAATTGGTCCAACTGAGGGGACACTTTATTTCATGACTTTTTTTTCCAATTTTTACCTTTTTTTCGATTATCTCAAAAACGGCTTTAACAATTTTTATCAAATACGTCATGTTTAATGAAAATTAGATTTTCTTTAATATCAGGTAAGCTTTATCATTATTAAAATGTTCTGAGGGGGCTTTTTTTTGGGGGGGGGGGCGCTTTTTTGTTTGTTTGTTTCTTTCTTATAAAGTACCTTTGTTTTTGTTTACATGGAGAAATTAATTGTCTCTCGTTACGCCTAAAAATAAGAAATGGCAAAGTATGAGATATGATAAAAACAAAGAAAACATAAAGAGGAGAAAAAAAGAAAAATATTCAGTCAACTCATAAAACTCGTTGAGCCCACGCATGCGGAGTACGCCTTTAATGACAGACCATTGTTCATAATTAAAGCCGTTCTATTCATCTAAGTAAGTTGGTAAGTGAAAGTTGAGTGTTGCGAGCACGCACCAGATTTTTTTTCTATGTATGTTCACCGATTACTCCAAATTGGATGGACCAATTGGGACAAAACCTTTTGTATCTTGTAGAGTATTATTGCGAGGTGGTGGGAAAAAACATGAAAATAATTATTTAATTTACGCTCAAAATTACTTGTTGGAAAAACATATGTTTATATATAACATAAGGTATGCTCCAACAAGCTATAAAACTAATTGATAACTAACAAATCTTAATACTGTTTTACTGCTGGATGAATCAAATAGGAAAACCAACCAATCAAATTCAGAATCAAAAGAGTGGGGGAGAACATAAGCAGTCTGTTAGTTATCAATGTGTTTTAAGTGCTTGTTGAAACAACTCTATAAATAACCTTAACTATTTTTTTCAAAAATAGATTTAAATAAAGATATATATTTCAGCAGAATGTAATATCGCTGTCTTTATGAACGTTCCTAAGGAAGCAGTTGAGGTTACCTTAACTGGTTCCTATGTTATACTAACATTTAAGCTTAAGTGTTCCTTTAGATAATTCTCATTTTATGAACCTTCCTTAACAATTCCTTTCCTTAACTAATATGCATTTATTAAGGTGCAAATTTAAGGCCACCCTAACTTGAGTACTCTGCCGCTAGGTGTAACCTCCCTAAACTGACATCTGTGTTTACTTCACTCTTGTTTACTGTGTTGTTTAGAGTGTTTTAAGTAGTTAATGTGGCAATTACAGCTCTAGAACTATAAGAAAATGATAATTGGAGTAGAAATCACTCAAAGTTGAATAGTGTGCAAACATTTTTGGTGTAAAAGAATAAACAAATGTATACAATATTTCATCTAACCGATTACAAAACAACTTAATGGATTCTTCACGATAACAATCAAAAATATCTTTATTATAAGATGAAGATGCAAATGAGAGTGAAAAAGTGTGATAAAACAATGTTAGGTAGTGTTAGTCTCAAACTTTATTTCTCTAGAGGTTAGCTTGGGGGATGAGAGACTGCAATATTCTTCTAATTAAGATGTTTGTAATATACCATTGTATATTTATTATATATTTCTTAATATTCTTTAAAATATTCTTGGATGGTTTAGTTCCAACCTTCTTCATGAGTAGGAGTTGTAAATGCTAGATATGTGTAAATTAGTAACCAACTTATTTTAAAAAAGATGTGTGTTGGAAATGTGAAATATTAAAGCTTCAATTTCCTTAAAAAGTAAGCTGAAATTTATTCTCAACAACTTCATATTCTTATATGAATTATTAAAAACTGATTGCTTACTTTAGAATGCTATTCCTTTTGTATTAGCATATTAATTATTGAAAAATCTTAGTGGATGTACATGTGTTTTGACAATTTATAAAGAATTGGTTTATTAGTGTGTATTATGATTCTGTTATTTATTTTTCATTTTTATATAATAATAAATAAAAGTTGTCTAGCAATTTATTTCAGTTCTTTTTACATTTCTCTTACCACTCTTCCAAAAACTTGCTATACCAAACTTATCTAATTTCAACAAATTCCATGAAAGCCTTTTATGTAACATAGGCATAGATAAATAAATAAACTTTAAAAATGTTAAATTGGTACTATTAAAATTACATTTAATTTTCTCAGGATTCAGTCTATATTTCATATCAAGATTTTGTTTTGTCAATAAGTAATTGAGTAAAAATATCTTTACTATTAATAATTAGGATTATATTTCTCATTACAGTACTACTTGCAGAAGAAAAAAATGAATTCACTTAATATTCTTTCAGATGTTTATATCACCAACTAATCAAATATTTACAATTACAGCTCTAATACTGGCTACTGAAACATAATTAATGTTAGAAATGTAGAAATGGAAAAGATTCAAAAGCTTCTGCATCAAAATGTTAGTGATTAAAGTTGTACACTTAAGTAATACTATCAATAACTATACTAAATAAGTATGCATTAATTGAAAATAATACATCTTTTGTTTTGATTTTGCTTATATAGAGAAATTATCTGTCTCTCATTATGCCTAGTAATAAGAATGACTACATATGAAAACATTTGATAAATATATTAAGGAGAAAAAAAGAAAAATATTTCACCAAGATTAAAATTTTTATTTATCTTAAAAAGTGCAATAATATTTCACCACCTTTGTTGTTCATATAAATAAAGTAAAAATTCCAAAAAGTCGTTTGTTCTTAATAAACGGTTCTTTTTAATAAGTATTTAAGTCCTGATATTTGTTTTCTGTTTTTATTTCTATTATTAAATAGTTAAGGAGAGGCTAAAAGTAGCTAATCACCTACCTTAGCACTAAGGAAGGAAAACAGATCAAATTTATAGGAACACCTTAAGATCTAAGGCGTCCTTAAGATAAAAAAGGTAAAGGAACGTTTATAAAATGAAAATTGTGTTAAGGTTAGCTAAAGGTGTGCATTTTAAGGAAGCCTTTAAGCAAGGCGTTCCTTAGGATCGTTCATAAATACGGCCCTTAGTATATATACAGGGTGCGCCAGAGAAACTTACTTATTTGAAAGGTCAATAAAAATAAAAATACTTGAGTTATTGTTTTAAATTTTTTTTTGTTAACCGACTTCGAAAGAGGAGGTTACTCAATTCGATACGTATGTGCCATTTTTTTTTTTTTTTTTTATTTTTATTTTTTTTTTCTATGTATGTCCACCGATTACACCGAGATGGGTGGACCAATTCGAACGAAACCTTTTGCATCATGTAGAGTATTTTCCCAATGTGGTCCCATTAAAACCTTTTTTAGGTTCTTAATTTATTAAAGAAGTTATTGGGAAAAATCATGAAAATAATTATTCAATTATCGCTCATAATATTTACTTATTTGAAAAACATATGGCATATACATCATAAGGTATGCTCCAACAAACTATTAAAACACGTTGATAAATAACAAACTGATCATGTACTATCCCCGCTTTTTTTATTCTGAATTTGATTGGTTGATTTCAAGCAATGCTGAATAATGTTTTAATGGTCGATGAATCGGTTGGGAAAACAAATCAATCCAATTCAGAATTAAAAGAGTGGGGGAGAACATGTGAAGTGTGTTAGTTATTGACCTGGTTTAAGTGCTTGTTGGAACAAACCTTATACATAACCTTAAATAAATTTTCAAAAATAGATTTTAATAAAGATATATAATATCACTGGAATATTGCTGTCGTTTTCTGAAAAATGAAACACTTCTTTATGGTTCCGGCAAAGTTATAGTTGTTTTGACCCTGTTCCTGGAAAATTTTGCAAAGAAATAAAACTGAAGAACATTTTTTTGGGTTGCTTAAAAGATTTTTTTATAGATTTAAGAAGATTAAAGCACATTAAATACCGATAACAGTAAAAAATCCTAAATGAATGTCTAAACGACGGATGGACAGTATAATCATAAAACCACAAAATTCATAGAATTTAAAGAAAGGCCGAGCATTAATAACCCTTTTTAAAAAAGATTCGTAAAATCGTAGCCATTATTGATTTAAATTAGATTTTGATTTCCGACTTCCACTCCCTATGCATATTGAAAAGGAATTCAATACTTCCTGGAAAAGCTGTTTTTCAGTTGATTCAGAGGCCTTAACAAAGCTGTCTGCTCCCGGAAACCCTCGATCACTGTCGGATATTAATGTACAATGTAATCATAAAATTTTGTGCGGATTCTTCACTCTTTTGTTATGTTATCCAGATTACTATTATCGGTTTTTAATTATGTTTCTGCAACTATAAAGGTGTTTAGATGAAAATTGCTGTGAGTGCCAAATTATTGATTTTGAGATAACAAATAACTATTAACTAAACGGGAAATCAACTACCGACCAGATCTTCAGCTTGAGGACCCTATTGGAGAGAGGATACGAATATAAACTGAAGACGCACCACCTTTTCATCGATTTCAAAGCAGCATATGATATCATCGACCGCGAAGAGCTTTACCGTGCAATGGAGGAACTCCGAATCCCACAGAAGCTCATATGCCTGGTAAGACTGACGATGAATGAGGTAATGTTCTCGGTTTGCGTCGGTGGAGAAATGTCTGCGGAATTCCTTGCGACTAAGGTGCTGCGTCAAGGAGATGCCTTTTCAATATTGCCCTAGAGAAGGCTGTGAGAGATTCTGGCGTGCAAGTTGGATGGACGATCTTTAACCGGAACGTACAACTCACTGTGGCTCAGCGTGAACCAGGCAAAGACAAAGTACTTGGTGACTGAAAAGACACCCAGGTGGAATACATGTTTGAACAGGTCTCCGATTTCGTATATTTGGGCTCAACGGTAACCCAGGGTAACCAAATAGATGTTGATGGTCGAAGAAGAATTGTCTCTACCAACCGGTGCTACTTCGGTTTGAGGAAACAGCTTGGTGGCCGCATACTCTGTCGGCAAACAAAGTTATACCTAAACAAGACCACCATTCGTCCTGTCCTGATGTACGGCTCGGAAACCTGGACAACAACCAAGGCATGCGAACAAGACCTTCTTAACGGAAAATTCTTCGCAGGATATTCGGAGGAGTGAAAACAAATGATGGAAACTGGAGGAGACGCAAGAACCAAGAGATATATGACGCATTCAGAGAGCTGAATATGTCCAGGTCATCAAACTGGGCCGATTGTGGTGGGCAGGGCATGTGGCTCCTATGAGTGAAGAGGATTTGCCCAGGAAGTTGCTGACAGAGCCTTTATATGGGACAAGAAGACGAGGAAGACCCAGGCTAAGGTGGAGTGACAGAGTCACGACTGATGCGGGAAACATCCTTGGTGTGAGCAACTGGATGGCAGCTGCTCAAAACCGCGACGAATGGCGGAAGCTGTTAGTGGAGGCTAGGTTGTTACCCATCACTGGGTTGTTGGGCCGAACTAGTAGTAGTAGTATTAACTAAGCTTAAATTTGGTTTGAAAATTAAGGAAGACATTATTTATGGATTAGACTATAATATGGACTTATTATAATTCCAGTCATGAAATAAGTACGTCCCACTAAAAAATTTTAATATTGTTTTCTTCCATCTCCAATTCCATCTATGATGGTGAATTGTTTAATTTTTTTTCTTTAAGTTACGATAACGTCTCTAGATTGGCACTCGAAAAGAGAGTCTAGAGACGAAATTCCTAAAGATAGTCATATGTCAAGAATTGTTTCCATTTCGAGGCAGTCATATTCTCAGATACCAAAATAACAAACGTAAATGTTGTGTATTATATTTCCCAATAAAACTGGTTGAAAAACGGCCAAAATCTCAACTGTTCTGTGGCATACCTACGACATCTTGAATTTGCCGAATTAATGTTTGAGCCGAGCAAAACTGAACACCTCCTTTCGGAACGCAGATGTATGTATGAAATAAACAAGTACCAAAGAAAATAATATTCCGCAAAGGAAAAAAGAAAGTCATTGTGGAAAAAAAGTTGTGTATGTCTTCCCGATGGAAAATTGGTCTTTGCAAAAAATCAAAGTAGACAGGGTGTTGAAAGGTTTGTACTGCATCTACCGCAAACGATTTTCAATTTTCTGTGCATATTCATAAAATGGATAATGTGACTATTATAATACAAAGTTGATTAAAATTGATATAATTATAATAAAAAGACACGGGATAGACGAATGTGGTATAGCGCTACCTGGATGGGCTGACTTTTATTTCGTGAAGGACCCACGCAATAGATCTCTATGGATAGAACAACAATCTAAGGAACCAAACTCACTTGTGTCTAAATAAAAAAAAAAAAAAAAAAAAAAAAAAAAAAAAGACTTCGAAAACCCGAAATCAGTTCAAAATGCACTAAAAATCTGTATAAAAAAAAGCATATCAATTTTTTTTTAGAAATCAACGCATTGCTCCCTTCCGGCTTATATTAGAAATTATCTTCCGCCACTAAAAAGTATGAAATAAAAAACATTTTATAAAAAAAAAAAAAATTAAACCGACTTCGAAAACTAACAACCAGTAAAAAAAAAAAAAGGCTAGTTTGTAAGGTTTGTAGTAGTCTCGAAGATGTTTCAAGAACGGCTGTCGTAGGGTGGCGGGATGGCCGAGTGGGCAAAGGCGTTAGAAAATACGCGTTGCCCATAGCAACGTCTGTTTGGAAACGTGAAGATAGCAAGTTCAAAACCCGCAGCCAGGGGAAAATTTAATTAATCTCGGCATCAATCCCCCACCCTCTCCCCTGGCCCGGAAAACCCCGTATAGCCTACAAGGCGAGGAAGGGGAGGACAAAAAAAAAAAAAAAAAAAAAAAAAAAAAAAAAAAAAAAAAAAAAAACGGCTGTCGTAGAGGTGGAAAAAAAAGATTAGAGAACATTAGGTAGAGATGTAGTGATTAGGGGACTACCTTGTTCTCTACTGTACCTTGTTAGGAAAATGTTTAGGAAATATTAATAATATTGCATTATATTATTAATAATATGAACTAGTATACCTTGCGATAAGTATTACTGCAGTGATAACGGAGGTCGTTTTTAAAGTTTTTATTTCATCATTCCACGAAACTTTAAAAATAGTTTCATGTTGAATTAATTCTATGTAAAGGTCGCGGTTCGCGTCCAGTTGTGGCTCTAGGGTGCGTCAGAGAAACTTACTTATTTGAGAAAAATCCCGAACGGTGAGTTGGACGGGTAGAGCGGTGGTAGGTGGCACATTTGGCGGGGAAATTCCCCAAGTTTGTTTCCCCTTCCAGTCAGTTGCAATCATGCTCACTTTCACATTTCCGGCTGCGTCAACAAACAAAACATGCGTTATTGGAGTGGTGAAAATCCGCGTGAACTTCACTAGAAGCCCCTTCATTGTGAACGAGTTACTATCTGGTGTGCGATATCGGTAATGGGAATAATTGGTCCATATTTTTTTGAAGAAAACGAACGTGCAGTTACCGTGAATGCAGCTCGTTACAGGAACATGATCGAGGAATTTTTTCTTCCAAGCCTCCAAGAAATGAAGATTAGGGAAGTGTGGTTTCAACAAAATGGAGGCACAGCACACACAACACGAGGTTCAATGGATTTGTTGCGACATTTCCCCGACCGCCTCATCTCTCTCAGAGGCGATCTCCCATGGCCGGTACCAGTTCTCCAGATTTGGCTCCCTGTAATTTTTTTTCATGGGGTTATTTGAAATCCCTGGTTTATGTCGATCGACCACAGACCATACCTCATCTCAAGAATAACATTCGCGACGCCATTGCCAACATACCGATTGATATGCTGCGAAGAGTGGAGAAGAACTTCAGAAATCGACTTAATCAGTGTTTGCACAATGGGGGGTCGCCATTTAACGGATTTGATTTTCAAGACTACAAGAAAAAAAACTTGGAACTTTGTATTCTAAAATAAAAAACATTTTATAAAAAAAAAAAAAATTAAACCGACTTCGAAAACTAACAACCAGTAAAAATAAATGCACTGAAAAGTATGAAATAATTACCTTCTGATTTTTATGAATACGCAGCAAAATTGAAAATCGTATGAAAAGCGGAAAAATGCATTAAAACGGATAATTTTATTTTAATTAGTACGAATACATACCAACTGTTAATAAAAATTATTAAATTAGAATATTAAATACCATGTTCAATACTTAACAATCTTTTCGGAGTCAGCGCAAAATAGAAAATCTATAGAGAATTTTTAAATTTTCCTAATTTTTAGTGTTAAAAATTTTTAATTATGCGCCGCCTCCGAAAAGATTGTTAAGTATTGAACATGGTATTTAATATTCTCATTTAATAATTTTTATTAACAGTTGGTATGTATTCGTACTAATCAAAATAAAATTATCCGTTTTAATGCATTTTTCCGCTTTTCATACGATTCTCAATTTTGCTGCGTATTCATAAAAATCAGAAGGTAATTATTTCATACTTTTCAGTGCATTTATTTTTACTGGTTGTTAGTTTTCGAAGTCGGTTTAATTTTTTTTTTTTTATAAAATGTTTTTTATTTTAGAATACAAAGTTCCAAGTTTTTTTTCTTGTAGTCTTGAAAATCAAATCCGTTAAATGGCGACCCCCCATTGTGCAAACACTGATTAAGTCGATTTCTGAAGTTCTTCTCCACTCTTCGCAGCATATCAATCGGTATGTTGGCAATGGCGTCGCGAATTTTATTCTTGAGATGAGGTATGGTCTGTGGTCGATCGACATTAACCAGGGATTTCAAATAACCCCATGAAAAAAAATGTGAAGAGATTGATTTACCAGCTGTCACGTTCCACTTAATAAACTGTCATTTCTGTCTTTAGTAGTTGAATTATGTTCTCGGTGGAAAAATATGGCCGCTGATACATCTTTCTTTAATAACCCTTATTGAATGCTAACTAGGTGTAAAATTCCACGTTGTTCTATTGCTGAACGTTCGGTATATATCTGTATATATTCAGCGATAACAGTAAACCTTCTTAATTTAGACCTAATCGACGGTTGGACACCATAATCATAAGACAAAAAAATACATGGAATTCCAAGAAAGACTGAGTAACCTTTTTAAAGCAGAATTTAAGACTTCTTCCAGTTCCGGAGGATCCTTTAAATTTAAATTCGTAGCCATTAGTGATTTAAATTAGATTTTGATTTCCGACTTCCAATCGTTATAGCCATTAAAAAGGAATACAATGATTCCTGGAAAAACTTATTTTCAGTTGATTTAGGGGCCTTAACAAAGGATTCAGGCACCTCTGTCTTCTTTCGAATACACTCAGTCTCCATCGGATAATAGTAAACAACGTAATCATTCTTCATGGAGTGACACTTCTATTATGTTATCCGGATTACTATTATCGGTTTTTAATTTTATTTCTGCAACTATTGAGGCGTATAAATTTAAAAGGTTGTCAGTGCCAAATTATTGATTTTGAGAAAACAAAAATCTGTTATCTAAGCTCAAATTTGGTTCGAAAAATATTATGGACATGTCAAGTTATGAAATAATTTCAATATTAGTTTTTTCCATCTCCATAAATGAATGAATTTTATTTAAACAGACGTTGAAAAAGGACTAGGTTGTGTTTATGGGTTTTTCGCATTTGAGCTAGTCATATTTGATAACCCTAATAACTAACATAAATATTGTGTATTGTATTTTCCAATCAATAAAAATTATGCTTGGACACTTTGTCCACACAGAAATTACATTATTTAAAAAACAAATTAAAATTTCAATGTTTGCTGATCAATAAAAAAAATCATATTATCAATAAAATGATAAAAAAAACAAAAACTTGATATCACCCAGAAAATAACCTCTTTGTATGAAAGTCCCCTCAGGAAAAATTTGGCAGCCATAAAAATGATTGATATCCTTGAAGCAACAATGTTTAGCATGATATCATAGAATTGAAGCAACAGTGTTTAGCAATTTATTTTCTCAATCATTTTTTATTACGAAGGATATTTTCTTAGTACTTCACTATTAAATTTAGTCAAAAATTCATCGAAAGGAATTATGAACATAATTGACTCAACCAAGAAGTATTTTTGAATTAAACCAGTAGTGTAGTATCGATAATAATAATATCCTTCGTAATAATAAATTAACCATAAAATGAGTCCCAAACCTTGTTGCTTCTATCTTAGCGGGACAGTCTTTTTGATACCGATCACTTTTATGGCTGCCCCTTTTTTGCTGAGAGGACTTCTATCCAATGATGTTGTTTAATCACTACTTATCCAACAATAGATTTAAATAAAGAAATATTAACGGTCCCTACCGGAGTAGTATATAATATCGCTATGGTTTTCAGTAGGATATTCAAGCGATCATAATTCCAAAATTACTTTCCAATTTATTATAAGCCATATAACCATCATCATCGATGCTCCATTAACGATATCTTGTCGAAAAAGGGCCAAAATCTCGACTGTTCAGTGACGTACCAACTTCATCTTGGAATGGCCGGATTTATGTAACAGCGGAGCAAACTCAACACAGATAATGTATATAAATGACAAGTACTGACGACAATGTTTAGCAAAGGAAAAACATTGTCATTGTGGAAAAACATTTAATGTGTTCCCTTCCCAATGGAATATTGATCTTTTAAGAAAAATCCATTTATAATCATAGAAGTTAGGGTGTTGAAAGTTGTATAATATATGCACCGCACTATATTTTCCACTTTTCTGTGTGTATTCATAAAATTGAAAAGGTGACTGTTTATATAATCATAATAAAAAGACCCAGGATAGAGGAACGTGGTATAGAGCGCAAACAAATTTCGAAATTATTTTTTAAACCAACGTATGGTTTTCTACAAATTATCTTCTCCAACTAAAAAGTATGAAATAAAAAACATTTTATAAAAAAAAAATTAAACCGACTTCGAAACCTAGGAACCAGTAAAAATAATGCACTGAAAAGTATGAAATAATTACCTTCTGATTTTTATGAATTCACAGCAAAATTAAAATTGGTATAAAAAGCGGAAAAATTCAATAAGATACACACTAATTGTTAATAGAAATTATTAAATTAAAATATAAAATACTATGTTCAATACAACACATTTTCAGAGGCGGCGCAAAATTTAAAAATTTTAACACTAGACCTTATAAAAATCTCAAAATCTTCTAAATGGAGCTTCTCTCCATATCTATTGATTTCAATAGCTGCTAATGAAATTGTATCAGTAACATGTTATTTTTATCTTGCGCCACCTCCGAAAATATTGTGTTGTATTGAACATAGTATTTTATATTTTAATATAATAATTTTTATTTAACGTCATTGTGTATTTGTACAACTCAAAACAAAATTATTCGTCTTAGTGCATTTTTCCTCATTTTAGAGGGGAGAGCGGGGTTGGTTGGCATAGTGGGTAGGGCCTTAGGCTTATAGTTTTCATCACACCTGTTGTGAAGGTGCCACCATCCTACCATGTGACCCGCTCGACCTTAGGAGTCTTGTCATGAGGTTTCAGTCCGATGCTAACAGTGTAGAGAAGAGTTTGCTTCATTGATTGATTTTACAACATATAAATAAATTTTTACATTTTCAGAAAATTTGGTTGTAAGGCATGGTAAAACATTAGAATCCGATTCTTTACACAAAGCCCCAAACTACTTTGAAAAACATAACCTTTCAATCAACCAGTTTCTTGTTTGGTTGTTCTCCCATGTCCTAGCAGCTATCTTTCATATGATCTCTCCTGTGAGGTTAGTTGGCGCAGTGGCGAATATGTTGATGTGACAATGTAGTAAAGGAGCCAGATGCAAAAAATCTCACCCATAGAACATACACCTACAAATTTCAGCATAGTTAGAAACAACAGAGTTAAGTGCGAAACCGACTGTCTGGCAGCGATAAAATTCTTACTAATGCCTTAAAAATTAATTTGAATAATTAGTTTTTTCACAAAAACTCACCCATAAAACATACGATTTATTCTTGTGCCAATTGATTCAAAAAGGTTCCTAAACACGAAATTCGGTCGTCCGGCTGGTTAAAAATTCTTACTAATACCCGCCAGACGCGTTTATAAGTCAAAAAATCGTTCCGATCCAAGTGGACATTTACCTATTTTTCCATTTAATTTTATTTATGAGCATTTCTAAATGTTGTTAGAAATTATTTTTAGGGTCCTAGCATTCATATTTAGCAAAAATAATCATTACTATCGATGCTATTTATTTATATCGGAGTTTAAAAGCAGCAAATGCATACTACCTAGCATTATTTCTTGGGACGACGAGGAGTTATTGTCCAGTTGATGTATTTTTTTTTGCCCAAAAATAACTTCCTGTATGATCATTGATTAGTCAATGTGAATATATAAATGTAATGTTTTAAGCAAATTCTTTGTAGTATTTACGTCGCCATTTAAGAGTTTATTTTTTATTGATTCGCCATATTTTTCTAGAATTTCCGTTTAAAGTGTTAAATTATAAGTACTTCTTTGAGTAGATGTAATGTAAAAATTTTCATTCTGCCATAAACAGAAATATTGCTGTAAAAATATTAAAAAGACAAAAACAAACTATTTTATTATGAAATATGAAAAACCGGAATCATTCACCTTATTATTATGCAAACCTTATTATAAAATACCAAGAACCGAAATAAAGCAATAATCGTTGTAGGAAAATAAAAACCATATATATTATCTATATAAAAAACGAGTTTTATTTAACACCAAAATATATACATAATACAAAATTGGATATAGAAATGAAATTAGAAGAAAATCAAATTAAAATTCGCCATCTATCGTAATCAACATAAATGAATTGTGAGAAAAGTGTGGGGGACCAAACTTCTAAAGCAAAGCATGCATTTTACAATTTCTCTGGTTGCAATTTTACAGGGCAAGAATTTTTTATTTAAAAATCCAAAGCTCTAAGGAATTTCCTACATCGTGTTCAACGAGTATTCTATCTTTAATTGATCGAAAAGGTATACAACAGTTGGTCTGCCTTTTATATTGAGTTAACTGTTTCTCTTTTGATTAAACAAGATTATTTTACAAAAGAGGATATGAATTAAAAGGAGTGTTTTCATCATTTAAGTTACAAAAAGAAGTTGAATAGTTTGTTGCAAGGCCAATAAGACGATAAGGCCCCAACAAAATCACTAAGGACTTAGACATATTAAAAAATTGCACTGCATATCACAAACGGATAAAATAATGAAATTAGAATAAAGTCAAAATGTGTGGAGGGGTCCAAAGTTCTTAAGCATTTCACGATTTCTCCGGTTGCAATTTAACAGAACAAAAAAAAAGACTAAACCAGGATATTTTAAGGAATTTCTAAGAAAATAAAAACTACATGGGTGATTCGCATTTAATTTGACCATTTAACTTTTTTAGAAATTGAATTTTGGGTTAAAAAAAATTCAACTTATGAATAAAATTGTATCTGAATATCATCAATAAGATGTTCAAAAAAACAAAGGTGAACAAAGTTTGTTAGTTCGTTCAGTATTAGTATTTTATATTATTTTTTCAACTCAAAAATGAGTTTAGTGAGGAGCGTTTCTGTATTTTTATTTATTTATTTTTTGTAATGTTTTTTTTTCTATTCTCGTTCACTCTCGTCACTCCATATCACAGCGTAAAAACTCATTTGTAAGGCATCGAATCTTGTTTTCCTTTTGTTGTACAATAATTACTAGGCTGGCGTCTATTCCTACTCCTTTACTTGCCAAGCTTAGTAGCCTATACTTTCTCGCGAGTTGACCTATGAATAAGTCGTTATGTCAAGGCTTAGGTTTTTCGTCTGATATTTGCAGCTCATTGATCATCTCGTGAAATATATATGATTTTGCAGCAGAGTTTTTACTCAGTTCAGTGTCAACGATTCATCCATAATTGATTCGTCCACTGCTTTACACGTAGGTCAAAGTCAAAGACTGAGGAGTATTTTCACAAGCTGAGTAGTTTATAGAGTAGAATAGTTTAACAAGCTGCCATTTTGCTTATTTTTGTTTTTCTTGGCCAACATCTCTTTTTTATTAAGAATATATTTTTCATTATGTATTCTTATTCATAATGTATCCTTAGTCTATTTTTTATGTTCTCTATTGCTCCTTTCTACAGCTTGTTAAAATGAGTTTTACAAAAGAAATGATTCATGTAGACATTAAAACATAACAATAACAACACTTCCCCACAATTATTTTTCCGTCACGAGTGTTACGTAACACTCGTGACATTTTCACAAAAAATCTCCTTCTTTAGCTAAACCAAGTGTCAGACATATATGAGAGGATGACCTCGAATAAATGTCCCTAAACAACATCTTTTGCACGAATAAGTCACATTTTTAAATTAACGCTGATACATACAATTAACGTAACACTCGTGACCTATAATTTTTGTGACATACATGATTTTGCATAAGATATCAAATAGCTGCCTATTAGATACTTTCTTCTCCAAGTTTGCACATCGACTGATACCGGTATTATCAGCAAAGGTTATCATAGCCATTCCCAACATTTAATCAATTATCAGGGGTTCATTTCAGGATGTGGTGAACTAAGCAAAACCAGCTTGGGGACTGTAACACTCGTGACGTTTTCAAACTTCACATTGAGATATTTTGTTTTATATGATGCCTAGATTCATTTAAATGTTGCCATCGTATTGCTTTGACAGCAAACTATATAAAAACATTTTACAAAAAAAATTAAACCGACTTCAAAAACTAGGAACCAGTAAAAATAAATGCACTGAAAAGTATGAAATAATTACCTTCTGATTTTTAGGAATACGCAGCAAAATTGAAAATGGTATGAAAAGCGGAAAAATGCATTAAAACGGATAATTTAGTAGGAATTATCGGTAATTAGTACGAATACATACAAACTGTTAATAAAAATGAATCGGTAATTAGTACGAATACATACAAACTGTTACTAAAAAATATTAAATTAAAATATTAAATACAATGTTCAATACATCACCATCTTTTCGGAGGTGGCGCAAAATAGAAAATCTATAGAGAATTTTAAGATTTTCCTAATTTTTAGTGTTAACAATTTTAAATTTTGCGCCGCCTCCGAAAAGATTGATGTATTGGGCATGGTATTTAATATTTTAATTTAATAATTTGTATTAACAGTTAGCATGTATTCGTACTAATCAAAATAAAATTATCCGTAACAAGTAAGTATTTTATAACAAAATAAAATGCATTTTTCCGCTTTTCATAACATTTTCAATTTTGCTGCGTATTCCTAAAAATCAGAAGGTGATTATTTCATACTTTTCAGTGCATTTATTTTTACTGGTTCCTAGTTTTCGAAGTCAGTTTAATTTTTTTTGTAAAATATTTTTTATTTCATGCTTTTTAGTGGCGGAAGATAATTTATAGGAAGCAATACGTTGATTTCTAAAAAAAATTTCGATGTGCTTTTTTTATACAGATTTCAAGTGCATTTGAACTGATTTCTGGTTTTCGAAGTCGTTTCGGTACCTCTCTTCTGACACTACTAGTCAGTTTGGTTCATTAGTTGGTTGTTCTATCCATGGTGGGAAAGGACGAGATCTATTCCGTGGGTCCCTCGCTAAATAAAAGTCAGCCCACCCAGGTAGCGCTATACCACGTTCGTCTATCCCGGGCCTTTATATTATAATCATATCAATTTTAATCAAATTTCTATTATAAAGAAGATGGAAATCAATATCTAATTTAAAACAATAATGGCCACGATTTTACGAATGTGCTTTAAAAAGGTTTATTAATGCTCCGCCTTTCTTTTAATTATATAAATTTTGTGGTTTTATGATTACGCTGCCCATCCGTCGTTTAGACATACATTTAAGGTTTTTCACTGTTAATGGTGTTTAATGTCCTTTAATCTCCTTAAATCTATAAAAAAAATCTTTTAAGCAACCCAAAAAAATGATCTCTTGAGTTTTATTTCTTGGCGAAATTTTCCAGGAACAAAGTCGAAACAACAATAACTTCTGTTTTTTTTTTTTTATTTGTTTTTTTAACGTCCGCTTTATGCCACGAAGGCTAATCGGGACGGGTTATTTACGGGTAACCAACCTCTTCTAATCCATGGCAAGCCGCTGAGTCTGTTGAGTGAGGCCATCACCGAACAGAATCGAGCGGGCTTGGGCTGGATTCGAACCCGCACCGCCAGCGTGGGAGTCGGAGACGCTATCCCCTCGGCCACTCAGCGGCGCAACAATAAATTTGCCGGAACCTTAAAGAAGTGTTTCATTTTTCAGAAAACGACAGCGATATTCTGCTGATAAAATATATCTTTATTTAAATTTATTGTTGAAAAATTAGTGAAGGTTATGTAAAGGGTTGTTCCCACAAGGACTTAAACCACGTCAATAACTAACACACTGCTCATGTTCTCCCCCACTTTTTTAATTCTGAATTTGATTGGTTGGTTTTCCCAACCGATTCATCGACCATTAAAACATTATTGAGCATTGCTTAAAATCAACCAATCAAATTTAGAATAAAAATGGGGGGATAGTACATGATCAGTTTTTCTAGTTATCAACGTGTTTTAATAGTTTGTTGGAGCATACCTTATGATACATATGTCATATGTTTTTCAAATAAGTAAATATTTTGAGCGATAATTAAATAATTATTTTCATATTTTTCCCAATAACTTCTTGAATAAATTAAGAACCCAAAAAAGGTTTTAATTGATATTCATATCA
Source organism: Aelia acuminata (assembly GCA_911387785.2). NCBI lineage: Eukaryota > Metazoa > Arthropoda > Insecta > Hemiptera > Pentatomidae > Aelia > Aelia acuminata. The sequence continues at coordinate 107,720,313 of OU426978.1, read as the reverse complement.
AACCACCTTGGGAAAATACTTTACAAGATGCAAAAGGTTTCGTTCCAATTGGTCCATCCATCTCGGAGTAATCGGTGGACATACATAGAAAAAAAAAGGCACATACGTATCGAATTGAGTAACCTCCTCTTTCGAAATCGGTTGAAAAATAAATATCCAACAATATTTTTTGGATTTGAAAAAATATCTGAAAAACGAATGTTAAGACCGGGGACAATAAATGGTCAATTCATATGAGAATCACCCACATATATTAAGTGTATAAGAAACTATTTTCATTGATCATCAAATTATAAACAAATAAAAATTAAAAAGTTGCACTCCTTTCACATACGGATTAAAATGAAACGAAATCACAAAGAAATGAATATCAAAAAAATATTCGAAAATTTCATCACCAAATTACCGATTTGGTCATCATATTATTGATTCTCTTTTGGGTTAGTAGGATTATAAGGATTATATCTTGAATAAAAAAAAGGTGCGATTTTGAAATTTGGACCCCTCACTTTTCACACATTTGTGTTGATTACGATTGATGGCGAATATTTCTTTTTACTTTCACTTACCTATATATGAAATATATAGGTAAGTTGAAGTATTGCGATCGTGAAAAATTTCGACTTCCGGTTTTCAACGGAAATACACGTTTTGGGGCCCCCTGAGTCCAGATAACCAAGTCCCGCGAAATGGTCTAAGTGTGTGTGTGTGTGCGTGTGTGTGTGAACAGACTATCATTGATCAAACTTGGTATTTGATGTATTTATATGCCCGAGATACGACTGTAAAAATTTCATCAAAATTGATCTACGGGAGGGGGGACTTTACTTAATAAATTTTGTATCATTTTCACGGTTTTTTTTTATTTACTCAAAAACGGCTTTAACGATTAACAAAAATAAGATATGAATGTAGAAAAATGTGTGACTTTAGGAAATGATAATTAGCAAAACACGTCAATTTCTAATCTAAGTAAGTTGGTAAGTGAAAGTTGTGTGTTGCGCGCACGCACCAGATTTTTTACTTTCACTTACCTATATATGAAATATATAGTGAGTGGAAGTATTGCGATCGTGAAAAATTTCGACTTCCGGTTTTCAACGGAAATACACGTTTTGGGGTCCCCTGAGTCGAAATGACCAAGTCCCGCGAAATGGTCTGTGTGTGTGTGTCTGTGTGTGTGTGTGTGTGAACAGACTAGCTCAAAAACTATAAACCGTGCGATCCTGAAATTGGGTATTTAGTGTAAGTATATGCCCGCGATGTGACAGCATAAATTTCATCAAAATTACTCAAAGGGAGGGGGTACTTTATTTAATATTTTTTTACGTTTTTTTCGATTTTCTCAAAAACGGCTCTAACGATTTTGATTAAACTGAGTATTTGATCTATTTATATGCTCGTGATATGACTGTAAAAATTTCATCAAAATTGATTAACCGGAGCGGGGACTTTACTTAATAAATTTTGTATCATTTTCACGTGTTTTTTTTATTTACTCAAAAACGGCTTTAACGATTTTGAAGAAACTGGGTATTTGATGTATGTATATACAAAATATGTAAAAGCCAACATTTCATCAAAATTGGTCCAACTGAGGGGGCACTTTATTTCATGACTTTTTTTCCAATTTTTACCTTTTTTTCGATTATCTCAAAAACGGCTGTAACGATTTTTATCAAATACGTCATGTTTAATGAAAATTAGATTTTATTTAATATCAGGTAAGCTTTATCATTATTAAAATGTTCTGAGGGGGCTTTTTTTTTGGGGGGGGGCCTTTTTTGTTTGTTTCTTTCTTTCTTATAAAGTACCATTGTTTTTGTTTACATGGAGAAATTAACTGTCTCTCGTTACGCCTAAAAATAAGAAATGGCTAAATATGAGATATGATAAAAATAAAGAAAACATAAAGAGGAGAAAAAAAAGAAAAATATTCAGTCAACTCATAAAACTCGTTGAGCCCACGCATGCGGAGTACGCCTTTAATGACAGACCATTGTTCATAATTAAAACCGTTCTATTCATCTAAGTAAGTTGGTAAGTGAAAGTTGTGTGTTGCGAGCACGCACCAGATTTTTTTAATTTCACTTACCTATATATGAAATATATAGTAAGTGGAAGTATTGCGATCGTGAAAAATTTCGACTTCCGGTTTTCAACGGAAATACACGTTTTGGGGTCCCCTGAGTCCAAATGACCAAGTCCCGCGAAATGGTCTGTGTGTGTGTGTGTGTGTGTGTGTGTGTGTGAACAGACTAGCTCAAAAACTATAAACCGTGCGAACCTGAAATTTGGTATATAGTTTAGGTATATGCCCGCGATGTGACAGCGAAAATTTCATCAAAATTGCTCAAAGGGAGGGGGTACTTTATTTAATAACTTTTTACGTTTTTTTCGATTTTCTCAAAAATGGCTCTAACGATTTTGATTAAACTGAGTATTTGATCTATTAATATGCCCAAGATATGACTCTAAAAATTTCATCAAAATTGATTAACCGGAGGGGGGACTTTACTTAATAAATTTTGTATCATTTTCAGGTGTTTTTTTTATTTACTCAAAATCGGCTTTAACGATTTTGATCAAACTGTGTATTTGATGTATGTGTATGCCAAAGATGTATGTATATGTGATAGCCAACATTTCATCAAAATTGGCCAAACGGAAGGGGCACTTTATTTCATAACTTTTTTTGCAAGTTTTACCTTATATTCGATTATCTCAAAAACGGCTTTAACGATTTTCATCAAATTCGTCATGTTTAATGAAAATTAGGTGTTCTTTAATATCAGGTAAGCTTTATCATTATTAAAATGTTCTGAGGGGGCTTTTTTTTTGGGGGGGGGGGCTTTTTTGTTTGTTTGTTTCTTTCTTGTAAAGTACTTTTGTTTTTGTTTACATGGAGAAATTAACTGTCTCTCGTTACGCCTAAAAATAAGAAATGGCTAAATATGAGATATGTTAAAAACCAAGTAAACATACAGAGGAGAAAAAAAGAAAAATATTCAGTCAACTCATAAAACACGTTGAGCCCACGCATGCGTAGTACGCCTTTAATGACAGATCATTGTTCATAATTAAAGCCGTTCTGTTCATTTAATGGAAATTATTGGTTTCATGGTAACTAAATGAAATTTTCAACAAGTACATAGAGAATTATAAAATCAGTCGACTTGGAGTATTATGCTTGCATTGCCGAATTATCTCAAGTAAAAACTTTTATTTAATAATAAAAGAAATTAGTGTTTGTTATAGAGCAAATGAAAACAAAAATAAGAAATGAATGTGGAAAAATGCGTAACTGAGTGAGAAGTGGCATTAACACAACGCATTAATTTCTAATCTAAGTTGGTAAGCAAGGGTCTGGATGAGAGACCTACTTACGTAAGGAATCAAGCACATAAGTAAATTAAAGCCGCGGAAGGGGTGCCGCTGGGTACTGCTTTTCCTCATGCCTATCAAGCCATTTTGTTCAGTTTTATTTTATATGCCAGCACATCTGCTGATTGATAATGTTTGTATTTAACAGGTGCGGATTAAAAAATAAAAATGAAAAAAAAAAAGTTGGTAAGTGAAAGTTGTGTGTTGCGCGCACGCACAAGATTTTTTAATATATGAATATTTCTTACTATTTGGCGAATATTTAATTTCTTTATTCGTATGTGATATGCAGTGCAATTCTTTAATATGCCTAAGTCCTCAGTGTTTTGTTGGGTCCTTATCGCCTTATTGGCCTTTGGCACCAAACTTATTCAACTCCTTTTTGTAACTTTAATGATGGAAACACTCCTTACTATATTTACAAGCGTAAAATGCATGCTGTGCTTTAGAAGTTTGGTCCCCCACACTTTTCTCACAATGCATTTATGTTGATTAGATATTAGATGGCGCATATTTAATTTGATTTTCTTCTAATTCCATTTCTATATCCATTTGTTATATACAATTTTGTATTATGTATATATTTTGGTGTTAAATAAAACTCGTTTTTTATATAGATAATATATACGGTTTTTTATTTTCCTACAACGATTATTGTTTTATTTCGGTTCTTGGTATTTTATAATAAGGTTTGCATAATAATAAGGTGAATGATTCCGGTTTTTCATATTTCATAATAAAATAGTTTGTTTTTGTCTTTTTAATATTTTTACAGCAATATTTCTTTTTATGGCAGAATGAAAATTTTTACATTACATCTACTCAAAGAAGTACTTATAATTTAACACTTTAAACGTAAATTCTAGAAAAATATGGCGAATCAATAAAAAATAAACTCTTAAATGGCGACGTAAATACTACAAAGAATTTGATTAATCTAATCTTAATTTGTGGCTGACCACCATTTTTAAATTATTTTTAAATAATTTATTTTTTGAAGAGAAAAGATTTTTAAATTATTTTTAAATAATTTATTCTTTTCTCTTCAAAAAATAAATTATTTACAAAGAATTTGCTTAAAACATTACATTTATATATTCACATTGACTAATCAATGATCATACAGGAAGTTATTTTTGGGCAAAAAAAATACATCAACTGGACAATAACTCCTCGTCGCACAGTGGGACGAATCGCCAATCTAGGCGGAAATAGTTAACATCAACGAAATGAAAAAATCTTGTCGGTCTCTTGAAAACAATAGTCTAGCTAAGGCATCTACAAATTATTAATCACTTTAAGCAAGTATTAAGAGAATAATGGGGGTTTGAATACGCTAGTTCCCTCATAATGCTTAGTCAGCGTATTTCCAAATTATATTGTAAAATCAATAGAATCATAGAATGGATCGTGTTTTTTTGAAAAAAATTTATGCTAGGCAATAGAAGACGATTCAGAAATTAAGTTTATATAAGTCCTTGGTTCTTTAAATGTGGATATAATACAGAGTATCCTCCTTTCTTTTCAATAGTCGATAAGCTATATTTTTTTCTTATAAAAAAGGGGGTTACTAAAAATCTACACCGAGATATTTATACAGAATATAGTCCACACTATATAGAAATAAAGTATTCATTATGAACTGCTAATACCTGCTAATAAAGGTGTGCGCTTTTTTTAAAGGTATAAATCTCTCATTGTTGAGAGCCTATATTTTTAATATTTTGAGGCAATACGGAGGTGTTAATGAAATTTATAGATATATAGTAAACCAATTTCATTGGAATACACTACGGCAATCTCCGAAGCTATGAAAAAACGAGATTCGATGACCATAAGTACAACAATTAAAAGCAAATAGCAAGATTTTTTCCTTTCTAGGAATAAGAAAGAAATAAAGCATGAAAACAAAAGTGTACCTTAGGTATCTACAAACCATTTTTTCCTTAAAACAAATACCAACGGAATAACAAAAGAATAAACACGCCACACTGGTCACAATAAGTCAGATAATTTGAACATCTTATTGATGAAGCGGCAACATGGATCAGCGAATTTCATATTGTTTTGGAAAAAAAATTATACCACGGTATGGAAGACGATTCGGCAAGTAAGTTTATATTTATTTGGCTTTTTAAGTGTGATGTACCCTTCTTTATTTCCAGTAGTCAGGTTAGGAAGCTACTTAATTTAAACTACTACTTATTTAATTATTGTTAGTAAAATTACGATAACTAAAAATCTATAACGACTTAGATAAATAGACAGATATTTTCACAGAATACAATCAACATTATATAATGACAAATTTTTCATTACGCATTTCTTATTCCTGCTAATGTATGGTACGGTGTTTTTTTTTCCAGGTGTTAACGTGTCATTATTAAGATCCAATATTTTTAATATGTGGGAACAGCACGGTCATATAGATGAAATGTATATTTCAGGTTTTTTTTTTTTCTTTCCTATCTAATTACCTCTCGCATAGGTAAATATTCAAAAAGTCTTTATTTTGTGGTGTAGTCGTGGGAGATTGACATCAGTAAGGAAAGATTGGGTACGATTACTCGACTCGAAACGAACAATAAACAGGTTCAGGGAATATACCAGGTCTAGAATGAATACCGTAAGATACCGGAAGATTATTCAGGTACGTCTGGGATCATCCTTTTCTTCAATATTTCCCGAATATGTGGGTTAATTCCAAGGACTAGGGAGCATCTGAAGGTACAAGTTGAAGGGGTTCAATTTATTTTAGGATGGCAACGAGATTAGATGTAAGGCATTTTACTATGTCGTCAATTGATTCATAGGAATAGATGGGTCCTATACAACAGGATAGTAGATCAAGGGATAGATTTATTTCACCTGCTGTCAGTTAATCTAGGTTTTTCCAAAATATATATTTAAAAATAAAGTAGGATTCGAAAGATCATTGGAAATACGTATTAAGTCGTGGCTAAGTCGTCGCTCACAGATTTTAAGAGTATGATACTAGTTGTTGACAAAAGTCCTCGAAAATATGATCGATATCAGTAAGGAAAGGTTGGGCATGATTACTCGACTCGAAACGAACAATAAATAGGTTCAGGGAACATACCAGGTCTAAAATGAACTGCTTTTTAGAAGAATTGGATAGAATATTTGTATTGAAGTCGCCGGATGTATGCATTCAGATGGATGGATTCAGATCTATCAGATTCAGATGATTCAGAATGAAAAACAATTTTTTTTACATTTCGATATTAGAATTTAATATATAATTTTTTAAAAATGTATTTGACGTTATTTTATAGTTAATATGTTTTTTTTTCTTTTTGAATAATTGAAAATTGAATAAAGAAATATAAATAGAATTAATCCATTATTTACAATTTATCTAAATAATTTTATATTGGTTTTTAATTTTTTTTATTTTTTTTTTTTTTTTTTTATGACCATTGCCAAAAACCACTATTTTTACTTTTATTTATTAATTCATGCTTAAATGCAATTTTCTACAAACATTAACATAAAATAAGTCGCTTCCAGAATTATTTCCCCCTAGATTGGCGATTCGTCCCACTGTGCGTCGTCCCAAGAAATAATGCTAGGTAGTTATGCATTTTCTGCTTTTAAACTCCGATATAAATAAATAGCATCGATAGTAATGATTATTTTTGCTAAATATGAATGTTAGGACCCTAAAAATAATTTCTAACAACATTTAGAAATGCTCATAAATAAAATTAAATGGAAAAATAACGCAAATGTTCACTTGGATCGGTACGAATTTTTGACTTACAAACGCGTCTGGCGGGTATTAGTAAGAATTTTTAACCAGCCAGACGACCGAATTTCGTTTTTAGGAACCTTTTTGAATCAATTGGCACAAGAATGAACCGTATGTTTTATGGGTGTTTTTGTGAAAAAATTAATTATTCAAATTAATTTTTAAGGCATCAGTAAGAACTTCATCGCTGCCAGACGGTCGGTTTCGCATTTAACTCTGTTGTTTCTAACTATGCTGAAATTTGTAGGTGTATGTTCTATGGGTGAGATTTTTTGCATCTGGCTCCTGTACTAATGGGGACAGGACATACCCAGGAATCATGACTGCAATTGATGATACAGATGTATGTATTAGTCTGCACAATGGAAAAGAAGCACGAGTTTTGGTCATGGCAAAAAAAAAAAGTTGAAATATGGTACCCCCTTGCCGATGTTGTTAAAAGAATTCCCCCGATGTTGTTAAGAGTTCTGCAAGAATTCTGCTGTTTGAAACGTTATAATTTTGTTAAATTGAAATAAATGCAGCCATAAGAGCTGTTAGAAACCGATTCAAAATTATTATACCATTATAGTGCAGCTTTTAATAACAATAATATGTGTCAGGCATTACTTGAATAAGATGGCCAAACAATCTCACCTCAAACCTGCCCCACACTGGGGGTCAATTGGCATACTCTGGCTTGATGAATTTTCTATGATCATAGTGTTAAATATTATGAGTTGAAAAAAATACTTTAAGTACTCTAATACTTAAAGTTTACAGAGGTGTAAAACCTGTTGGGATTATATTAACAAGAATGACTCAACAACTAAAAAATGAAAATTGTTGCCAACCAACCCCGCTCTCCCCTACTATTTTCAAGTAATAAAAATCGCAACGGAGGGATCACTTCAAGTCACTCCTTAATCCCACAATTGAGGATCAGATTATGGATGACCCACCAGAAGATGAAAATGAGAGTGAGTTGGTTCCACCGGATAGCACTGACATACAGTTAATTTTGGATCAGCTCAAAAACAATAAAGCACCTGGATCAGATAGCATCCCAGCAGAATTTCTGAAGGCAGGAGGTCCGATAATAGCTGAAGAAATAACAAGAATCATAGAACAAATTTGGACTTCAGAAAAAATGCCACAAGAATGGAGTGAGTCTATCATTGTGCTAATTTTAAAAAAGAAAGGTGATTCAACCCAGTGCAACAATTATGGGGGAATCAGATTACTTAACACAGGTTATAAGGTGTTCTCAATTGCGTTGTATAACCGGCTAATTCCATACGTGGAACCACATATTGGAGAATACCAAGGTGGATTTAGAGCCAATCGTTCAACCATTGACCAAATATTCTCGCTCAAGCAAATTATGGAAAAATGAGGGAATATAACAATAGCATGTTGCTGCTCTTCAGGGATTATAAAGCTGCATACGATTCTGTCATCAGGAAGGAACTGTACTCGATGAGAGAAATGGAAATCCCGGCTAAGCTGATCCGACTTTCGATATGTACGATGAAGGACACAGTTGGCAAGGTCAAGATTGGTGGAAACTGTGGAGACTCATTCCCAGTGTGTTCGGAGCTCAGACAAGGAGATTCACTGGCCCCAATGCTGTTTAATATCGTCCTAAACGCAGTTATTAAAAGAGCAAGGCTAATATCCCAGGGGACAATTTTTAGCCAGATGACCCAGGTGATGGCGTATGCGGACGATGTTGTCATAGCGGGGAGGAGTCTACAAAGCATCAAGGATGCATTAACGGTGCTTGAGATGGAAGGGGGAAGAGTGGGTCTCCAAATCAACGAAGATAAGACCAAGATACTTATATTGAGGAAGAAGAACCCACCTCATCTGCCGAGTCATTATGTAATAGGGAACTACAGATTTGATAGGGTTAAAAGCTTTAAGTACTTGGGATCAGCGGTCAATGACACCTTGGACGAGGGAGAAGAAGTCAAGTACAGAATAATGGCAGCCAACCGAACTTATTTCAGTCTATCTAAACTCCTTGGTAGTAGACTGCTCAGTCGCACAACTAAGCTCAGGATATACAAAACACTCGTCCGACCCATCTTGACATATGCATCCGAAACCTGGGTAATGACTAAAGTATCAGCTGTTAATATTGACAGGTTCGAAAGAAGGATACTTAAACGATTTATGGACCTGTTCAGGAGAATGGTCCGTTTCGACTACGAAAAAACAAAGAGCTATATACACTGTACGATGACTTGAGCGTATCACAATTTGTAAGAGTGCAACGGATCAGATGGCTGGGGCACGTAATTCGGATGAGTGAAGAGAGGACAGTGAAAATACTGTATTATGGAAAACCTGATGGAGCAAGACCTCTTGGAAGACCAAAGGGGAGATGGAAGGACGCTGTCGCCGAGGATCTGGAGAGAACAGGAATATCCATCAGACGCGCTAACGACAGGGAAGACTGGGGAAGAGCAGTTGAGCTGGCCAAGGACCGCTTCAAGCGTCTGTTGCGCCGTGAATGAAAAATCACAACGTAATTATTTCATACTTTTCAGTGAATTTATTTTTACTGGTTCCTAGGATTCAAAGTCGGTTTACTTTTTTTTTTTTTTTTTTTTTTTTTTTTTTTTTTTTTTTTTTTTAGTTATAGGCGCTGGTTTCCACCAAAATCGTAAAAACTACAGATTTTTGATGTTCCAAAACCCGGCTAAACCAATAAACCGATTTAAACTTCAAATATATCATTCTATTTGCAATAGTTTAGCCTCCTATAGTAAGAAGAAAGCAATACCTTTTGATCTCTATTTGCCGATTCATATGAGAGAAACTGAAAAAAAATTCCAAAAATATCACGGATTTTGGACAAGGCGCTAAATACGTTCACATTTTAATTACTTTGTCTTCACAGGAGTGTGGTTATTTTAAAATTAAGGAGCTCGTTTTATACAGAATTTGATATTCTACAATTATTATAGGTAACATTCTTAATTTGGAGTAGCCCTCTTCAAATTACTGGCTTTGGAACATGAGCGTAATTCATTTTCCCCCTAAAGTGGCTGAATTCACAGTCGGTTTTGGCGAAAATACTTAACCGATTTTAACTGTGAGGACCTCAGTCGACGTGAAATTTTATGCTCTTTCATTTTAGAAAGAAAACAATTTAGTCTGCAATGAATCTTTTTAGAGTTTTAAGCAAAAAATAGAAAAAAATTCGTAAATGTCGATTTTGTTTGCGTATAAAATTTGATGGAAACTGATCTGAGGTGGCAGACGTCCTTATTTGTTGAATGTGAATGTACTATGAAATGAGTACTTTCAGCATATATGATCAAAATCTTTCTTCAAACCAGACACTTTTTTGGCCCTCAAAATTAAAATAGCTTATAGCAATACTTTTACATAAGTAATAAGTTCAAAAGCTAAGATGAACAAAAAGAAATGGAATAATGACAAAAGACTTATTCCATTTCATCATTTTTAATTTTATTTACTGGATAATATTTCGGAGGGGTTTATTATCCCTTTTGAGGCAGCGTAACTAGCTGAAATGGAAAGCTGAAATTTATTAAAGCTATTTGAGAGACTTTTTCAACTGAAAAGGAAGCAATAGGGGTTCACGTTTTCTCTGTCACATCTTTTTTAGTTAAAAGGGCTTTGATTACCAGGAAGATATATAAGAATTTGAATTTCGTAATATCTTCCTGTAAATGTAAATTTTGAAAAACTTTCTTAATGCAAAATTTGATTTTATGTAGTTCAATTTTAATTTCAGTTTTGAAAAAAAAAAAAAAAGTTAAATGATAATCAGGATTTTCCGTTGAATTTTTTTTTTTTTATTATCGAAAGCCAACGTTTTGATCCAGCTTGTGGATCTTCATTATGGATCAAATAACCCTGTAAATCATAAAACAGATAAATAGATAATTTCATCCACTTATTCTAACATCTTCGGCATCCTCAAATCCTAGTTTTGATTTCATAGGTATCCGCAATTATCGATGTACCTCTTGTATTATTATTATCTTTTGTATATTGTATTGTATAACTTCCTTCTGTATATTTTTTAATTTTTTATGCATTGTTACCTTATGTATTATCTCATTTTTGTGTTATTATTGAGTCCAGATATAACAATTTGTATACAGTACCATCTATTTTGTTAGTTTTAATATTTTATTTTCACTCAGTTGTCATGTAGCCTTTCACTTCAAAAGCGTTGGGTTTCCCCGTCATAAACCTTTGAAGTCGGCAAACTATCCCCTACCACTACCTCTTACCTTATTTTACCTTCAGTCTTTGTATCCACCTTGACTCAGAAGGTAAATATTAGATTCTATTTTATCTTGCTAACCAGCTACTTATTTATATATTCATGTATAATGTTTACCATTTTTTATATTATTTTCAGTTCTGTAAAATATTCATTTATTGTCATCCTCTAGCATAGATACTCATATATTTGTTTTCTTTTAGCCCTGATGAAGATCCACAAGTTGGATCGAAACGTTGGCTTTCGATAATAAAAAAAAAATTTCCAAGTGAAAATCCTGATTATCATTTAACCTATTGTAAAGATTAACAGTTGACTATCTCTCACCTCTTAAATAGATTAAGGTATCATAATTATGATAGCAGAATTAGAAGAAATATATGAAGGGAAAGATTTGACTGAAAATCATATAAATGGGACGAGAAACCGTATTTGTAATATTTTGAATAATTGTATCACACAACATAAGAATATCTAAGTTTAATAATCAAATCAACAGAGATCTATACCTGGGCCGGCGAGTCTTGAGTCTTAGATTTACCCCCTCATAGCTACCGTGGGCATGGCCAATCTCCCCTCTACTCACCCTCTTTTCAGTTATAACTCAGACGTCCAACGTGATAGTTCTTGTGTTTTAATATAATTTTTGCATTTATAACGTTTATTTCAGAAAAAATATGACAGAAGCTTCATGTTCAATTTGTGAGGAGATAGGAAGCGAAAATCAAAAACATTTTGTGCTGAAATCCTAAGCTCGCTTGTTTGTTCACCGCCTTCACACCTACTTTTCAAAGGAAAAAGACAATAACGGGCCTTTGAAATAAATAATTTATTAAAATTAAAAATAAATAATTAATATAATATTAATTAATAAAATAAAATAAATAATTTGTATATTGTATAAAACTAGTTTTAACTCATTGTAAATAAAGTTATTATTTTTATAATTGTATTTTATTTAAATTATGAATTAGTATACTTGTGGTTAAATTTTGATTCTAACATTCCTCTCCAGAACACTATAAATACCGGTAGAGTAAAAAAACATATCGCATAAAATGTTTCATCCAACCTATGTTTTCTTTGGGTTTTGCCTAACAACAGTGTGGCAAGGCAGTCGGGGGAGTGGAGAGGGAGAAAAGAGGCGTGGCTATAGCGTGAGCTACCCCTACTACTGGTGCACCAAGATTCCCCGGCCCTAGTATAAAAGACTTAAAGGAATTTCTGAATAAACAAAAAAACATAATATTAATTAAATTAGATAATTCGAAAAAATTAAGATTGACTGAAAGAATACAATACACACAAAAAAGGGAATTAATGTTGGAGGATAAGAACACATATCGACAAATGAGGAGAAATCAAATAGAGTAGTTGGCAAAAAATGTTAATAAATATGTGTAAATACTTTTTAAATCAGGATGTATAGAAAAAAAAAATTAAGTTAGCTAGTAATAAATACACTGAACCCAGAATTCATGGATTAATCAAAAAGGCGAACTATTTAAGACCAATAATAAATAATATCAATGGACCTAATGATAACCTAGCTAAATTTTTTTAAAAACCATAATACCACCCACATTAATAATCATTATGATATAAAAAATGCAATTGAATTAAAGAAAATATTGAATAATCTGGAATTAGATAACAACAAAAAATACAACATAGTAAGTTTTGATGTATAAAGTTTGTTCACCAAAGTACCAGTTGAAGAATGTTTAAAAATAATAGATGAAAATTGGAACATAGTAAAAGAAAATTCAATAGTTAAGAATAAAAACATGTTTATAGAATGTATAAGTTAAGTATATGTAGGTAATAATCATTTTAAATATAACTATTGTCCTAAACAAATTAATGGATTAATGATGCGGCACAGATTATCAGTAATTTTAAGTTGATGTTTTTTAAACAAAATATTAAATGAAAAAGTAAAAACGATAAATAAAAAACCAATATTAATAAAAAAATACATTGATAATTTGATAATAATAGGAGAAAATGATGATTACAAAGAATTATTAGAAAAACTAAACAGAGCAAATAAAAGGATAAAATTCACAGATGAAATAATGAGAAATGATAAAATAAGATATTTGTACATAAATGTAATGTTAAATAACAATTTAATTGAAATGCAATGGACGAGAAAAGAAGAATTTAGATATAATTTCAAGTTTTCAAATCACCCTAAACACCAAATATACAACGCAACAAAAAACTTAATAAGAAAAGCAATTTAAATAAAAGATGAGAAATATTGGAAAGATATCAAGATAAATATATATAAATTATTAGGAAACAATTTTTATCTTAAGAAAACAAACAATAAATTATGGTATACAGGTATAAAGAATTAAAGGATGGAAACAAAAAAAGATGGATAAAGAACAATAAGATGATCCAAACAAGACAAAACTGACGATAAACAATTCTAGAAATAAAAAATCTGGTGCGATGCGCTCAACACACAACTTTCACTTACGAACTTACTAAGGTTAGAAATAGACGTGGTGTTTTGATAATATGTAAATGCCTTTCCTCAACTTCACACATTTTCCCACATTTATATGCTTATATTTGTATATCTCCATAAGTAATAGAGTATGAGTTTATAGCAAAGCTTGAAAGTTCTTAGCACTTTTCGATTCATTGTTGCTAATTTATTTTTTTTAGGGACCTAATTTCACCATCAGTCTAGTTTTTTTTTACTGCTTGCTTGTTTATTACTGCGAGTTGCTTTTTTGCTTTTTTTTTTGGTTGAGGAAAAATTTAGAATATATAAACTTCAAACATTAATGATGTGGTGAATTATCAAACGGACATGAAAAACATTATAAGGGTAAAATAAACAGAATAAATATCTAATGTGATACAATTAAAAAATAAAAATAAGAATAATGATTGGGAAGGAGCAGAGGGGAGGGGGTAAGTTTTAACTTGGAGAGGGTGAATAAAATGTGGGCAATGAATATTTTGAGAATATAAGATTAGAATAATTGAATTTCTCTGGAAGAGTTGACTGTATTATCTAATTTGGTAAAAAGAAAATAAAAGAAATTGTATGGAGAAGATTATAATGATTGAACATATTATATTTACAAGATTATCTGTGATGAAATAAATATGGCTTGATTTTCTTCATTTCTTCAGTTGCTTGCTCTTCTCCGCCCTCCTGCTGGCCGCCTGTAGATGGAATTACTCCATAATGTGCGTTTATTTCACTGAGCCAATGTACATGTGCGTATGTATGGGCATGCCCTTTTTAACAATATGGTTCCAGTCATGGTCCCAAGGAGGGAAAATATTCAAGTGTTGCAGCCAAAGAGATAATACTATACGAGAATGGAACAGAGGGGATAGAGTTTGGATGGAGAATGGAGAGGGATTTAGGGGGGCTAAAGGTATAGGGCAGAGGACAATCCGAATAAATGTAACGAATGATGTAGTTAGGTGATATACGTTTTTTAGTTATATTTTTGACAGTTAAACACCAAGTCTAAATAGGTGAATATTGATGTCAGTATATAATAATAAGATATAAATTTTAAACAAATATTTAGCTTGTCTCAAATAAGAGAAATATGGAAAAACAAAGGTGCATAAATTAAGATGAATAATTTGTTAAAATATAATAAGTGTTTTTGGATGTATTGTAGGACCTTTGAAGATGGAAAGGTAGCTCGAAACTTCGATAAGATGGAATAAAGAAGGTTAATCTAATACAAGGGTCGTGTTTCTTCAAACAACAGGTTGTAAAAGTTATAATAGTGAGACCCAAATCGAATATAGTTTGATCACTGTTATTTTTTCAGTTCAGTTCAGTTGCGTGTTGCTCCTTTAGAGAGGATAGCCATCCAAAAAGAATTTGGAGTGATATTGAGTTTTTTCATTCCAGTACTGTATTTTAATCGCTCCATAAATTTCCCCAATCCTTCTTTTGGCATAACTAATGCTTATTCCAATTACTGGTTCATTAATTTATTATTTTTAGTTGTTTATTATTGGCTGAACCTTTCCTTGCAAGTTCGTCAGCTTCTTCATTGCCTTGGATGCCAGAATGTCCTATCACTATTAATTCACCTTCATGACATATTTACAAAATGCAACGTGCAGTAAAAAAAAAAAAAAAACTTGACCATTAATGAAATTACAATTTTTAGGCTCCTTAAAAAAATTACCAATAATGAAAAGTACTCAGAACTTTCAAGTTTTGCAACACAAATTATAATACTCTATAAATTATGGATAGAAACAAAAATAAGTAAAAAAATAAGTGAAGTTGCTGAATGGCATTTACATTTATCAAGATATGTTGATTTCTAATTTAAGTAGGTTGGTAAGTGAAAGTAGGGTGTAGCATGCATCACACCAGATTTTTTTTCTTAGGTGATTGAGTTCGTGAAGTTAGATATAATAAATCCTGATTTATCAAAGATAACCCATTGACATACTTCCAGTTTTATTGTACTTCAATTTCTATGAATTATTTTACATAAAAATAATATTTTATAAATATTTTGAAAGAATAGTTTTAGTCCAATCTTATCCATCTGATGTTTAACCAATTTTCCTTGTCCCCTTTTTCAGTCATTTTGTTATTGTGACATATCGATTACTATATTTTGTATTTTCAATGACGAAATATTTATATTATTATTAATTGAATCATACAGTTTTATTCGTTTATTATGAAGCTTCTTGTTGTATATGAAATAAAACATGATTTATAAAGTTAAAAGCATTTATTCAAATATCTAATATTGGCGCTGCAGGATAAATGTGCAACAGAAGAAGGTCAGTAATGCAACCGGTCCGTAGGATAATGAAGATTCCTCGCGCAAGAATCAACATTTAGACACTGCAAACAACTTGGAAGGGTTTTTATTAGTGGCCAGAATTGTGGGTATTCTAGCCATTTGGGCCTTTCCTTCCTGAAGAAGAGGACTGGCATAAATACAGGCAACTTCGCATTCACCGTGTACTCATGTGAAGACAATGAGAGGCGAGACATTGTTCTCTCTAAAGTGGTCCCACATGCATTCAGAGTAGCAGTAGACCACTTCAGGCCTGAACCGGTGAGTTCTTATACTTATATTGATATTGTATCCGTTTTAGAAAATTATTTTGGGAGAACATCATGTCCAATTGGCGAAAGAGTTGCATTTACTCGCAGATTCTGTGAAGAGGGCGAGACAGTCACTCAATACGTTAAATATTGAAGAGATTAGCTTCTGGCTGTCAGTTTGGTAGCTCTGTCAGTAAGCGAATCTGTGATTAGGTTATAGTCGGAATTAATAACCCTAACCGGCAAAGGGAGTTACTTTGTCAGTTTTCGGGAGTTGATAGTCATTTGGAAAACTCCTGGAAAAGCACTGAGCTCCACTCTTGAATGGGAGGATGAAACCCGAACTTACCTTAACAATAGTCAAGCAGTAAAAAATAATGTTTTCGAAATTGAGAAAAAATCTTTTTCTAAGAACCAGAAAAAAGGCTCTTACAGTTGTTCAATGGAAAAGAGGAAGACATTAGTTTGAGGCCAGGATTGTTTTTGCTGTGGATGCTGGACGAACAGCACAAATATTGCCCTGCTTTGGAAAAAAAATGTAACCTATGCCAGGTTAATAATAATTTTGTGAGCGTATGTTTAAAATACAACAAAGCAAAAATAACATTGGAAAGACAATGGCGCCTTACAAACCAAGTAGGTGAAACAAGTGACTGTGCATCCTCTTGTAGTTGCAGCTCTAAGAGTATATCAATCTACAAACTGGATGTGTTATACGATCCAGGCCCGTCCATATCCGTAATAAGTGAAAGCATATGGTTTAAAATAAACTCACCGTCCCCGAAGCCTGCACATAACTTGGTAACTTAAACAGGGGGTTAACATTGATACACTAGATGAAACAAGTGTTAAGTCACAACTTTTGGGCAAACTAAGTGTTAAGTCACAGCTCTTGGGCAAACTAACGTATTGCTGATGACATTGGTTAAAAACAATGTTATACACTATTTGGGCTTGATTGGGTCTTGCAGTACAACCTCCCTTTACCTCCGGGGGCTAGGTTATGCATAGTCAAAGAGGAAGAATGTTCGATAGGGAAAATAGTGAGAGACTTAGAAAGAAATTACAAGTCAGATTTTATGCCTAGCTTTGGCACTTTAAAAACCATGAAGCAATAATCCACAAGGATCCTAACGCAAATGGAAGCATTCTTACTCTTAATAATAGACTTATGTCTTCGGATACATTAGTCCACTTTAATCTTGACTATCCGATTGTTGTTATCTCCAACACAAGCGATTACAGAATTGGGGCTACTCTTGCTCACATCAGGCCCAACGGACTTGAACGGCAAGTGGCTTTTGCGTCAAGAAGTCTTAAGCCAGCAGAAAGACAGTACTCCGCCTTGGAAAAAGATGCTCTAGCAACAGTGTTTACAGTCTCTAAATTTCATCACTATTTATTTGGACATAAATTCGTTTTAAGGACTGACCACAAGCCCCTTGTACGAATATTTGGCGAGAATGATTAGTTGCCTAAGATAACTTCTGATCGCATCACAAGGTGGGCTCTCATCATACTTTGTTCATATGAATACCAAATTCAATATGTAAAAGGGAAAACTAATGCTTCTGCAGATTTACTTTCCTGATTACCTTTACAGCAAGAACCTGATACAACTCCAGCTTACGGATGAAGACTTATGCATACTCGGATAGCGAACCTCCTACTCACCAAGGAGAAACTTAAGGCAGAAACTTGTAAAGATAAAACACTCCTCAAAATTATATCATTTATTGAACAGGGCTGGCCTGATTTACCACCAACTTGACGAGCTTTCTTTCGAATACCATATTGTCCTCTGGAGAGGAACAATCGTCATACCATCTACCCTAAAAAAGTGCTGTTAAAAGTGTGGTGACCCACATATAATTATTAGGTCATGTATAATATTATGTTTATTAGATATTGTATTTGAATATAAATAAATTGTATTGCTAATTGTAATTGCAATTGTATTACGACAGCATTGTATAAATTATTATTGTATTCTTTAATATTATATAGCATTAAATGAAGTTCCTGTAACTCTTAAATAAGTTAAGCCATAGACGTTCAAAGTGTAGACGATAACGCCTCTGTATATATTTGCAAAAGGTAGATAAATAATTATTAAATATATAAAAGTATTAGCGAGGTTAAAGTTATGCTTTGTATTGCCAAATAATTGTAAATATCCCCCACCACCAAACAGAGGTGACTTATCAGATTAAAACGATTGGGTAGACATAGCTCTGTTCCGAGCTCTCTACCTGTTCTGATCTTGTGCACCTCGCTCCATCTTATCAGGCTTGTACTTAGTTGTAATTTCTTATTGCATGTTAATTTTTCTTTTATATAACATATATGTGTATGTATGTATATTATTTCAATATAGCTCTTTTTCTTTAATCGCTTCCACTGAGCGCTTTGCTTTTCTTGTTATATTCAACCAATAAATCTTTCCAAAAGATCCACGGAAATTCATAGTACTTCGGTAATATATTTAGTCAAAAATTCATCAAAATGAATTACGAACACAATTGACTCAACCTTTTGAATTAAATCAGTAGGGTAGTATCGATAATAATAATATCCTTTGTAATAATAAATTAACCATAAAATGAGTCCCAAACCCTGTGGCTTCTATCCTAGTGGGGCAGTCTTTTTGATATTGATCAATTTTATGACTCCCCCTTTTTTGCTGTGACTTCTATCCAATGATGTTGTTTAATCATTACTTTTCCAGCGATCGATTAAAATAAAGCAATATTAACGGTCCCTATCGGAGTAGTGTATAATATCGCCATAGTTTTCAGAAAGATATTCAAGCGATCATATTTCCAAAATTAATTTCCAATTTATCATAGGTCATATTACCATCCTCATCAATTCTCCATTAACGATATCTTGTACAAAACCGGCCAAAATCTCGACTGTCAGTGACGTACCTACTTTATCTTGGAATGGCCGGATTTATGTAACAGCGGAGCAAACTCAACACTTCTCGTAACCCAGTTAATGAATATAAATGACAAGTACTGATGACAATGTTCAGCAAAGGAAAAACATTTAATGTGTTCCCTTCCCAATGTCTTAAAAAGGAAATCTTTTAAAAAAAAAAAAAAAATCCATTTATAATCATAAAACGTAGTGAGATGAAAGTTGTATAATACATGCACCCGCTTTCCCACTTTTCTATGAGTATTCATAAAATTGAAAAGGTGATTGTAAAAAGGCTCGGGAAAGATGAATGTGGTAGAGCATAAAAGGGCGGCGCAAAATTTAAAATTTTTAACACTAGACATTATGAAAATCTTCTAAATGGATCTTCTCTTCCCATCTATTGGTTTCAAGACCTACTACTGGAACGGTATCAGTAACATATCATTTCTATTTTGCGCCGCCTCAGAAAAGATTGTGTTGTATTGAACATAGTATTTAATATTTTAATTTAATAATTTTTATTAACTATTACTGTTCGAGCCGATCAAACTTTTTTTATTAAAAAGGTAAAATTTTAACTTAATTTCTAAAACAATATAAGAATATATAAATATTTGCAATATTTATAATATATGCACGGATTAAGGAGAGAGGTTGTTTATAATACGAGAGAGAGAGGTTGTTTATATTATAATACGTTCAGTCGACTCACGGCACTTGGTGGTGACCCTAGCCTGTTTCGTTGTGTCCACGACGTCTCTCTCTAACGACGTTTGGTTCTCCGAATTCGTCGAGGCAGGTGACAGACGCTGTTGTGGCCAGTCTTCTAATGTCATATAATTTCCTAAAGTCATCATAATCATATAATTTCCTAATGTCATAATCATATAATTTCCTAATCTTGAGAAAAGGGAATCGAATGAAATTAGAAGACTGGCCACAACAGCGTCTGTCACCTGCCTTGACGAATTCGGAGAACCCTGGTACCAGGTTTTATTTTCGACTTTCTTTAAATACTTATTCTTCCATGAAAATACATTTTATCTCTTTCTCTCTCTCTCTCGTTCAGATTCATTAAGTTCAGTTCATTATTTTCATTTATTTTAATTATTAACTAATAAGATTAATGCTTCCTTATTTTTTACATATTATTTTATTTTGTATTTTTTTTTCTTCTTATCAGAGTTAATATTTTAATTTTTGTTTTATTAATTTTACATTTAGTTCAATTGTTTATCATTTATGTTTAGTCACAGGTATTTTTATTTTTATTGTTATCATTTTTTTTCTTTATTTTAAATATTTCTACTTATTTTCAATTGTAAATATTATTGTGTAAATATATTCTTATATGGCAATTATTACCATCATTATTATCTTTTTTTTTTTCTTTATTAACTTATTCATTACTAGTACAAGGTTCAATTCAATATACCTTGTGCCACTTCAAAATAGAACTGGCAATACAGCGTAAGGTGATTTCAATCATAAATAATAAAAATTGAGCTCCGAACGCAACAATTAGTGTGTATTTGTACAAATCAAAATAAAATTGTTCGTCTTATTGCATTTTTCCACTTGTTATAACATTTTTAATTTTGGTGGTTATTCATAAAAATCAGAAGGTAATTATTTCATATTTTTCAGTGAATCTATTTTTACTGGTTCCTAGGTTTCGAAGTCGGTTTAATTTTTTTTATAAATTTATTTTATATAAGTTTTTTTTGTATTTTCAATTACATAATGTTAATATTATTGTTAATTGAATCATACTGTTTTATTCGTTTATCATGAAGCTAGTTGTGTGTGAAATAAAACATGATTTATTAAGTCCAAAGCATTTATTACAGTATCTAGTAGTTATGACATTTTCTAATTTTTTTCACACCGAAGAATCAGTATGCTTCATTAGATGAGCAGTGAATTATATATATATATATATATATATATATATATATATATATATATAATTTGAGCATGGCATAATTTCCTAATATCCTAAAAAGGGATTAGATAACATTCTTTTATGCATCAGTTTCAACCGGGATCTTCTATTGTTCAAGTGTATTGTGTTAGTCCAAAATGCAGGAGGAAAAAATTAATTTTCGCCATATAATGCTATTTTATTTCCAAAAAGGAAAATCCGCTGCACAGATGGTCAACAAAATTTGCAGCGTGTATGGAGATGACGCCGTAGGGGAAAGCACCGTCAGTAAGTGGTTTGCTCGGTTCAGAACCGGAAATTTTGAGTTGGAAGACACCAAGCGCTCTGGTCGTCCTTCAACTGTTGATGACGAACAAATTCAACAATTAGTGACCGATAACCCTCACTATACGACCCGGGATATCGCAAAAACACTTGGCATATCACATACAAGTGTTTCAAATCATTTGGGAGCTGCGGGATATGTTTCTCGAAGCGATGTATGGGTGGTTCCTCACATTTTGACGGAAAATAATTTATTGTTGGAGTTTGGCTGGGATGTGATAACCCACCCGCCCTATTCACCAGATCTTGCCCCAACAGATTACCACTTATTCCGGTCTCTCCAAAACTTCCTCAACGGGAAACAATATAACTCGCTCGAGGACTGTAAAAAGCACATAGACGAGTTCATCGCGCAGAAAACTGAACAGTTGTGGGAGGACGGAATTACAAAATTACCTGAAAGATGGAAACAAGTTATAGATCAAAATGGGTCATATATCATTGATTAAAAATATTTACATGTATCTGAAATTTTTAATTAAATATATTCTTAAAAAACGCTACGAACTTTTTTTACCACCCAATATATGTATATGTATGTATATGTATATATATATATATATATATATATATATATATATATATATATATATATATATAATATAATATCTATATAAATAAAGTTGAAATTCTGTTTGTTTGTTCTTTATAGAAATCCATACCGTTAGTCCTAAATTCTCCAAATTTCGCTCAGTGGTTCTTTGATACCAGGTGCGAACACCCGTCCATATTAAAATTGCATAGCTTCAGCCAATCTCTGGGTATATTCTTTATTGTTATAAAATTCGTCATGATCTCCCTGTACAATGGTTTTTTTTACGAAATCGACCGTTTGAGTCGAAAAGACGGCCTTAAAATTCATTTTATAGATTTTGAAGAGGCCAACAAGGCCCGGTAAGACCGTCCCTTGGCAGGCGTCGAGTTCTGGGATTTTTAACCCATATGTTTTTTTTTTTAACATTACAATACTTTTGTTTACATGTATGGTGAATTTATTTTTTATAAATGCCTTCAAAGAAGCGAGCTTCAATAGGAGTAGTGAGCTCAAAAGCCAAAAACCAACTTCAAATACGAGCAGCTGAAACTCTCGACGAACATCAAAATAGGATTGAACAACAGAGGCTTACGCAGGCAGAATCGCGGGAAACTGAGTCTGCCCAGGAATACGAGGCCCGCCTTGCGCCACAGAGGCTTGGGCAAGCCGATTTGCGAGAAGCTGAAACTGCAGGGCAATATTTCTGTTTGTTTGTTTGTTCTTTATAGAAATCCATACCGTTTATCCTAAATTCTCCAAATTTCGCTCAGTGGTTCTTTCATACCAGGTGCGAACACCTGTCCCTATTAAAATTGCATAACTTCAGCCGATCTTCAGCTGATATTCTTTATCCTAATAAAAATCGTAATGATCTCGCTTTACAATGGTTTTTTTACGAAATCGACCGTTTCATTAGAAAAATTAAATTTCCCGGGTGAAACCGGGACTTACAGCTAGTAATATATATTTCTGAGTTTAATTAATATGTATTATGGCAAAAGATGAATTTAGTACATTTTTTTGTTTATTTTGATTATACTAAAACCTATTCCAATTATATTCTTAATTAGTTCCTTTTACATTTATATTTAATCTCGCCTCTAGCTGAAAAGTTTTTATCTTTATCAGTGAATTTTAATTCGACTGTATTAAAAAGAATAGGATATAATTAATTCAGCTCATTATTGCTAATTATATATATATAAGGATATTTCAATAAATAAACTCTTAATAGTTGCTCTGTAAAAAAAGATTTTATTTTTAATAATTACAAATAAAGTTTCTAATACATAAAACTTATTATTCATCAAAGATTTTCCTAAACACTTACCTATAAACAAAGAAACGTCATTAAAAGTTTATTTTTAGGTAAGCACTTCTTAATAGCATTTCAAATCAACTGCTCACAATATTTCAAATCAAATGTTTTATGATTCACATTGACCATACGCTTTATTTCATAAATACAAATAACCTATCACCTGCATATCAACACACACCTGCTTCCACTTCTATCACTCAAGTCCACAGCAATAATTAAATAAATTAAGAAATATATTTTCTTTATATACATACATACATATATATATATATATATATATATATATATATATATATATATATATATATATATAGTTAAGGTAGCTCGCTGACAGCTAATAACGCTGACACAGTTCCTGTCTCAATTCCCTATATATCCGGTCGTCTCCTTGACCGCCCGTTCAATCAGTTGTAAATAATTTCCTAGTTATTATGTCCTAGCAGTAGTCCATAGTCTATAAGTTGTACTTTTCCAATAAAGTCCTTTTTAAAAAGTGATTCAGTGATAGAGATTATTAAACTGGCGCCCAAATAGGGACTTGAGGGCTTAATTCGTGAAGAATCAGACTTAGAACTTCAATCAAGAAATCATAGAAGATTCTCTTAATCAAGAAGACTAAGGTATTATAACACTTACTATTCAGTAACTGTTTTAGAAATTCTTCAACTTTATTTCAAGAAACGAGGTAGTCACTGAGGAACTTGTTCATCAAACACATCATGGGAATAAAGGAATCTAGCTGGTCTTTTTAGATCCAACTCAAGTCAAGATACTTGAATACATCTCATCCTGAATAAAAACTTATTAAGGACCTCTTAGAAGAAAAATACAGGTTAGAATTTAAGATAGTTTATTTAAGATTAATTTAAAAATTTAAGATTTTACTTTTATAATTCTATGTTTCATATTAATAGATTTATTATTTAAAATTTACTTACTACTTATAATTTAAGATTTTACTTTTATAATTTTATGCCTCTTAGTGATAAACTAAATAGAAATAGAAATATTCCTGAACTCACAATGAACCCAAACATTCGAATCACACCTAGCGAATTTAAAATAGTCCCCATCTATGATGGAAACCCACAAAAACTTATTAAATATATTTCTAATATAGAATATTTAGTGGAAGAATATTGTCAGAGTAACAATGCTTATAGGCTAATTAATGAAAAATCTATTTTAATACAAGCTCAATCTAAACTTATTGGTGAACCGAAAGATTTGTGTTATGACAAACAATTCGAAAATGTAAAACAGCTTTTAGATTATCTAAAGAAACAATTTTATGATTCTAGAAGTACGGAACTTATTCTTAAAGAAATTTTAGATTCGAAAAGTTATCATAACGAACATCCAGTAGATTATATTAACAGGCTTATTGAAAAACGTAGAGATCTAGTAACTAAACTTTACACGGAAGATGAAAGTAATAATTTAACAATATATGATAAGACAATTGCTACCACTGCAGTACTTAACTTACATCCGGTACTCACTAGACAATTTACGCATATAATCTATAGGAACTTAGAGGATATTAAAATTCACTTAAAAATACATTTTCTACAGTCGTTTATCAGTTATATGAAATTCGAAAAGAAAAACAAATTTTTAATAATCAAAAACCACAACAGCAACAATTTAGACTTAAACAACAACAGCCGCAACATAAATCAGACCAACGGCAGTTTACTCAATATAAAAATCCGCAATATCATAATCAACATCCGCAATATCATAATCAACATTACCAACCGCGACAAGAACATCAACGCCCATATAATAATTATCAACCCCAAAATAATTATCAAAAACCTATATACAACCAACAATGGAGTCCGCAAACTCAATATCAATATTTTAACAAACCTAATTCAGGCCAATTTAGACAACAACATAATTTTGAAAAGAAAGAAAAACCAGAAACGGTTTCAATGAGAACTGTGTCCGACAAAGCACATCACATTGAAAACGAGGAACTTTTGCAATTAAGACAAGAGAACCAACAGTTAAGAGAAGAAATTCATAATTTAACAATTCGCTTTGATAATTTTTTAGACTTAGGTCAGAACGACAACGAATCGCCTCCGATACAAACGTACGAGGAGGAACTAGAACAATAAATCCTGTTTATCAATTACCTGACACATCTAAACTTCCCAGTATAAAAGAATTTACGCATAAAATTTGGTTAATAGACACAGGAGCGTCTAAAAACTATGTTCACCCAAGAATAATAGAACAATATAATATAAAAACAACTGAACAACCTTTTCCTATTTCAACACCAACCGGAATAGATAATGGAAAATATTCGGTAAATTTAAACATGACAGGATCTTTAGGGCTTAAAAAGAAAATTGAATTTTTAGTGTATCCGGTTAATGATAAGTATGATTTTCTCTTAGGTTATGAAACGATGAAAGAATTGAACATTTCAGTGAATTGCAAAGATAATCACATAGTGATCGGCAATACGGTGTTTAAATTCGACCATTCCAATCATAAAAAAACTAATGAATGTCACTTAATGACAAATTTAGATGAAATAAGAAATGTGATAAGGCATGATCACATTGACTGGGAGACTACAGATGAATTAGTTGCATTAATTTCTAAAAATGGAGAAATTATAAAAAGAGAAAATGAAAAATTAAAACCTACCAATTTATTAAAGCATAAAATAGTAACTAAAAACGAAAATCCTATCTATACTCGGAATTATAGATATCCCGAGCAATTCAAAAAACAGATAAACGATGAAGTCTCTAAGTTGCTAAAAGACGGTATTATTCAGCTGAGCAATTCTCCTCATAATTCGCCACTATGGATAGTGCCGAAAAAGATGGATGCAAGCGGAATAAAAAAGGTGCAAATGGTCATAGACTATCGCAAACTAAATCGAGAAACAGTAAAAGACAAATTTCCCTTGCCAAATATCGAAGATGTCTTAAATAGACTCAAAGGAGCAAAATATTTTAGCACTATAGATTTAACATCAGGGTTTCATCAAATATTATTGGATCAAGATTCTATTGCTAAAACAGCATTCAGTACGGAAAACGGTCATTACGAGTTTTTAAGGATGCCCTTTGGACTTTGTAATGCCCCACCGACATTTCAACGAATGATAAACATGGCAATAGCAAATCTACCTAGAACAATGGCTTATGTAGATGATATAATCATCTACTCAAAAGATGAAGAAGAACATCTAAAAGATATTGAACTAGTATTACAGCGTTTAAAACAGCATAACCTAAGCATTCAGTTGGACAAAACTGAATTTTTCAAAACAGAATTGAAATTTTTAGGATATATAGTGACACAAAACGGCTTGAAAACGGATCCAAAGAAAATAGAGGACATTTTAAAAATGAAATTATCGAACGATGAAAAATCACTCCGAAGGTTCTTGGGTATGACTGTGTACTATCGCAAATTCATAAAGAATTATGCCAAAATTACAAGACCATTGTCAGCAGCCATCAATACCAAAGAATATAACACTCCGCAATTTAGAGATGCATTTGAAAATTTAATTAACATGATGTCGAATACGCCTATATTGGCCTATCCTGACTGGAACCAACAATTCATTTTAACGACAGACGCATCTAATCAAGCAATAGGAGGAGTGCTTAGTCAAGTTATAAATGGAGTAGATCATCCAATCGCTTATGGCTCAAGAGTCCTCTCCAAAACGGAAGAAAACTATTCGACGATTGAAAAAGAATTATTGAGTATCGTGTATTTCACTCAGTTGTTTAAACCTTACCTAGATGGATCCAAATTCCTATTGCAAACAGATCACAAACCACTCACATGGGTATTTTCTATGAAAAATGGAAATTCTAGAATTATGAAGTGGATTTGGAAACTGCAGGAATTTGAATTTGAGATCAAGCATATAGAAGGTAAAATAAACCATGTAGTGGATGCACTCTCAAGAAGAAATGAAATTAACGCCATAGAAAATATGGAAACTGAAGAAACACCCGCAATAGATATACCTGATTCTTCATCTTCAGATTATGGAGAATTTATAGAGCAACTGTTACAAGAAGGAATAGCTCCCGAAGGAAACGCTGGAACTTCTGTAGAAGAAATAGTTAATCTTGAACTCCCAGAGGAAACTGATGGAAATCCAGAAGATAATCAGAGTATAATGACCCAACATTCTCAACTCAGTAGTAACGAGCGTTTTTGGATAGTCGATAGTGACAAATGTATAAACGTAGAAAAAAGACAGATAATAGTCAAAAAGAGTTCAATGAATAAAGTTGAAACAGATAAAATATTTGAAAAATTTAGGTACACTCTGCACATCAACACCATAGGTGAAATCAACCGATTGTTACTGGAAATTTTAGAACCAGGAAAAACCTATGGAATATATTGTGCATCTAGATTTGCAGCAACAACTCAAACATTAGAATTTTATTTTAACGAAATCACAAAAATAATCGAGAAAGAATTTAGGACCGTAAGAATCAAGAGATATTCATTGCTATGCAGAGACATTACGGACTTGAAACGAACAGAAAGAAGAAATAATAAACTACCATATAGGCAAAACTTGCCATCGTGGTATATTAGAAACCTATGAACACCTGAAAAGAGAAATATACTTTCCGAATATGAAAGATAAAATTACCGAACTCATTAATCAATGCGACATTTGTAAAGTAAGTAAATATGATAGGAAACCTATTAAAGCTAAATTCCAATTAACCAACACACCGGAAAGACCCTTTCAAGAGATGATGATTGACTTATTCTTTTACGATAGGCATATTATGTTCACAAGCATAGATACATTTTCAAAACGATTATATGTACAAATTATTAATTCTAAAAATGCTATGACGATTTGTCAATCCTTAGAAAAATACTGCATGTTATACCCTCCACCTGAACGAATAATTTGCGACCAAGGAAAAGAATTCGACAATATGTTGGTCAAACAATTTTGTAAATCTCTACAAATAGAAATTCATTATACAAGTAGAAATTACTCTAACTCACTTGGAACACTTAATAAATGTCACGCCACATTTACAGAAATTTTAAGACTTAACACTAATTCACATAAACAATATAAATTTGATAGAATTGTACAAACAAGTGTAATTGCTTACAATAATTCACTTAATCAAAATCTTAAATTAACACCCAATGAAATAACCTTTGGTAAATTTCAAAATAATTATGAAACTGAAGATATACAAGAAATTTACATACATGATTATTTTACTCACTTAAATAAATTACAAAAAATGGTGCATGATAAAATAACTAATGAAAAGGAGAAGCGAACAGATAAACTTAACAAAAATAGGGAAGAACCAGAATTAGATGAAGCCACTATTTATGTAAAAACTCCTAAAGTTAAAAGTAAAAATAAAAATCTATATCATAAATTAAAAATTAACAAAGAACATGTCAATAATGTAAAGCGTCCTAATAAAAAGAAGAAATCTTATTTTCGTGTTTCAGATGAAGATGTTAATCATTCTTCAACTACTCCTCATCCGATGTAATTCATTAAAAATACAAGATCTGACACAATCCCCAGGTATTCTTCATTATACTGCAAATAACATTAAAGTCATTGATACTTACTATGAAACATATCATTATTACAGGACAGACTTAATTTCCAAGGAAGTTAGTAATCTTCATACATTATTAAAACAGTTTAATGAAACCGATATTTATGATATCTTATTAAATAACATACAAACTGTAGAAAATCAATTACGAATTTTAAAATATACCCCAGAAAATAAAAATAACCTTAGAACAAAAAGAGGATTAATTAACGCGATCGGTTCAGCGATATCGTGGTTAACCGAGAACATGGATGCTTCCGATACTACGACAAAATAATCCAAAAGACACTAAGTAACACAGTTCAAAATACTATCAATGAGAAAAACATAATTGATACAAATAAACGATTGATTGATAGATATGAAAAAGATGTAAAAACTATAAATAATAATTATAAAAAGATTCAAGCTTCTATTAATGAAATAAATAGAGAAGACAAAGCTTATCATTTCTATATGCATACACAGTTATTAGAAAAGAAATTAAATACACTATTGCTTTCAATGGAATTCCGCAAGTCAGGAATAATTCATTCTAGTTTAATGACTGATGTTATAAATAATGTACCTTCTAATATTACATTAATTTCTAAAAACATTGAAATTATATGGGAAAATACTAAAATGTACTGTTCTTATTATAATTCTACATTTCATGTTTTTATACGTTTGCCTACTCACGAGCAATCTTATAATGGATTTCTAATAATTCCAGTACCAATGTACATAAACAATACCTTTAAGCAATTAAAATTAGATCAACAACTAGTTATTAAGAAAGATAATAATTATTTTCATGCAGATTGCATATTTAATAATGAGTACTATTGTAAAAATATGAGAGAAACATCAAATAAGTGTATCCTAAATATAATTAATAATTCTAGTTTCACCTATTGTACTTATGTAAATTGTACTACTAACATTGTATTTAATGATTACATAAAAATGTATGTTACTTATAATATTTCTCAACTTGATAATTGTCACAATGATACTATATTTTTACTACAAGTAGCTCTTATGAGTGTTAGTCATGACGATTGTATTTCTAATTTTCCTAAAACCTATATTCATAATTTCTACTTTAAATTTAAACCTTTGTATAAATCTTTTAAGCTAGAACTAATGAAAAATGTAAATATTTCTTCATCTTCCTTTTATTTCTATTGAATGGTATTTTAGTTTAAGTACTGTAATGTTTATAATATTTTGTATATTTGGATATTTTTATTGTAATAAGAAGAATAATGTAATCAATCCCACAGCACCGGAAATGGTTGTACCTTACTCTAATGTTCCAAAACTATCACCAGTTGTAAACAACTATAAGTTACAATACCAACCATGGTCAAAATATTGTAAATCTAGCAATCCAGGAGTATTGCAAGATCTTCCCCCAGGAGGAGTTAAGGTAGCTCGCTGACGGCTAATAACGCTGACACAGTTCCTGTCTCAATTCCCTATATATCTGGTCGTCTCCTTGACCGCCCGTTCAATCAGTTGTAAATAATTTCCTAGTTATAATGTCCTAGCAGTAGTCCATAGTCTATAAGTTGTATTTTTCCAATAAAGTCCTTTTTAAAAAGTGATTCAGTGATAGAGATTATTAAACTATATATAAATATATATTTCATATTTCTTAATAGTTTCAATCCAATCTTCAGATGAGTTTCAATTTAGTTATTTGATTTGATAGAGATAATAAATCACTTAACTCAAAGCTGATCTCACCATATCTATATGGGGTAAAATCAGAAACTACTCAACCGATCTTTATAAAATTCATTGTGCGTAGTTTTGTCCAACTTAAAAGATAGAATAGTTTTTATCTTGATTATTGGCCTCAATATTTCTTTTATTGCAAATTAAATGCTTACTAGTGTGCGAGAGTGTGATTATTTGTAAGTTCTATAAATTTTCAACAGATGGCGGTGTTTTATTGACACAACACTTCATTTTCTTTCGATATTTAGGATGGGTAAGCATCCAGTAGCCAAATCTATTTTTTCCAGCTTGGACTAGGAAAATCCGTGTTTTTTCCATGGGCAATTATGTGTCGCCTTTCATGTGTGGTGAAAACATCGAATCTATTTATTTTAACAAAGGACAGGTTAACCAAAATAATTATGAACCTATTAACACAACAATAAATGTAAATTGTGAATTCTAATCATAAAAAAAAATGTAATTATTATTTTACAAAGTCATAAATTAAAGTTATCTATCTCGTCCATAAAATTAAATTTTTATCTTTTTGTAAAGTTTATTTTTTTAAAGTTTTACTGTAAGAATATGTTGGAGGTTCCTCCCGCTTTGTGCTATCCTTTGATAACCTCTTTCAGGTGGAACTTACTGATAAAATATCTCATATCATGAGTCATTTTCTGAGTTTAATTAATATGTATTAGGGCGAAAGATTAATTTGGTACATTTTTTTGTTTATTTCGAATACACTAAACCCTATTCCAATTATATTCTTAATTAGTTCCTTTTACATTTATATTTAATCTCGCCTCTAGCTGAAAAGTTTTTATCTTTATCAGTGAATTTTGATTTGACTGTATTAAAAAGAATAGGATATAATTAATTCAACACATTATTGCTACTGAACCACAGCAACGTCTGCTCGTCTTTATAATAGATTATATGAAGGAAATATGAGGTGGCCCACACTAGATCAGTAATTGTTGTTGGTTTTAGGAAGGCTTCAGATATTATATTCAAAAATAGGTTGAGACTTACAAAGTGCTGTCAACATTCCTCCTAACGATTCCCGTTCAGAGTATATCAACAAAACACTTATATTGAAGATTACATTATCTTCTTTCTTTATCCAACCCTTATACCTTCTGGTGTCGGGGCAGCCTGCAACCATTTTCTATAGACCTCTCTATCCGCAGCCAACCTAATCTAACTCATTGTGAGTCCCTTCTTCCTCGGCAGATCCGACATGAGGTCCTCCCATTTATTTCGTGGTCGTCCTCTAGGTCGTTTCCGACTGCTCTTGATTCCCATACCCTTTTTTGCAATCTATTGATTGGCATTCTTAGTACATGGCCAAACCACTTCAATTCTCTTCTGTGAATATAATCCACCAGCGATTCCTGTCCCGTTTCTTCTCTTATTCTTTGGTTTCGCAATCGGTCCAATCTTGTCTTACCGAGAGCTTTTTTAAGGAATTTCATTTGTGTGACTTGTATAGGGCTTTCAAACTTCCTGATGCTAGGCCAGCTTTCAGCTCCATAGGTCAGTTTAGGGATGAATAATTGTTTGTAAACTGTCAGTTTGGTTTTCATCTCTACTTCCCTTTTTCTAATTATGACATTGTGGAGCTGGTAATAGACATTTGTCGCTTTCCTTATGCGTTGATTTATTTTGTGATAAAGCCTACCACCATTAATAATTTTGACACCTAGATATTGATAGACATTAACTTGCTCCAAATCTGAACCTCCACAAGCCAGTTTCTTGTTCCATAGAACCACTTTCGGATGCGACCATATACTTTGATTTTTTGGGGTTAATAGTCATCCCATTTCTGTTCAGTGCTTCTTCCCACGCTTATTTAGCTTCTTGCAAAGCTACTCTGCTCTCTAACTATTTATTAACACGTTCGGTGCCCACAACCCGCCTGGCGGGTACACCTGACCTAACCTCAGCAGCCTACGACTCGCCTGGCGAGTGCACCTACCAATTGCTTTCCCAGCTACGTGGATCGGCAGGGGCCTCTCGTTTTTACTTCATTTTACTGTGGGGCCTCTTACAGAGTATTTTCTGTGTATTGAAAGTGTTGATTTCTAGAAAACTTTTTTTTTTTATCCGTGGCATTGTGTTTTGAGTTGTGCTACGCTCCTTGGAGTATCAGTCCCTTTTACAAGTAAATTGATTTTTTTTATTCAATGATTTTGATGTCTTGGAAGACTCATACTTGTTTCTCAATTTGTGAACGATTTATATTTATCTTTATGTGCTTTTTTGGCATAGCAACGTAATTTTCACAAGTATTGATTGTAATTTATTGTATGTATTGTAATTTGTTTATCAATAAAAAAATTAGAGTATAATTTAAATATATTGATGTAATTTATTGATTTAATAAAAATAAATCTATTTTATTTTATTCTTTTATTAAATATTTGTCCTCTACCTTCAAATAGCCGCCTTCAATTCTTCCTTTCATCTGTCCATATTCCCAGTGGGATTTACAAAAAGGAAAAAACAAGGTAATTCAGTAACAATTTTTCATACAACCCAGTAAAATAATAAAAATAAAAAAAAGAACTAAGAAAAAAATATATGATCTCTCCAAAAAAAAAATTGACATGCATTTTACATTAATTGAGTTATTTATTGAAAGAAAATGCCAGTTCTACCATTTAATTAAAAATTACGCCCTAAAACTGATTTTATTACAGAAATACGAAGGTACGTACGTGGCCCGCAACCCGCCAAGCGAGTCGGGAGTTACCACGCGGCCCACAACCCGCCAGGCGGGTTTGTAAAAAAATGGTAAATGGCATCGATGTTATGATTAATTTGATTTATTTAAGTGTTATTTACAAGAATGAATAAAAAAAACCATTGGGCTCCCGAGGATGTATGCATATTGTTAGTGGGCATTGAATGTGTTAATGGGTAATATATATAAATAGGAAAACAATTGTGAGTTGAGAAAAAAAAATCAAGATTTTTGGTCAGCATATCATCGTGAGCGCAAAGAACATCAGCAAATGCTCATTTTTTATTACTTGGCGATTTTATTATTCCATAATTTGGGGGAATAAATGTAATCGTCAATATAAGCAGTAGTTATTTAATTCTTTCACTCCATGTTTCATGCAACAAGCCACACCGATTTGAAGGCTGTTAGGTAGACGAGATGACGCTTTTCAACATCTTGTATCTTATCTCTAAATGAGGCAATCGACTGAAAACAGTCATCTTGTAAAAAACATATTTATTGGGAGAGCTAGCGGGGGCTTAGTGTGTGGAATAAAATCTAAATTTTATCCTAAAATTGCTGAGTTTGAGATAATTGAGCCCGCAAGGATCCGTCCTAGGCCCGGCTAGGCTCTGTGGAAATTAGTTTTTGATGAGTTGCTGGGAGTATTAGAGGAAAAAAGGTTCCCTGCTACTGCCTACGTGGATGACTTGGCTGTAGTCGTATACTCCAACAGCAGAGCCGGCTTGAAGCAAGAAACAGAATGCTGTGCCAACCTTATAGCTGCATGGTGTGAAAGTAAGAGATTAAAAATGGTCGCAGCTAAAACCCAGGCCATCTTACTAAGAGGCACTACAGATAGAGCACACCCTATTAACATGACCATCCAAGGGGAAAGAATACGTCCACGTGAACAGGTCACTTACCTTGGTATAAGATTTAGCAGAGGCTTTAACATGACCCCTCACTTGGAGTGCTTGAGAAACAGGGTGGCTCTGACTTTGAACTGCCTCAATCGAATAGGGGGCGCTTTCTGGGGCCTCAGATACCCAGCTACATTGACCATATATAAGGGAGTAATTTTGGGTATTCTGAGGTATGCATCCCCTGCCTGGTACCATAACCTTTCACGCCGACAGAAAAGCAGGTTGGCAACCATCCAGCGAACGGCGCTGTTGCGAGTTACGCGAGCGTATCGGAGTTTGTCTCACGAGGCGGTGCAGATTTTAGCAGGAGTGGTACCTCTCGACCTCCTCCTGCGAGAAGACCTTTTGAAACATACTTACAAGAGAGAAGGCTCTGCAGGCATGCCAGGAAATCTTAAGTTGAGAATAGATGAGAACCCAAGGAAATGGAGGAGCATATTAAGGGAGGATACAACTGAGGAGTGGAACCGACGGTGGGTGGCAAGCCTGAAAGGATCTACTACAAGAAAGTATTTCCCCACCGTCCAGTCTCGCTTGGAAGCCAAATGGGTCCTCTCTGATTACTGGCTCTCTCAATTTCTCACAGGGCATGGGACATTTCGAGCCAAGCTCCATAGCCATGGAATTGACGTTGAACCCCTGTGTCTTACCTGCCATATCCCGGAAACTGCAGAGCACATACTTGTTGACTGCACCGCCGAGGCTCTGAGGGCTAAGTTGCTTCGTGAATCCAGACTCTACGTTCTCACAGAATCTGATTTTCCCCAGCTAGTAGCGGAAAATAACTATAAGCATTTCAAGGACTTTGTCTACAGATGGAAGACTGTACTCGGCCCTGCCCACTTCAATGTTGGACGAGGGAGACCAGCCGTGCCTAGAAACCAACCGGACAGAGGAAACAAAGCCTACCGGTCAAAAGTTCAAAACACTTTTGTTTTTATAGCAGAAGTGGGATGCTATGCAGACATGCCTAACATCCAACTGCTGCAACAACCTGTATTGCCTGAAGAGGCAGGGTAGGGTGAAAATAAATAAATAAATAAAGTATAAAAATAAAAAAACAGCGATGGGGGCATTTCTTTAATGGCCGTGTATTTAAATTGTAACTCATGGGGAAATGATTTCCGCCAGTTAGTAGAGGTACTCATATCTAGTCATCGTGATCGAGTATTCGTTATCGGAGATTGCAACGTGCATACGGGTAATATTTACAAACAATTAGTAGTGAGATCATCAATAAAGGTAAAAAAGAACTCTGAAGATGAAAAAGTCGATGGAAAAAGGCATAATTTTCTGTGACAATCATGGGCTGGTGATACTGAATGGGAGAACCAGTTGAGACAAAAACGGAGCATTGACTTACATTTCTACAATAGGGGAATCGGTAATAGACTAGTGCATATCCTCAATTGATTGCTTAAAGTACGTAAATCAGTTTACAGTCTTGAGTGAAACATTCTCAGATCACATGCCTCTTTTATTTAAGTTGGACATGTCAAGTAATGTAAAATTAAATATAAGAAATGAATTTATAGTTTAGCCACCAAAGTTGAAATGGAATGAAAAAAACAAGGACAGATAGCGTTCAGTAATAGAAAAGCTAACAAATAATTTAAATATTGATGTATAACAGAGAAAAGTCTAGAGCAACTCATTATTTGCATACAAAAGGCATCACCGAAAGAAACAAAAAACAAATGTGGGATAGCTCGTAATTCTGGGAGTGCGCAAGAGCAAGGATTAAGTCATTCACGCTTTTAAAATTATTCAGAAAGAACAAATCATCTGTTATAAAAAATAAATTATTTAATAGCAAATGCAGAATTCAAGGCGACTTGCAAATAAAAGAAAAGTGAGTACTTCTCAAAATTGATAACAAAATGAGAAGAAGCAAAAGATTCTAGGGATATATGGAAGGAAATTTATTATTTTAAGCAACGTAATTTTGTTAGTGGACTTAAAATCAAACCCCAAGAAATGGTTGCTCATTTTGCCTAACTACTTACTTCTGCACCTCTTTCTGATCCTATATCTTGTATTGAGATCTATGTCAATAGTGAGCATATGGAAAAGAAAATTACGATGGAAGAAACAATAGCCATAATAACAAATGCAAAAATAATAAAACACTAGGGCTAGGCTTATGAATTTTTTAAAAATGCAACACCGGGCTTCCATAAAAAAATTATTTGAGTTTTCAACAGTATATTAGATCATCAAAAGTACCAAAAAGCTTTAAGGAATCTATTATAGTACCTATATTTAAAAAAAGAGACCGAAATAATGTGCTTAATTGCAGAGGTATATCTCTACAGAATAGTATATCGAAGAGTTTTACCGGAATATTGTTGGCCAGAATATCAAATTGGGTCGCAGTAAATAATAAATTACATGAAAACCAATCAGGATTTAGGGGAGGATACTCAACTCACGACAATATATTTTCTTTATTTGGTTTCATAAATTATGAATTTCATTACAAGCAACCTGTTCATTTAGTTTTTGTAGACTTTAGGGCAGGGGCAACTTTTGATAAAATAGACTGAGAATCACTTTTCTATAAACTAAATACTACCCATTTCCCAACAAAAGCTTTTAAAATCCTATGAACTTTGAATGAAACTACAACATTTAGAGTTTGGACTAAAGATGGTCTTTCAAAATCATAAAATGCAAATATAGGCTTGAGGCAGGGTTGTTTGTTGAACCCACTTCTATTTTTCTCTTTTCATAAATGATCTGGTGGAATCGGTTACAGGTGGAATTATAATTGATGGCAAAAAAATTAATATTCTTATATATGCGGATGATGTAGTTCTGCTTGCTGATAATCCGCTCATATTAGAAGAAATGATTAACCGATTAGAGGTCTATTGTAAATATGGAATCTAGAAATTAACCCAGGAAAGTCAAAAGTATGATATGTAGACAGAGAAGATGTAAATCAGATAAATTAAAGTTGACACGTGATGGAAAGACAATAGAAATTTTTGATAATTATAAATACTTGAGAATTATTATAAGCAATAACTTATCTTTAAAGGAACATTTTAAGGTAAAATTAATCTCTAAAAATGCTCTTAACATTATCTGGGCAAAAATAATATTAAATAAGCAAATCCCAATGAAACAAAAAATTTCAATTTTTAACTCTGCTGTGCACACAATTATATGTTACGGAGCACAATCATGGGGATACGAAGAGTTTGGGGATATCGAAAAATTACAAAGATATTTTGTTTTGTAATATGAAGAAATTTCGTAACAGTATGACAGAAATATTAAAACGTAACTGTTTAATAAAATATACATACAAAATATAAAGGTCTTTAGCGCAGCAAAAAGACCAATGACCCCTGAACCAATAATTGGCATAAGTTTAAGCTATGCCAAAAGAAGGATAGGGGAGATATATGGTGCAATTAAAAAACAAAATTGGAATGATAAAACACAGCATCACTCCAAATTCTTTTTAAAAGGCTCCTCTGCCAAAAGAAGTGACATTCTACTGAATTTGGACAGGAAAGCACTCAAAAAAGTTACAGCGATCTATACAGGACACTGTAAACTCAACAAACATATGCACAGGCTCAAACTCGCAGACTCACCTATCTGCAGATTCTGTGGCAAGGAGGATGAGACGGCTTATCACATTATAAGCTGGTGTGAACGACTTGTTAGGCTAAGATTCAGCATCTTTGGCGAGGTAAACTTACCTGACCCAAGCACTAATGAACTGGTCAACCCAACAAGTTTGCTAAAATTTACTGATGCTCTAAAAATAGACATTTAGAAATCAGGCAGAATCAGGCGCACAATAGACCCAAGAGGTCGCGGTGCATAGTGCCGGAGGAAAAAAAAAAAAAAAAAAAAGGTGCGAATTTTCCAAAGAGAAATCTCATTTAAAGTGCTTCCCTGCAAAATGTTAAAATTAGAGTCATTCTTCCGAATCAAAGGCCCATATTATTTATTCATTACTCAAACGAAATTTAATAAATATTTATATATATAACCCGGATAAAATAATAAGATTTGTTTTTCTTTTACTGTACAAGAATAATAAGCAAAAGATGGTTTAAAATTTGTACCTTCATGAGACTACGCTTTTGACTTTGTATTAGTAGTAAGATTCCAGAACTGTACAATCCGCCAAAATCAAGGAGGGCACTGCCTCTTTAGGGAGGTTGAAATGGGAGGGGTGTCTGTCAAAAAATGAATATTGCTGCAAGTCAAGGGATACTTTGTTTTTTATAGTTTCTAGGGTTCTGAATCTAATGGGACCATTTCCATTATGAAAGATTCAACACATTTAAAATTTGAAAAACCACATATTGCAGGCAGCTGAATGAATTTCAATAAGTTTTTTGAAATGTAAACGAGGTAGTCTCATTGATTATTTTCTCTATATTAGTATTTATTTATCCAAATATGTCTATCTACATACGTACTATATGATGCGGCAATGATATCATACAAATATAATCTGATATAACTTTTTATCTTGTGACTTCAGAGTCATGAGAATAGTCTCATTAGAATCAGAACATATCAACCATCAAAAACAAAACATAACTCGCCATACTTTCTGCCGA
This sequence comes from Aelia acuminata, assembly GCA_911387785.2. NCBI lineage: Eukaryota > Metazoa > Arthropoda > Insecta > Hemiptera > Pentatomidae > Aelia > Aelia acuminata. The sequence goes on along the minus strand of OU426978.1, from coordinate 107,681,201 downwards.
ATTAATTTTTCAGCACCCAATTCAGGGAAGAAAGCGCATTAAGAGAACCCATAACCATACCATGATACCATGAGGTATCATGGTATATTATCATAGTATAGAGTACCTTATTTAGGCGGAATCCGAGCTTTCGAAATTTACCTATAATATTAAAACTTAAGTTTCAGGAAGGCACAAATTTTGTTCTAATCATGGTTAATTTGTTATATCAATAACGAAACAAAACTCGCCATACTTTCTGTCTAATTAATTTTTCAACACCTGATTCAGGTGGAGTATAGGGATGAAATGCATTAAGAGAACCGATATAGGGTATCTTATACGTATAGTGTACCTTATTTGGGCAGAATCCGACATTTCAAAACATACCAAAAATATTAAAACTGAAGTTTCAGAAAGGTACAAATTTTATTCTAATCATGGTATATTTTTTCTCTACTAAGATATTATAAAGTTTATTAATTTATTGCAACTATCACACAACTCCCTCGGATCGAAACCAGGTAACGCAGCTAGTCTATTATAAAGAATATGGTTGAAAAGTATGGTGAAATCGGCTTTGAATTAAGTGATATATTATATCTATCAAATCTAATCACAAAATTGAAACTATTTACTCAACTGAAGATTGAATTGAAAATATTAAGAAATTTGAAATATATATTGAATTCACTGCTCATGTAATGAAGCATACTGATTTCTTCAGTAAAAAAAAAATTAGAAAATGTCATAACAAAATGAGTGAAAAAGGAGACAAGGAAAATTGGTTTAGCATCAGATGGATAAGATTGGACTAAAACTATTCTTCCAAAATATTCATAAAGTATTATTTTGATGTAAAAGAATTCATTACCTTAAAAGGCTTTGACAAAACACCTTTATTTATACTTTAAGTAGGTTGATAAGTGCTAATTGTGCTTTGCATGTATTGCAATGCATTACACAGGTGTGTTTATATGTAAGCTGCTCAATTCTGTACTCAGGGATCAAAGGCTAAAACAAATGAAGAAGATAAAGCATCTGGGCTCACCCTTTAAAGAAGTGATCAAGAGACAGACATGCAGAGCAATACCCATATATGCATTTTCTTATTATTTTTCTTTTCCTATAAAATCTGATACAAAAGGTCAGATTTTATAGAAATCAGATCTAGTCATGACACTTTCCTCACTTAATAACTAGAAAGTATAATTTTTTGGTTTGAAAAGATTGTAGTAGGCAGATACACGTCACTTTAATCTGATGACCTTAAACATTTTTTTTTTTTTACACGAAACGGCCACTTTGAGGACCACGCGATATCACTGAAGAATCTTCCTTCTTCCTCCTTCTATTAAACAGTTTATAATAATTAAATAATGTATTTATTGGTAGGAGTATAGGATGATTATAATTAATTAATGTATTGTTTGGTAGGTGTAGGTAAGCAATTTAAGTAGTAATCTAAAAACGTTAATGAAGTTCGAACCTTATTAACTCCAAGTTAGTTGGTTATTATCTTGAGATTCAAGATCTTCAAATCAGTAGGTCAGTCTAAGGAAGGTTAAAGATTTACTTTATGAATTTTTTAAAATTTTAAATGCTTATTTCTAACATCAGACCATTATTTTTAGAACATCCACGTCAATTTTCAGACTTGCAGAGAACACTGAAAAAATAATTTTATTTCTCAAGCTGCTTAAGGAAGATGGGTAGAGGAAATTCAAGTACAGTGGAGTACATATACTGGGCTTGATAAGGAAGGGGTTGAAGTTTTAGAATTTGTTTATGTTTTAGAGATTAGGTTTATATCAGAAATGGAAATCATCTACAACAAAGTTGGTGAAGATGTTTTTTTTTTTGTTTTTTTTAGGCCAATCATAGTTTTATTTATTGCCAGTGAGAAAGGAATTGACAAAGACGGGATATAAAATGTTACCTTTGCAGCGGGAGAATGCCTTGGTGAAATCAACATTTGCAAATGTCACAGAAAAAGTTTCAAGATTTTCTTGAAGTATATTGCACAAATTTTGAACTGTATTAGGAAGTATTGGTCCACATGCTTCAATTGTATAAAATCTTTCGTTGTCTTGTTTCACTGTACTTTCTCTAACCTAAACATTTATATTGTTAGTTTGTAATTAAAATAACAATAAATAAAAAAATTATAAATACCTAGATAAAATAAAACAAATATTAAAGTAGATAAATTTTTTTTAATAAATTAAATTAACTAAAATGATTCATTTTTCATATGGTAAAATATAAATCATACAAGAAGGCCCATAAATATAATACTGAGAGTACAAATCGTCAAAAATCTTCAAGGAATCAGGCTATGCACAGATGTGTATTTCTCTTTTCAAAATCAAACATATAAAACAAATGTTTGGCCTTCCAATGGAAGATTGTTTAAGTGTTAACCTATCTGGAATAGTAATGAACTTCATAATCAGAAAGGGACTAAATCAATCTCGTATAAACCCTTATTGGTTGCCAAATATATTGACAACCTACTTGTTCAAAAAACTGCAAAACGTCAATCATTACTATATCATTTAAATTCTATCCATCCCAGATTAGTTTTCACTAATTAAAAAGAAAATAACAATACTATTAACAATTCGGACTCGACGATAATCCGGGAAAAACATTAAATATATTGTCACCCCTATTCTCAAATCTACAAATCTAATGTGACACTGGGATCTTTGGGCAAGGGTTGTGTGGTAATTAATCAAACTAGGTACTATTTACATCATTTATTATTTACAAATCGTTTCTACACGTCCCAACTACACAGGGGGGGGGGGGTACCATAACTCATAAATCACTAGGGGGTACTTGACTACTTCGGGTCCCACTATGCCCCAGGCTCACTCTGCCTGTCCCAGACTTAGACTGCCGTCTCCGACTCTCCTATCAGCTTGACTGACTCAGACTCCACCAGACTCACCCAGACTGCCCCACTCTCTCCTGGGCCAGCCTCTTCTAGGAGTTCCCCCTCTCTCTCAGGGTCTCCTAGGTTCAATAGACATCTTCCACGTGACAACTCCCCCCTCCCCTGAATACCAACGTCCTCGTTGGTAAGTTGGGACCTGTAACAAAAAATAAACAAAGCGGCAGAAAAATGGTTTTTTTTTTTTTTTTTTTTTTTTTACATATTTACTTAACTGTAGAGTTTACAAAGAAAAGAACCAAGTACTGAGTGTTAAAAACTAAACCAAAATTCGAAACAACAAAAAAGTTATAAACCAAATCAAATCTCAAAATCGAGGAACCTCACTGCATCATTTTCTCTTTGAATCCGACAGTCATCGGCTCACCCCTTTACCGTTCATTCTCCGATATACCGTGCTTTTGACTAGCACCTGCCTCAAATCTTACCTCAGTTTGACTCTGAGAATCTTGTTGCATACATTACCCTCTACGTTTGACTCGTAGGATTCCACAACAAATTAAAAAACATTACTCTCTAAGTACTTTACTAATCTCTTTAAGTACTTTACTATCCTCTTCAAGTACTTTACTCATCTTTGAACCTGAAAGGGGTGTGGGATGCCGGCCGTCTCATTTAATTTTAATTTTCCCCTTAAGAACTATAACAACGTCTACAATATGCAGTGAAATTCCTTTACAATTATTTCTTGACTTAATGAAAAACAAAACAAAAATAAATTCCATTATTCTGCTACTTTTAAATTTATTCTTTAACCATAAAAGATACAAATTTAGTCAATGATACCCTCTAAGAATTTTACTTAAAAATTATACTTTTTCTCACAAATTCCATTTTTTTTTCAACACATTTCCAATTTCTACCTACTACTAAAGAACTAGAAAAATATAAGTCATAAAACTATAAACAATAAAAAATCTCGATAATGGGATTTAAAAGATCGTTTGTTTTGCCTACCCTGCATAACATCTCACCGACTGACCTACTTTTTAACGCTGACTGTGCTACTAGGTTGCATCTCTTATTCTAGCCTCCCTTCTTGGAATTGGACGCCGACTTAGACTGGGAAGCTGTTGGCGCTGTTTACCTATCCGCGACAATAGGCCTTCTCAATGAAATTCTTTTTACCCATTTCTTTATTAGAACCGCGATAGTGATCGAAATCTTTGGCTCTGATAAATTTTTGCTTAAGTCCTTTAAAACGCAAAGAGGGGAAAACATAATGACCACAACCCAAAACCATGATTCTCAATTGACTCTCGTGTTTTCTCAACGTTGCAGGCTTTTCAATTGTGTCTTGCTGACGATTATCTTACAATTGGGAGGTGCGCATTGTTATCTAGACTCCTTATCTTGCAACCGAATTGGATATTTCCTGGACGTTACAGGATCCTCAATTGTTCGTTAGTTATGACAATTGTTAATTGTTAGCATTTTGCTAACAATTGGCTATGCCCAATTTTGTGTTCGTTGTTCCCGGGTACCGCTTGCTCAGTTTCTATTGTTTACTAGCAGACGCAAATTTAGCATTTCCTCCTATTCTTTAACCTTTAGATTCTGCACTTTTCCCCAAAGCAAAGAAAATATTCAACAATTTAATGAAATATGAAATCTTATAATCCATTTTTTTTTCTTCTTTTTTTTTTTCGATTAACGATCAAAAAATCGTTTTATACGCCCTACGTGTATCGTCTCGACTTTGGATTTTCTACCCTTCTTTATTCGGATTTCATAATTTAATGGTCCTATTTGTCTAATAATTTCGGACGGTCCTATCCATCGATGTAGAAATTTACTGCTAAGACCCTTCTTTCTAAGCGGAGTGAAAACAAGTACTTTATCCCCTGGTTGGAATTTAACGTTTTTTCGTTTTCGATCGTGAATCCGTTTTTGTTTAACTTGAGCCTTTTCAATTCTTTTTCGGGCGTTTTCTCGCGTTTCCGATAGCATTTCCAAAAAATTTCTAGATGTTTCTTCCATACCATCGAAAGGTTTCAATGATGTGTCAGCTGGTAAAATCGGGTCTCGTCCATAAATTATTTTAAAGGGCGTTTCTTTTATTGTGTCTTGTACTGAAGAGTTGTAGGCAAATGTACATAGGGGTAGATAATCGTCCCAGTCCGTTTGATTTTTATTAACGTAATGGCTCAACATTCCCGCTAGCGTTGCATTTTGTCTTTCTGTGAGGCCGTTACATCGAGGGTTGTAACTAGTCGTATGTGAAGGGAAACTACCTAATCCGATTATTAGTTCCTGTACCATTTTTGACATGAAGCATTTCCCTCTATCGCTTAAAATTTGATTAGGGCATCCGTGACGACATACTATCTGTGTTAATAAAAAATCCGCAACTGTTTTGGCAGACACGTCAGGGGTTGCTCTAGTTTCAACCCATTTACTTAAATACTCTGTTGCAACCAAAATGTGACGATTACCCGATCTAGTTTTTGGAAAAGGACCCATAAAATCTATGCCTATTCTTTCGAATAAATGTTTCACGGGGATGGGTTGAAGTATACCCGCCTTTTTTCCCACTGGGTTCTTTTTTGTTTGACAATCGAGACACCCTTTCACATATCTTTCTATGTCTTTTGTCATCGATTCCCACCAGTAACGCGTCCTAATTTTCTCTAAGGTTTTCGACAGTCCAACGTGGCCTGAGAGGGGGTCGTCGTGATAATGTCGCAATATTTCATCAACTAAAATTTTGGGTAAAGCCAAAATTGGGGTAGAGGTTCCCTTTGAAAAATATTTTTTATAAAGGCGTCCGTCCTTCATTATAAAACTTCTTGTCTTTTTACTATATTTTCGGTCGGCCCTTGAAGGGTTCTCTATAGCCGAAATTATTTTGCCTAACTCTTCGTCTTCCCTTTGCAACTTTGCAATGTCCACTTCGGCCTCGCTTACGGTCATAACCAGCCCATCGAGGTTGTCTACCTCTACTGGTGCCTCTCCTACGGGGTAACGCGATAAGCAATCGGCGTCACAATTGTTCTTTCCCTTCTTATGACATATTTGAAATGAATATTCCGCCATGGCTATTGACCATCTGGCCAAACGGCTATTCAAATCTTTGTTTTTATGTAACCAACATAGCGCGTGGTGGTCCGACGTTACTTGAAACTGCTTTCCCCACAAAAAAGGTCTAAAATTAGTAAGAGCCCATTTAATGCACAGACACTCTTTTTCGGTGGTAGTGTAACGGGTTTCTGCGTCGTTGAGCCGCCTCGAAATAAAGGAAACTGGTCTTGAGAGCCCGTCCGCGCCCTTTTGCAATAAAATCGCCCCCAGGCCTACCTGGCTCGCGTCGCACCTAACTTCTGTGGGTAGTGTTTCATCGAAATGACGCAGAACCGGATAATTAGTCAGGGCTTTTTTCAATTGATCAAACGCATTTTGTTCATTCTGGCCCCATTCGAACCGAGAGCTTTTCCTCGTCAATAAAGTCAACGGCCTGGCTATTTGAGCAAAGTTTTCAACGAATCTCCTATAATAATTTGCAAGCCCCAAAAAGGATTGAACACCTTTTACATTTTTCGGTCTTTCGAATTCTTTCACGGCAGCTATCTTTTCTGGATCTGGACTCAGCCCTTCACTGCTGACTACATGACCTAAAACCTTGATTTCCGGATAACCAAATTTACATTTTGGGGGGTTCAATTTGAAATTCTTTTCCTTTAAGCGTTCTAAAACTTCTTCCAAATTTCGTAGGTGGTTTCCAAAATCATTTTTTGACATTACTAAAATGTCGTCGATGTAGACTACACACGATTTGAATTTAAGCCCGGCCAAAACGGAGTCGATAGTCCTCTGAAAACAACTTGGGGCTGTTGCGATACCGAACGGGAGCCTATTCCATTCGAACAGACCGTGACAGGTTGTGAAAGCTGTTTTACGCCGATCCTCCTCTGCGATCGGAATTTGCCAAAACCCACTTCGTAAGTCCAGACTAGAGAACATGTTGCACCCTTCTAAACACCCCAACAGGTCATCAATTCTCGGAAGAGGATAGCGGTCTAAAACTACTTTCGAATTTAATTTTCGATAATCTACACAGAACCTATAAGAGCCATCCCTTTTCTTAATTAAAACCACCGGACTCGCATAATTTGACCGACTTGGCCTAATTACCTTTGCAGCCAACATTTCTTCTAACTGTCCCTTTATTATGTCCCTTTCCTTTGGTGACACCCTATATGGCGGTTGGTGGACCGGGATTTCGTCTGTCGTTTCGATTTTCATTTCCCCTTCCGAACACATGCCTAAATTTCTTATGTCATCGACGAAAAGGTCTTGATATTTCGTTAACAGATCAATAAGACATTTCTTTTGAACGTGAGGAAGGTCCGGATTGACGTTAAAAGGCAGGTGGTCAGTGGGAGAACAATTGTCTGGTAAGCTGAGTACTTTAACCGGTAATAAGAGCCCGTCGTGGCTATTTCCGTCCCCTACCTCGTCTGTCTCTACTCCATTCAATCCCGCGATTACGATTAAAGGGTCAAAATAAAATTTTTCTTCCGACCTGGGAGTTTTTATCGATAAAGTCCTCTCTTCTAAGTTAATGTTTGACTTATATTTTTCTAAAAAATCTAAACCTAAAATACCCTGTACACACAGATTATTTACAACAATAAACTCATGGTTAAGAATTACATTATCTAATTGAAACATTGTAGAAAGAACCCCTTTAACATGCAAATTTTTTCCATCAGCTCCTCTTAATCTTAGAAACTCAAATTTTTTAACTTCCTCCTCCAAGTCGTCAACTATTGACGAGTTCAAAATACTTCGGGTAGCCCCCGTATCTACTAAAAGCTTCACTTCTTTTTTATCAAAGTACGCTGATAGAACCAAAGAATTTAAATTTGTGTCCGAAACTTTATTCACAAAGCAACTACTTTTTCTCTTACGTAATCGGTACTTAGGATTCTTTCTACAGTATCTCTTCTTATGGCCAAATTTTTTACACAAAAAACATTTTACTTTCTTAACTGCAGTAGCGAACTTGGCCCTGATCGCTACTGCAATTAGTTTGGGCAATTTCTGGCGAAATGGCCCGGTCTGGAGCATTTAAAACAAATAACTGTACCATTATGATTTCTAGATGTTAAATTCCTATTTTTTGATTCTGATTTAATGTAAGGTTTTTTGAAATTATTATGTTTAGTATAAAAGTTAGATCTGTTAGGCTCACCTCTTTTTACCAGCTCTCCGAGTTGGGCCCTGATTTCCTCAATGTCTCGGCTTAGGTCCGAGGTGCTGCTTCGGCTTTTCTCCTCTACCTTCCGCCTCTCCACCAGGAATGTAGCAGCTTCTGCCCTTCTGATGTTCTCCCGCAGTTCCTCCATCGTTCGGTTGGATTTCTCGGCGACTCTTGAAAGGATTTCGGATGAAAGACCGGTCATGATGTGGCGAATTTTCTCTCGTTCCGGCATTTTGGGATCTACGTCGTAGCAAAGTTTGCAGACACTATGGTAGTAGTCCCAAACGGCTTCATTCGGCTTTTGTTTTTTCTTGATGAGTTCGTAATACGCCGAATCTCCCTGAGTGCTTTGAGAAAATACCTCTATTAATTCGTTTTTGGCCTCTTCATAATCCGTCCATTCTTCTCCCGCTGTGTCGAACCAGTCCAAAGCGGCTTCTCCCAAGTAGCAAGGAAGTAACTGGAAAAACGCTGCGGTGTCCCAACCATTCGCCTTCGCCGCCCTTTCAAAGTGTCGGAAAAATCTTTTAGGGTCCTCTCCAATACGGCCGCTAAAAGTGGGGACCGGAACTTTAACTCTTACGGACCTCGACCCGCATTCCGACTTAGTATCCTCCTCGTCCGACGGCATAGTGTTTCTTGAATAGTCCTTACTGCGCGTCTTTACCATCAATCAAAGATTGTCACACCCCTTGCCCGGCGCCTCCACCAAATTTGTGTCACCCCTATTCTCAAATCTACAAATCTAATGTGACACTGGGATCTTTGGGCAAGGGTTGTGTGGTAATTAATCAAACTAGGTACTATTTACATCATTTATTATTTACAAATCGTTTCTACACGTCCCAACTACACAGGGGGGGGGGTACCATAACTCATAAATCACTAGGGGGTACTTGACTACTTCGGGTCCCACTATGCCCCAGGCTCACTCTGCCTGTCCCAGACTTAGACTGCCGTCTCCGACTCTCCTATCAGCTTGACTGACTCAGACTCCACCAGACTCACCCAGACTGCCCCACTCTCTCCTGGGCCAGCCTCTTCTAGGAGTTCCCCCTCTCTCTCAGGGTCTCCTAGGTTCAATAGACATCTTCCACGTGACAATATTCCAAATTCAAAAACAGATTATACTATACTCAAATTAACCAAAACAGCAAAAACAAAAAAAAAACAATAGAATCCATTTACATTGCAATTAATCAAGATAGTATATTAAAACCAAAACAAGATGTGGCCCATATACCAAAAAACTATTCACAAATAATAAATAGTAATATAAAATGAAATACTTAAGTTAAAAACACTTTTTTATAAAAATAAAAAAAAACTCATTCACACAATAGATCGCGCTTGCAGTCGAACTTTAAGCCAGTAGGCCTTTAAAACACATCAGGGATGATGGGCCCACTAGATGTTTTAAATTAGATGTATTGACGATCCTACTAAGGAGAATGAACAGGCCTGGGCCTGCATGAGATTGTCTAAAATAGATGAATGACAGTAATATTAGCTTTTTTATTGCAACACTTCTGTGGTTAACAAATATTTATTCAACAAAAATATACAATTATAAATGCCAAATGAATTATAACAACATAAATATTCGAGCAGGTTACAAAAATTATAACTTTATAGCATACAAGACATATGGCTTGAGCTTCACAGTCAAGAAAAAGACTAAGAATAACAGGTCCAGTCGTAAAAGGACCCGCGTGGAAGGTTCCATGCCTGCGTGGAATGGGTTCAAAAAATCTAAGCCCATACAAATGTTCCGACTGCAAGTTCGTTCCAACAAAAGGTCTGGGATTTTAAACCATATGTTTTTATTTGACGATTTAACATTACATTATAAATCTATAAATAAAATATCTGTATTTTTTTAATGATTGTTGTATTTTTAGATGAATATGGTACTGGATGCCAAAAGCTAATTGTAGAATTTTAAAAATAAAAAATATAAGGGAGATCGTCCTGTGGTAAACTTATTTATTAATACTAACTTCATTTTTTACAAGAAAATAACATTGGAATATGTCCTTTTAAAGATGGATGAAAAACTTGGTCTAGAACATATTGGTATGAATTTATGATCAGGAAATCATCTGAGAATGAACTTATTGTTAAATTTTTACATTATAACGGTATTTCAATGAGTAAAAAAACAATTAAGCACTGAACTTATGTTGAGTTTCACCCACCTATTAGTAAGTTCTTTTTTCTTCCCAGGGGCAATAAATTAATAAAATTACATATTGATATGTTTGAAAAAGGGATTTTTTCTGAACGACACCAGTGCAGTATTTTTGCAGATTGGAATTAACAAAGATTAGTTTTTAGCTATTAATCTGCTGAGCCAAGCAGATGAGTACATAGGTGAAATACCAGTTTTTTACTGACTTATATCTTCCTAAACACCTAAGCACTCAAAAATTATAGATCTTGGATTGGTATTTTTTTAAAAACAGCTCAGCTAGTTATACAGTTAACACGTTCAGTGCGGACGGCCAAAAGGTGGCCCATCCACAAGTGCGTCACGAGGTTAATTGACCCCATACTTATCTCCATTTAAAACTCTAAAACCTCTTGGAAAATGAACTAAATTAGTATACAGTAGGGTTCCGATTAACTGAGTCGATGAGGACCAAGGTTACCTTGGTTAATCGAAATAAAAAAAAAATAATAATACCAAAATAATTAATAAAATAAAAATACCAACTGAAAATGTAGGTTCATTTTTAAATAAAAACTATATTTATATTTAAAAACCTAATAATAATAATGTATAATTACAATAATAATAACAGATATTATGGAACTATTTTTTTAAAAAGAAATCTTTTATTGTAGTTTGTTTAAATGAATTTCTTCTATCATCAGCAGCTCTGTCCCTCCATTTTCTCTGAATCATCAGTTCATGTGGAGGCACATCGCCTGTGCTTTCTACATAGAGAAGCGATCTGCAAGCAGATTGAAACCCTCCTCATGGCTTATTTTTGGGGGATATTTTCCACAATCTTCTTCGGGATGTGACTTCATTACCTCATTAATGATTCCTTCTTCCGTAAGGACTACTGATCTGTTTAATGTGTCTTCATTTAACCAATTCATAACTTCGGGGTCCCTTATATCTGGTGAATTGAGATCTCTTAGCAAATTACACAACTCCTGATTTGTTGGAGGTTCTTCAGTTGTCTGGCTATCATGGATAACTCGAGGCCATACGTTTTTCCAGGCTTTATTAAGTTTGCTTATTCATGAATCCCAAGAATAAGCAGCCATATAAATCACATCCTTAATTGTTATTTTCTTTAACTTTTCAATTATTCCTTCCTCTTCTGCTAGTAGCATTTCACACAAAAGCTTCTTTTAGTCCATTCTTTTTGTATCGTTTAAGTGCCGAAATTACTCCTTGGTCCATAGGCTGGATTAATGATGTGACATTTGCAAGGAAAACCCCCCTTTATTTCAACCTAGCATAGGATACGCCTGTCAGGATGTGATGGTGCATCATCAACTAGGAGTAGGGCTTGATGAGGTAATTTTTTTTCGTCCAGAAACTGTTTGACATGTGGTACAAAATGGAGCTTAAACCAGTGTTCAAATATTTCTGCTCTGCTGCTTAAAAGAATTTTTATTTTTATAAATTACGGCAGGTTATTAATGCTGATATGTTTGAGGGCTCTGGGTTTGGCCGATTTTCCAATTAAAACTGACTTTAACTTATCCTCCCTACTTGCATTCGCACAAACCAAAACACTGACTCTCTCTTTAATCCTTTGAAACCACTCGCGGTTGTTTCCGTATTCGCCAAGAGGGTTTTGAGGCAAGACTTTGTCAAATCTGGTCTCACCCGCGATGTAAAGTTGGTCAGTGCATAGATTTAGAGTTTTTATTAATGATTCAATATCATTAATAAATTTGGATGAAGATTCGGTATCCACTGAAAGTTTTTCCCCATAAATGCTTCAACTTTTACTCACTTCAAATTTCTCAATAGGATTGTTCAATTTTGAATTAAGAGATAATGCTTTTTCATGTAACAATGGACCACTTACTGGGAATCCTTGATGTCTTGCCTGGAAAAACTATAACAAAAGGGCCTCTTCTAAAAGCTCGGATGATGACTTCTTTAATGTAGATCTACAAGTTGAAGCCTCATTTTTGAGAGTTTTGTTAGAAGGGAATAAAGAAATGGGTATTAGATGTAAAAATATTTCCAGATACTGCTACTAGAAAAGGTTTTAAACAAGAAGCGTAGGGAACTAATTCTTGGAAAGAAATTAACCAGAGGGTTCTTTTGCACAACACTAGCTTCCATCCTATGTTTCAAGAGTTGTATTTCTTCTGAGAATTGCAATTGAAGTTCCTGTCATGGCCTAGGGCTCATCTTCATATTGTCACGTGGAAGATGTCTATTGAACCTAGGAGACCCTGAGAGAGAGGGGGAACTCCTAGAAGAGGCTGGCCCAGGAGAGAGTGGGGCAGTCTGGGAGAGTCTGAGGCAGGCAGTCGGAGATCGGCAGTCTAAGTCTGGGACAGGGTGAGCCTGGGGCATAGTGGGACCCGAAGTAGTCAAGTACCCCCCAGTGATTTATGAGTTATGGTACCCCCCCCCCTGTGTAGTTGAGACGTGTAGAAACGATTTGTAAATAATAAATGATGTAAATAGTACCTAGTTTGATTAATTACCACACAACCCTTGCCCAAAGATCCCAGTGTCACATTAGATTTGTAGATTTGAGAATAGGGGTGACACAAATTTGGTGGAGGCGCCGGGCAAGGGGTGTGACAATCTTTGATTGATGGTAAAGACGCGCAGTAAGGACTATTCAAGAAACACTATGCCGTCGGACGAGGAGGATACTAAGTCGGAATGCGGGTCGAGGTCCGTAAGAGTTAAAGTTCCGGTCCCCACTTTTAGCGGCCGTATTGGAGAGGACCCTAAAAGATTTTTCCGACACTTTGAAAGGGCGGCGAAGGCGAATGGTTGGGACACCGCAGCGTTTTTCCAGTTACTTCCTTGCTACTTGGGAGAAGCCGCTTTGGACTGGTTCGACACAGCGGGAGAAGAATGGACGGATTATGAAGAGGCCAAAAACGAATTAATAGAGGTATTTTCTCAAAGCACTCAGGGAGATTCGGCGTATTACGAACTCATCAAGAAAAAACAAAAGCCGAATGAAGCCGTTTGGGACTACTACCATAGTGTCTGCAAACTTTGCTACGACGTAGATCCCAAAATGCCGGAACGAGAGAAAATTCGCCACATCATGACCGGTCTTTCATCCGAAATCCTTTCAAGAGTCGCCGAGAAATCCAACCGAACGATGGAGGAACTGCGGGAGAACATCAGAAGGGCAGAAGCTGCTACATTCCTGGTGGAGAGGCGGAAGGTAGAGGAGAAAAGCCGAAGCAGCACCTCGGACCTAAGCCGAGACATTGAGGAAATCAGGGCCCAACTCGGAGAGCTGGTAAAAAGAGGTGAGCCTAACAGATCTAACTTTTATACTAAACATAATAATTACAAAAAACCTTATATTAAATCAGAATCAAAAAATAGGAATTTAACATCTAGAAATCATGATGGTAAAGTTATTTGTTTTAAATGCTCTAGACCGGGCCATTTCGCCAGAAATTGCCCAAACTAATTGCAGTAGCGATCAAGGCCAAGTTCGCTACTGCAGTTAAGAAAGTAAAATGTTTTTTGTGTAAAAAATTTGGCCATAAGAAGAAATACTGTAGAAAGAATCCTAAGTACCGATTACGTAAGAGAAAAAGTAGTTGCTTTGTGAATAAAGTTTCGGACACAAATTTAAATTCTTTGGTTCTATCAGCGTACTTTGATAAAAAAGAGGTGAAGCTTTTAGTAGATACGGGGGCTACCCGAAGTATTTTGAATTCGTCAATAGTTGACGACTTGGAGGAGGAAGTTAAAAAATTTGAGTTTATAAGATTAAGAGGAGCTGATGGAAAAAATTTGCATGTTAAAGGGGTTCTTTCTACAATGTTTCAATTAGATAATGTAATTCTTAACCATGAGTTTATTGTTGTAAATAATCTGTGTGTACAGGGTATTTTAGGTTTAGATTTTTTAGAAAAATATAAGTCAAACATTAACGTAGAAGAGAGGACTTTATCGATAAAAACTCCCAGGTCGGAAGAAAATTTTTATTTTGACCCTTTAATCGTAATCGCGGGATTGAATGGAGTAGAGACAGACGAGGAAGGGGACGGAAATAGCTACGACGGGCTCTTATTACCGGTTAAAGTACTCAGTTTACAAGACCATTGTCCTCCCACTGACCACCTGCCTTTTAACGTCAATCCAGACCTTCCTCACGTTCAAAAGAAATGTCTTATTGATCTGTTAACGAAATATCAAAACCTTTTCGTCGATGACATAAGAAATTTAGGCATGTGTTCGGAAGGGGAAATGAAAATCGAAACGACAGACGAAATCCCGGTCCACCAACCGCCATATAGGGTGTCACCAAAGGAAAGGGACATAATAAAGGGACAGTTAGAAGAAATGTTGGCTGCAAAGGTAATTAGGCCAAGTCGGTCAAATTATGCGAGTCCGGTGGTTTTAATTAAGAAAAGGGATGGCTCTTATAGGTTCTGTGTAGATTATCGAAAATTAAATTCGAAAGTAGTTTTAGACCGCTATCCTCTTCCGAGAATCGATGACCTGTTGGGGTGTTTAGAAGGGTGCAACATGTTCTCTAGTCTGGACTTACGAAGTGGGTTTTGGCAAATTCCGATCGCAGAGGAGGATCGGCGTAAAACAGCCTTCACAACCTGTCACGGTCTGTTCGAATGGAATAGGCTCCCGTTCGGTATCGCAACAGCCCCAAGTTGTTTTCAGAGGACTATCGACTCCGTTTTGGCCGGGCTTAAATTCAAATCGTGTGTAGTCTACATCGACGACATTTCAGTAATGTCAAAAAATGATTTTGGAAACCACCTACGAAATTTGGAAGAAGTTTTAGAACGCTTAAAGGAAAAGAATTTCAAATTGAACCCCCCAAAGTGTAAATTTGGTTATCCGGAAATCAAGGTTTTAGGTCATGTAGTCAGCAGTGAAGGGCTGAGTCCAGATCCGGAAAAGATAGCTGCCGTTAAAGAATTCGAAAGACCGAAAAACGTGAAAGGTGTTCAATCCTTTTTGGGCCTTGCAAATTATTATAGGAGGTTCGTTGAAAACTTTGCTCAAATAGCCAGGCCGTTGACTTTATTGACGAGGAAAAGCTCTCGGTTCGAATGGGGCCAGAATGAACAAAATGCGTTTGATCAATTGAAAAAAGCCCTGACTAATTATCCGGTTTTGCGTCATTTCGATGAAACACTACCCACAGAAGTAAGGTGCGACGCGAGCCAGGTAGGCCTGGGGGCGATTTTATTGCAAAAGGGCGCGGACGGGCTCTCACGACCAGTTTCCTTTATTTCGAGACGGCTCAACGACGCAGAAACCCGTTACACTACCACCGAAAAAGAGTGTCTGTGCATTAAATGGGCTCTTACTAATTTTAGACCTTTTTTGTGGGGAAAGCAGTTTCAAGTAACGTCGGACCACCACGCGCTATGTTGGTTACATAAAAACAAAGATTTGAATAGCCGTTTGGCCAGATGGTCAATAGCCATGGCGGAATATTCATTTCAAATATGTCATAAGAAGGGAAAGAACAATTGTGACGCCGATTGCTTATCGCGTTACCCCGTAGGAGAGGCACCAGTAGAGGTTGACAACCTCGATGGGCTGGTTATGACCGTAAGCGAGGCCGAAGTGGACATTGCAAAGTTGCAAAGGGAAGACGAAGAGTTAGGCAAAATAATTTCGGCTATAGAGAACCCTTCAAGGGCCGACCGAAAATATAGTAAAAAGACGAGAAGTTTTATAATGAAGGACGGACGCCTTTATAAAAAAATATTTTTCAAAGGGAACCTCTACCCCAATTTTGGCTTTACCCAAAATTTTAGTTGATGAAATATTGCGACATTTTCACGACGACCCTCTCTCAGGCCACGTCGGACTGTCGAAAACCTTAGAGAAAATTAAGACGCGTTACTGGTGGGAATCGATGACAAAAGACATAGAAAGATATGTGAAAGGGTGTCTCGATTGTCAAACGAAAAAGAACCCAGTGGGAAAAAAGGCGGGCTTACTTCAACCCATCCCCGTAAAACATTTATTCGAAAGAATAGGCATAGATTTTATGGGTCCTTTTCCAAAAACTAGATCGGGTAACCGCCACATTTTGGTTGCAACAGAGTATTTAAGTAAATGGGTTGAAACTAGAGCAACCCCTGACGTGTCTGCCAAAACAGTTGCGGATTTTTTATTAACACAGATAGTTTGTCGTCACGGATGCCCTAATCAAATTTTAAGCGATAGAGGGAAATGCTTCATGTCAAAAATGGTACAGGAACTAATAATCGGATTAGGTAGTTTCCCTTCACATACGACTAGTTACAACCCTCGATGTAACGGCCTCACAGAAAGACAAAATGCAACGCTAGCGGGAATGTTGAGCCATTACGTTAATAAAAATCAAACGGACTGGGACGATTATCTACCCCTATGTACATTTGCCTACAACTCTTCAGTACAAGACACAATAAAAGAAACGCCCTTTAAAATAATTTATGGACGAGACCCGATTTTACCAGCTGACACATCATTGAAACCTTTCGATGGTATGGAAGAAACATCTAGAAATTTTTTGGAAATGCTATCGGAAACGCGAGAAAACGCCCGAAAAAGAATTGAAAAGGCTCAAGTTAAACAAAAACGGATTCACGATCGAAAAAGAAAAAACGTTAAATTCCAACCAGGGGATAAAGTACTTGTTTTCACTCCGCTTAGAAAGAAGGGTCTTAGCAGTAAATTTCTACATCGATGGATAGGACCGTCCGAAATTATTAGACAAATAGGACCATTAAATTATGAAATCCGAATAAAGAAGGGTAGAAAATCCAAAGTCGAGACGATACACGTAGGGCGTATAAAACGATTTTTTGATCGTTGATCGAAAAAAAAAAGAAGAAAAAAATGGATTATAAGATTTCATATTTCATTAAATTGTTGAATATTTTCTTTGCTTTAGGGAAAAGTGCAGAATCTAAAGGTTAAAGAATAGGAGGAAATGCTAAATTTGCGTCTGCTAGTAAACAATAGAGACTGAGCAAGCGGTACCCGGGAACAACGAACACAAAATTGGGCATAGCTAACTGTTAGCAAAATGCTAACAATTAACAATTGTCATAACTAACGAACAATTGAGGATCCTGTAACGTCCAAGAAATATCCAATTCAATTGCAAGATAAGGAGTCTAGATAACAATGCGCACCTCCCCATTGTAATTGGGATTGTAAGATAATCGTCAGCAAGACACAATTGAAAAGCCTCCAACGTTGAGAAAACACGATAGTCAATTGAGAATCATGGTTTTGGGTTGCGGTCTTTGTGTTTTCCCATCTTTGCTTTTTAAAGAACTTAAGCAAAAATTTATCGGAGCCAAAGATTTCGATCATTATCGCGGTTTCCTACTAAAGAAATGGGTAAAAAGAATTTCATTGAGAAGGCCTATTGTCGCGGATAGGTAAACAGCGCCAACAGCTTCCCAGTCTAAGTCGGCGTCCAATTCCAAGAAGGGAGGCTAGAGTAAGAGAGCAACCATAGTCAGCGATAAAAGTAGGTCAGTCGGTGAGGTGTTATGCAGGATAGGCAAAACAAACGATCTTTTAAATCCCTTTATCGAGATTTTTTATTGTTTATTCTTTTTTAGTTTTATGACTTATATTTTTCTAGTTCTTTAGTAGTAGGTAGAAATTGGAAATGTGTTGAAAAAAAAATGGAATTTGTGAGAAAAAGTATAATTTTTAAGTAAAATTCTTAGAGGGTATCATTGACTAAATTTGTATCTTTTATGGTTAAAGAATAAATTTAAAGTAGCAGAATAATGGAATTTATTTTTGTTTTGTTTTTCATTAAGTCAAGAAATAATTGTAAAGGAATTTCACTGCATATTGTAGACGTTGTTATAGTTCTTAAGGGGAAAATTAAAATTAAATGAGACGGCCGGCATCCCACACCCCTTTCAGGTTCAAAGATGAGTAAAGTACTTGAAGAGGATAGTAAAGTACTTAAAGAGATTAGTAAAGTACTTAGAGAGTAATGTTTTTTAATTTGTTGTGGAATCCTACGAGTCAAACGTAGAGGGTTAATGTATGCAACAAGATTCTCAGAGTCAAACTGAGGTAAGATTTGAGGCAGGTGCTAGTCAAAAGCACGGTATATCGGAGAATGAACGGTAAAGGGGTGAGCCGATGACTGTCGGATTCAAAGAGAAAATGATGCAGTGAGGTTCCTCGATTTTGAGATTTTATTTGGTTTAACACTTTTTTGTTATTTCGAATTTTGGTTTTGTTTTTAACACTCAGTACTTGGTTCTTTTGTTTGTAAACTCTAAAGTTAAGTAAATATGTAAAAAACCATTTTTCTGCCGCTTTGTTTATTTTTTGTTACAGGTCCCAACTTACCAACGAGGACGTTGGTATTCAGGGGAGGGGGGAGTTGTCACGTGGAAGATGTCTATTGAACCTAGGAGACCCTGAGAGAGAGGGGGAACTCCTAGAAGAGGCTGGCCCAGGAGAGAGTGGGGCAGTCTGGGAGAGTCTGAGGCAGGCAGTCGGAGATCGGCAGTCTAAGTCTGGGACAGGGTGAGCCTGGGGCATAGTGGGACCCGAAGTAGTCAAGTACCCCCCAGTGATTTATGAGTTATGGTACCCCCCCCCTGTGTAGTTGGGACGTGTAGAAACGATTTGTAAATAATAAATGATGTAAATAGTACCTAGTTTGATTAATTACCACACAACCCTTGCCCAAAGATCCCAGTGTCACATTAGATTTGTAGATTTGAGAATAGGGGTGACAATATACATACACATACCACCCCCCCCCCAAAGACTTGGCACCTCCGGAAACCTACTGTAATTGAATATTTTCCTACTCTTTGGACATCAACAAATATATGACCGCTGCAGGCCGTGTTTTCATCCATATTTTGATACATGACATAGAATTGAATATTTAACTTACACTTTTTACCTTATTAGAAACTTTTTTTCTGCTTTGTGCGATAATTTTGATGGTCAGAGAAGGATTTAAATATTACGACACATAATAATAAAAATTTATTATTTTATCAAGATCAAACAGGAAAATGAGAAAAACAAATTAGAACCAACAGCAAAAAGTAAACTGAAAAGGGAGGTAGGTGTTTTGTTATTTACAGAGATTGGGAATATGTTATTCACAGAAAAAACACGGGGAATAACACAGAGCTTTATGACTTCGTGCTGGACTGCAGCCCAAATATCACTCTCCAGGTCGGCACGGGGTCATAAAGCCCCGTGGGATTTTCAACGATATATGAAGGTTTTTGTCTGCTAGGATCTTTTTCCTCACTTAGAGGGGAAGAGTGCTGTAATTTGTAGGATTTTCTTTAATGAAGGAGCTCTTCCGTGTTTAATGTTTTTTATTATTTTTTTCCCGACGTTTCGAGCTTGTGGCTCATCCTCTGGGGTTATCTTATCTTTAGTTGCTACATTTCCATACACACAGCCAATAACTATAATGTGAGAATGAAATCAAAGACAATGTAACAGGCCATAAAATGCATTAGACAAAAGTATTTTTATATTGTTAAAAATAGAAGTTGACAAATGGCTTGTATGGAAATGTAGCAACTAAAGATAAGATAACCCCAGAGGATGAGCCACAAGCTCGAAACGTCGGGAAAAAAATAATAAAAAACATTAAACACGGAAGAGCTCCTTCATTAAAGAAAATCCTATGAAGGTTTTTATTGGCTTCAAAATGCATAAAAATACTTTTATCAATTATATTTAAAAGTATAAAGCAAAAACATTCAAAGTGGTTTTTCGACAGTTTACTCCAAAACCCACCCATATTGGGAGATATAGCTCAACTCCTCAAGTAATTTACCTGGGAATCGCATGCGCGAACTGTGACGTCATTTTAGTGGCCAATAGAAAGGCACTATAACAGTTAGGGTACCTTACTTCGTTGTTAGTTTTTGCTATACTTTGTTTTTGTTAGTTTGATTGTGATGTAACCGTTAAAATGTCAACACCTTCATGCAGTTACGAGACTTCCAAGAAGAAAGAGACGGAAAAATCTACTAAAGTGATCAGAAGGCAGGCTAGAGAAATGGTTTTCCGTTTTCATGACTACCTAAAGAAAAACAAGGAGATACATAGACTTGATTACAATATTTTAGATGCAGTATGTGACATATCGCAGTTTTCGAAACCTACTGTGATTAAAATAGTGAAAGAAGGTCAGAAAATGTTGAAGACAGATGGAAAATTAAATTTTTCCACCCCAACAAAAAGAGGAAAAGTGAAAAGCGCAAAGATTAATATTGATTCGTTTACAGAATCTTTGATAAGAAGAAAAATACATGATTTTTATATATCAAAGAAGGAATGTCCTACTTTAAGTACCCTGAATGCAGCTTTAAAGATGGATAGAGAATTGAATTGTAGTAAAGAATGTTTAAGAAGAAAATTGAAATCAATGGGCTACACTTGGAAAAAGTGCCAAAGCAACAGAAAGATTCTTGCAGAAAAGCCTGAAATTGCTGCAGCGAGAATAAGATATCTCAGGAGAATATGGGAGTACAGAGATGAGAAAAGAAACATTGTTTATTTGGATGAAACATATCTGCATGCAACTCATACAGTACATACCTGTTGGCAAAGTCCTGATAAAATGGGCGCAACCAAAAATATTTCGAAGGGCCCACGACTTATAATTGTGCATGCAGAAGGTAAAGGAGGATTTATTCCTAATGCCTTCTTATATTTAAGTCTCAGGAAAAGACTGCAGATTATCACGGTGAAATGAACTCATTGAATTTCCATAAGTGCATGAGGGAAATGCTAATACTAAATATGCCAGAAAATAGTGTGGTGGTTATGGACAATGCTGCATATCATTGCATGCAAGTGAACAAAACACCCAATTTTGGATGGTTAAAGAAAGATATTGTAGAGTGGCTTAAGGTCAACCAAATACTCTACAGTATTGAAATAAACAGGCCTGAATTATTAGAAATCTGCAAGAGATTAAATATTGAAAAGAAATTTGTTGTGGAGGAAATGTTGAAAGATAATGGTCACAGTCTATTATATTTGCCACCATATCATCCTGAGTTAAACCCCATTGAATTAGTAGGGTAGCACAAGGGTGCCTATCTACTGCATTAAATGAAAAAAGAGAATACCTGGAATTAATGTTCAGTATATACACTAAAGAAAAATGGAAAGCATGCTGTGAGCATGTAAAGAAAATTGAAGAAGATTATTGGTTAAAGGATGGTGTCATTGAAGAAATTATTGTTTCATTAGGTGACAATTCTACATCTGAGGATTTTTCAAGTGAACGCAGCGATGCTGAATAAGATGAAATATTTGGTCATATTAAATTTCTTTTCACTAAAAATAAATAAATTTCATTTAATGTGATAGATGTGTTTATGAAATTTGTTTAATTTACTTCATATCAGACTTATTTTATCCTATACAATCATGATATGATACCATGTATTCATGTTCTTTGTAAATACTGCATGAATGTGATTAGTGATCATTATAATATCATTGTCCTCCATTGTTTTGAGTTTTACATTTTCAGAAAGAAAAAAAAATCATGTTATTGATTTTTTGATTTATTGCACTTTTGTATTTTATTTTATGAAAAATTGTATTATTTTTAAGTTTGTGATTATATTTTGATTAAGTTTGATATATTTAATTTTATTCACATTGAAAGCAATTCTATTTATTCATAATTGTAAATAAATTTTTTTAAAAAAAAATGGTTTTGTATTTTTACATTTCAATTTTTTATTTGAATTTATAAAATTTTAATATTTATTTTTATTAAATGCTGTTTTGGAATAATAATTTGAATAGTGATAGTAAATTTATTTCTGAACCTTTTTTTATTGCCAATGATAATTATTTCATGAAATATAATATCCTTGTATTGATTTCTATGTCCTCTCTACCTGTTTGTCATCATTGATAGCATAACCTGACACACTTCAAATTTAGCCCCAAAGGAGAAGTAGGCTGCTTATTTAAGCTCTGCCCTCAGGTAAATTACTTAAGTTGTCGCTCTATAGTTATGCACTGAATGTGTTAACATTGTGTTAAGCAATGAACAACACAGGAAATGTGGGTTTAGTCCTTAGAGTAAGGGCACCATGTAGGCAGCGCTTTAGTTTCTTTGCCCACCACCGAAAGGGCGGGAGGGGTGAAGTGATTACACTTCTTACTTCTATTTGTAATGAAAGAGTAAAATAAAAACCTAAAGGAAACATATAATTTTTTGTGGTCTACACTAGACTAACTTTTCCCTTAGTTAAACAATACCCTTTTAAAATTCTATAAATGGTAACTTCACTAGAGAGAGCTTCCCTTAGATTGTGGATTGGAGTTCCTCTTGGGAGAGATGGTCTAAATAATTTATAAATAAAGACCTATGGACAAAGAGACCCCTATGCCCCGTGTATGGAACATATAGCACTTATCACCTTAATAGATAGTAACCAATGCACCGTCAAAATAGAAGCCTTGTGTCTTCAATATCATGATTCAGTATCTTAACAAACCAAGTCTGTCTGAATCTTTTAGCAAGGTTTATTACATGATTTTGCATACCTGGACAAATTTTTAATGCATAGTTTTTTAGGCATAACAAATTTATTTTAATTAAGTAGTTGTAAATGATTTCCTCTCACTTATCTATATATGAAATAGATAATAAGGGAAAGTATTGGAATAGCAGAAAATTTTAATTTTGGGTCATTCCATATCAAGTGGTCCAAAGCGGTTGCTCGATCATTTTAGAAAAAAATTATAATTTTACCACCAATTACGTATGGAATCAGTAGTTCAAATCAATTTTTTAAAAAATTTTAGGATCAACCGTTTCAAAATGGCAGCCATTTTTGTTTCACCTATCAGGCCGATTTTTGAGTTTTTAAGCTCTCACAGAAAACTCATTTCCTCAAGACTGGTAAGTCTTAGACTAATAATTCAAACACAATTGTGTTCCTTAAAGTCTGTTCTATATTTCGTGTTCTCTTTATTATTTGAATATTTTGCAGTCCAATACTTGAAAAGTGGTATTGAAAACAACTGCTTTAAATTCTCAAAACACCGTTTTTGAGGGTAAGTTTTGGGTATAAGGGCATGTACGCCAAAGCTGATTTTTGGCATGATAATAAACCTACCTAAGTAGCTTTCATTAAAAGTACTATTAACCCGTATATTCTTTACATTATTTTTTTATGAATTTTTAAACTTCACATTTTTTCATTTTTTTGTTAACTGTAGGCTCTAATATCTCTGGTAGGCCAGTTAATAAAAATCTCATTTTTTTACATGTTATGCTTACATGCAACATAAATCAACTGTAAGAAATTTCAACCTGTATATTTGAGTACATCGGCAACTACGAATTTTTGAAAATGGTCATTTTCGTGCTAATATAACATTGCGTAAACTAGATCATAATTCATGAAAATATTACTGTTTGTGAATTTTTTACTTTTAATAACCCTTATTAATTGTTTTTTTTTTTAATTTTATCTATATCTAATACAAAAAAAAAAAAAAAATGGGTTTAATTAAAATCTACTCTATTACATTTTTGTTATTTGTTTTAATGAAAAAGTGATTAAAAATATTTTCCGTTGGACATAGATAATATAAAAAACAAAACAATTAATAAGGGGTATTAAAAGTAAAAACTTCACAAACAGTAAAATTTTAATGAAGTATGATCAAGTTCACGCATTATTAAATGAGCACCCTTTTGGGTTTTCAGCTAAAATAAACATTTTGGGGTCCACTGTGTCCAAAATCAAGTCTTGTACAATGATTTGAGTGCGCATAAACAGGCTGGCACAAACACGATAACTGATATTAAGTATTTGAGGTAGGTATATGTCCTTGTTTTTGATTTTTTACAATTTTCTCCAAAACCAATCTAATCATCTGAATTGACTCATTATGTTGATGGGTTATGATGTATTCTTTTACATTTTCAATACGGAATTTTATACATGTCCAGACCCCCCTATGTAAAAATTGGTTAGAAACTCCTGATTTGCCTTTATTTGCATGCTCCAGGTTAGAGAGGTCTGATTTCTAAACGGCTTGCATAGGTTGAAAGCTTAAGCCTTTACCGAATGCAAGAGCAACTGTCGGAGTGTCTACAATGACACATCTCACCCTAAGTAACAAAATGCATCCTGTTTTATAGTAGGTAAATTTACCTACTCCATAGGGCTCGTCGGCCTGTGGTAAATTTACCTACTCTGCATGGAGAGTGTTAATATCAAGTAGTTTTTACCACCATAGAAAAGACGAGGAAAAAATTTGTTCTTTAAAAGTATCTTTAATTTTGATTTTTGGAATAATTAACAGTCTCATTATAACTAGTAATAAGAAATGGTGAATTAACAAATAACTAAGAAGTAAAAAAATTTCCCAGGAGGAATATTTATATTTCCAGCAATAATTTCAAATTTACTTAATGGTCTAGTTTTAAACAACTATACTATGATAAGAAATCAATCAATTAGAACACCACAGGGTTACTGCTGGTCTCTTCTCCTATGGAGCTTAATAGACGAATCACTACTGAAAGACAGAAAACCAACAAATATAATCCTTTTGGCTTTTTCAGATGATATGCTTTTTATTATAACTTGTAAATATTTTCAACACTTACAAATGTGTATCACATTGTAATTGTATCAAAAAAAATAAACAATTGAGAACACTGACATCCAAAACACACATACACAAATCTAATTCCAAGGTTATTCAAATACAAAAATAATGATACAAATTTCTCAACTTCCTAATGTATCTGTTAGGCTTACAGATAAGTTGTCACAATTGTTGAGAGAGGGTGCCACTAACAAGTTTCTATTGAAATTGTCGGATGTAAAAAGGGATGTAAGATTGAATATCTGGCAACAACATGACCTTGAAGTACTATTGACTTTGCCTCAGTATACTATACATTATATATTTGTATATAGAACTTTTTTTGTGAAAAAAATGACTAGTCTAGAAATGATGGATAATGACAGGAAAATTAAAATGGCTTTGGCCCTTGCAACATACTGGAGCAATCAGTGTGGCCCTAAGGCTGGAAAGTTTAGAAATCCTGGTATAAAGTTTAGAAGATAAACATGTAAAGGAGTATAAGAATTAATATTAAGATATTTGAACATTATACCTAAATCAGAAACAGAAATAAAGCAGTGTATTATTTCATTTCATCTAATAAAAATAAAACATATTAATATACTGAAAAAATCACCATATCCATGTCCATATGATCACACCAAACCTACCCCCACTAAAGAGAAAACCCTGTTTGCCCACCCTTATTTTCTTAACTACTACCTCTGCATCCTTTTCAATAAGAACCATTGTTGATTTGTGACCAAAACTTAAAAGATCCAAAATTTAATACTTCCCGTTTCCATTCAACAGATTGCCCAATGAAAGTCGGAGGATGATTATACGAACACAGCTAATTACGAGTAAATGGCAAGTGTGATTTTCTTTTAAAATATTTTTTCTGAATTAGAACATGTTCATTGACAGTGAAAATCATACAATATCTCATATTCACTCTTCTTCATTTGAAATGTAGCAATGTAGCATGTAATAAAAATAAATGCAGACCAATTATAAACGAAGATAAAAAAATTGTTCATGAATAAACAGTTAAAGTAAGTTAACTTCATTGATAACAATAAGTATTATATAGAAGACATAATATCAAAATTAGTAGATACTAAGAGTTTATGTATTTTGAAGCGGTAAACTACTGTATAAAATTGAGCAACTCTATGTTTTTTGTAATAAACCTTTATTTGAATTGAAGTTTGGTGTGATAGTACCACCACAGTGATATTTCAGGAGTAAGTGTGTGTGTCAGGAGTAATTGTTCATCATCATCATATATCATCATATTCATTCATTTATAGAGTTTGATCCTAGTTAAAATAAGGAGGTTAAAACAAAATTATTGAAATTATTTAATTGTTGTTATTAATTAATTACCTTTAAAGGCAAAAGAGCTCCTCCCAGAAAAGCAACAGGAGAGATAAGTGTTGGAGGTACCCCTGCTAGAGGTCCAGTAGTAGCTACAGCAGATTTACAATTAATTAAAAAATTAAAAAGTGCATGGACTTCACAGCCATCCACTATAACAAGTGAATCATCATTTTTGTCTTCAATCTTCAAATAGGAGGCTTCCTAAAACAAAAAATTATACTCAATATAACGGTTTTTGTAAATTAAATAAGTCAGCTTGAGATGCAGTTTGGAAACGCCCACCTTGAACAGGTATACTAGTCGCAGCTTAAGAGCAGAAAGCAGAAGGCTACAGAGACTATCCAGGAATTTGAGGCAGATGGAAATCCGGTACGGTGTTGGAACTGTGGGGAGCTTGGGCACGTCAGGAGTGTCAGCAAGAAGCGGACTGCTTCAGACAGGCCACAGCCTAAGGGAAACTAAGATGGATTGACGCCTAGAGGGCGATATCAACCTGAAGACTTCTTGAAGACCATCCACGCGTTGTGGTAGCCTCTAAGGGGCACAGGCCAGTAGCTTATATGAGGATGCTGGTAAAAACGGAGCTACAAAGACTATCGTCTGCCCAAATTTGACTGGTGAGAAAAGGCTGTTGCCCTCTAGCTGGCGACTGAGGACCGGTTCAGGATATCCAGCCAGAGTATTGGGGAAGCCAAGGTAAAGATACAGTTAGACTCAAACTGTGTATCACAATCAGCTCTAGTAGGTGACTCACAGAATTAATACTGGCAATGCACGCCCTATTTGTCATGCTCACAGTGACTTCCCCAAGTCAAGAAGGAAGAGGCTGAGAATGCTTTTCAAGAGATGGTAACAGATGGAGTGGTGGAGCTGTCGAGTATTCCATGGGCCTCTCCAGTAGTGCTGGTAGAGAAGAAGGATGGAATGACCCGCTTCTGTGTTTATTACCAAAGATTAACGAAATGACAAAGGACAGCTACTCATAGCTAAGAATCGATGACGCTCTAGCAGGATCCAGACTGTTTTCAACTCTGGACCTAAAAAGTAGATATTGGCAAGTGGAGATGGACCCTGCCAATAAGGAAAAGACTGTGTCTACCACTGGGTCGGCATTATGGCAGTTCTCGGTTTTACCTTTTGGCCACTGTAACGCTCCAGCAACTTTGAATGCCTGATAGAGAACATTTTAAGAGGCTTATCCTGGAAGATTTGCCTTGTATATCTCAATGACATTATAGTGGTTGGCCGAACGTTTGAGGAAAACCTGTCCAATCTTCGAGAGGTATTCAAGAGATTAAAAGTGGCCAATTTGACACTCAATGCCAAGAAGTGTCACTTTTTGCAGACAAAAGTCACCTATTTAGGATACATTGTGAGTGGAGATGCTGTAGCGGTCAACCCAACAAAAATTCAGGCAGTCCAGCAATGGCCTACTCCTGACAATTTACAGCAAATTCGAAGTTTCTTGGACCTCGGTTCCTACTACGAATATTATTTAAGGAAGTTTGGGGACATTGGGAAGCCTCTGGGTCAGTTGACTGAAGGAGATAGATCTTTCAGCTGGAATAACGAGTGTTCAGTGGTATTTTCATTTCATTTTCACATATTTCAGCAAAACACTGTCAAAAACGGAGCGTAATTATTGCGCAACCTGGCAGAAACTCCTGGGTGTTGTTAAGTTCATACAGCATTTCTACAAATAAGTAGGTATGGTATGAGGTTTTTGTTGTGGACTGACCATGCAAGCTTGAAGTGGCTGCTAAATTTCAGGAACCCAGAAGGCCAAGCTGCTAGATGGCTGCAAAAGCTCTAGATATACGACTGAAAACCGATCTGGAGTAAGACATCGCAATGTAGATATCACAGTAACTTGCGGGGTGCCTCTTCGAATGGGTAGCCATGGACATTTTTGGACTATTCCCAGAAAGTGACCCTGGAAATAAGTACGTCTTTGTGATCGTGGACTATTTTTCCAAGTGGGTGGAAGCAATGCTATCCCCCAACCAAGAGGCTACTACCCTGGCGTGCTGGTAAAGGATTTCATCACCCATTTCATAGTAAATCTTAACTAAATTCAGATCAGGGAAGGAACTTTGAAAGCACATTATTCCAGGAAGAATGCAAGAGACTTGGGATTCCAAAAACTTAGACTACGGCCCTCCATTTAAAGTTGGATGGAATGGTAGAACAGATGAACCGAACCCTCATAAAATACTTTTTCAAGGTAGCCTCCGACTATCAGCGAGATTTCATGGCCTACAGCACTGCAGTTAACAAATCCTCAGGATAGACACCTACGAAAGTTCTCTTGGGTCGAGAGATGAGGTGAACTTGTGACCTCATTTCGGCAGCAAATGGATGCATCTGGACAAGACTATGTATCCTGAATTCAGAAGATACTAGAACACACACATGAGTTAGTTCACAACAACTTTCGCCTCGCCAGTGACCGGATGAAGAGACACTACGATAGCAGAGCCGATCAGGACGAGTACAAAGAAGGAGACCTTGTTTGGCTCTACAACCCCAGAAGAAAGCAAGGATTCTGTCCTAAGTTGTAGAACTGGGAGGGACCCAACGTTATAAAGAAGCACATCAATGATGTGATCTACAGGGTTTTCAAGTCCAAGAGGAATGTCTCTAAGGAGGGGACAGTGTAACGTGAAACAAAACTAAACATAAAAGATATGATTTTAAATAGTTCTAGACTTGTTGGAACAAACTGTTCTAGAACATGTTTGTGACTACGATGTCCCACTAACATCTATACTGGCCTCGAACCTTCCAGACATTTCTTTTTCGGACTAAATAAAAGGAGCGATGGACAGCAGACTTAGTTGTTCTAAAGCTCAAGTCATATAGTTATTTTTTGTGTTGCCGTGTAGTTAGAAAGTGATACTCAATATACTTACGATATTTTGATACTTACGAAATAAATAATAGTTTTTGTAATCTGTTTAATATTTTGTTTTCATAGTTTGTGTGGCATGGTAAATTGTTATTTTTCTATAAATAAAAATTATTTTAACCTACATAGGTGTTATGATATGTATGTATTAAATATTAAAAAACAAAATAAAATTAGAAAATTCCATTTAATTTTTGTGTATCTATGTCTAATTTATGGGACAAAGGGATCTGGATAATCCATACTTTTAATGCGACCGATGACTCATGCCTATTCCCTAACAGGTTGTTTCAACCTATTCCCTGGGTTCCACTGTAAAAACCTTGTACTCCAAACTACAATATTTTCATGTTAAACTATGAATATTCAAATATTTCAAAGTTAAATACCTCAGCAGTTTTAATTTTTCCTATTTCTGATTCAGCAATACCAAGACTTGCAAGCCAATCTGTTTCTTCTCGTTCATCTACCTCTTGTTCAACTTCCTCAGTTTCTTCTTCCTCTTCGTCTTCATTTTCATCAGTACCACAACTTCTTCTTTTCTTATTGTCTCTAAGAGGCATTGAGAAATTGATTCCTATTATGAAGATATACATATTATAATAAAATTAAATTGATACATATAAATATGATTATTTGGTTCAAAATTTCAAGAATATAATTTAGAACTCATCATTTTATGATCGACAGAAGAACTAATGAAAAACATACACAAAAAATACACTCTTGAGTCTATAATTACTTACTGGGTTATTGCAAACTTGGGGACAGATTTTCATGTAAAATAAAAAGCCAGATTTGTAAGAACAAATATCAAATTGATTAGAGTGTGTGTTTGTGTGTGTGTGTGTATAAATAGTAATAAAAAAAATCAGGTGCGTGCGCGCAACACACAACTTTCACTTACTAACTTTCTTAGATTAGAAATTGATGCGTTTTGTTAATCGCCACTTCTCAAAGTCACACATTCTTATTTTTGTTTTCATTTGCTCTATAAAAAACACTAATTTCTTTTATTATTAAGTAAAATTTTTTGCTTGTGATAATTGGGTAATGCAAGAATAATACTCCAAGTCGTCTGATTTTATAATTCTCTATGTAGTTGTTGAAAATTTTATTTAGTTACCATGAAACAAATAATTTCCATTAAATGAAAAGAACGACTTTAATTATAAACAATGGTCTTTCATTAAAGGCATACTACGCCTTTGCAGCATGCGTGGGCTCAACGTGTTTTGTGAGTTAACTGAATATTTTTCTTTTTTTCTCCTCTATATGTTTACTTGATTTTATCTTATCTCCTATTTAGCCATTTCTTATTTTTAGGCGTAACGAGAGAAAGTTAATTTCTCCATATAAACAAAAACAAAGGCACTTTATAGGAAACAAAAAAAACAAACAAAAAAAAAAGGCCCCTACCCCATTTAAGCCCCCTCAGAACATTTTAATAATGATAATTACCTGATATTAAAAAACACCTAATTTTCATTAAACATGACAAGTTTGATGAAAATCGTTAAAGCCGTTTTTGATATAATCGAAAAAAAGGTAAAAATTGGAAAAAAAGTTATGATAGGTTAAATGATGGTCAGGATTTTCAGTTTACAATGATTTTATTGTGGTAAGCCAACGTTTCGATCCAACTTGTGGATCTTCATCAGGGGTAAAAGAAAACAAATATATGAGCATCTATGCTAGAGGGTGACAATAGATGGATACATTACAGAATTGATAATAATATAAAAGATGGTGTATACATGAATATTAATATAAGTGGCTGGTTAACAAGATAAAATAGAATCTGATATTTACCTACTGAGTCCAGGTGGATACTAAGACTAAAGGTAAAAATAAGGTGAGTGGTAGTGGTAGGGGGTTAGTTTGCCGACTTCAAAGGTTTATGACGGGGAAATCCAATGCTTTGAAGTGAAGGCACATGACAATTGAGTGAACAAAAAATATTAAAAAACTAACAAAATAGATGGTACTGTATACAAATAGTTGTGTCTAGACTCAATAATAACATAAAAATGAGATAATACATAATGTAACAATGCATAAAATATTGGTGGAAAATATACAGAAAGAAGTATACAATACAAAAAATAATAATAGTACAAGAGGTACAGAGATAATTGCAGGTACCCATGAAATCAAAACTAGGATTTGAGGATGCGGAAGATGTTAGAATATGTGGATGAAATTATCTCTTTATCTGTTTTGTGATTTTCCGGGTTATTTTTTTCCAGATGGATAAAAATGGATTCTGAGAGGAGTCGTTTATCATGGTTAGGTACAGTAGCTAATATGGAGGGGTTCTCAAAGTCGAAGGAATGGTTGTGGGCAATGGCATATTCTGCTAATTTGGATGTAGACGAATTACGGGTGGAAATACTATATTTATGTTGATAAATACCTTTTTTAAAATAATTTTTGGTTTCACCGATATAGCAACTGTTGCAATTAGGTGTGGAGCACTGGATACGATAAACTACATTACACTTCTCTAGGAGAGGTACTGGTCTTTGAGTTTGGTATAAATTTTTTTAATTTATTGTTATTTTTTAATACTAGGCGCATGTGTGGGAAACTCGATGAGAAGGATTTTTTAATTTTGTTTGAGAGAATGGGGATATATGGGATAGATCTGTATTGGAAAGTAGATTATCTACTTCAATTATCTCTGTACCTCTTGTACTATTATTATTTTTTGTATTGTATACTTCTTTCTGTATATTTTCCAACATTTTATGCATAGTTACATTATGTATTATCTCATTTTTATGTTATTATTGAGTCCAGACACAACTATTTGTATACAGTACCATCTATTTTGTTAGTTTTTTAATATTTTTTGTTCACTCAGTTGTCATGTGCCTTCACTTCAAAGCGTTGGATTTCCCCGTCATAAACCTTTGAAGTCGGCAAACTAACCCCCTACCACTACCTCTCACCTTATTTTTACCTTTAGTCTTAGAATCCACCTGGACTCAGTAGGTAAATATCAGATTCTATTTTATCTTGTTAACCAGCCACTTATATTAATATTCATGTATACACCATCTTTTATATTATTATCAGTTCTGTAATGTATCCATCTATTGTCACCCTCTAGCATAGATACTCATATATTTGTTTTCTTTTAGCCCTGATGAAGATCCACAAGTTGGATCGAAACGTAGGCTTACCACAATAAAATCATTGTAAACTGAAAATCCTGACCATCATTTAACCTATCGTAATTGAAGAACAGTTGAAAATTGACTATCTCTCACCCAAAAAAAGTTATGAAATAAAGTGCCCCCTCCGTTTGACCAATTTTGATGAAATGTTGGTTATCACATCTTTGGCATATACATACATCATATACCCAGTTTGAACAAAATCGTTAAAGCGGTTTTTGAGTAATTAAAAAAAACACGTGAAAATGGGACAACATTTTTAAGTAAAGTGTCCCCTCCAATTGATCAATTTTGATGAAATTTTGACTGTCACGCCGCGGGCATATAAATACACCAAATACCGAGTTTAATCAAAATCATTAAAGCAGTTTTTAAGTAAACAAAAAAAACACGTGAAAATGATACAAAATTTATTAAGTAAAGTCCCCCCTCAGGTTGATAAATTTTGATGTAATTTTTACTTTTATTATATTAAAACAGTAATATCCCGGGCATATTTATACATCAAATACTCAGTTTAATCAAAATCGTTAGAGCCGTTTTTGAGAAAATCGAAAAAAACGTAAAAAGTTATTAAATAAAGTAACCCCTCCTTTTGGCCAATTTTGATGAAACTTTCGCTGTCACATCGCGGGCATATACATACACTAAATACCCAATTTCAAGTTCGCATGGTTTATAGTTTTTGAGCTAGTCTGTTCACACACAGACACACACACACAGACCATTTCGCGGGACTTGGTTAATTGGACTAAGGGGACCCCAAAACGTGTATTTCCATTAAAAACTGGAAGTCGAAATTTTTCACGATCGCAATACTTCCACTTACTATATATTTCATATATAGGTAAGTGAAAGTAAAAATGTTTTAAATTATTTATTTACAATTATAGTCTTAAATAGATTTATTTTCATATCCACAATCTTAAGAAGAATACATTTACTGACAAAATAGAATACAAAAGAACAGTAAAATACAATTTTAATAAGATATCTATACTAACAATTTTTTCTTTTTCTTTCTGGAAATGAAATTAATGGAAATACTTTGATATTTCACAAACAATATCTAACACTTTGTGATCCAGTGTATCACTCTATTTGTTTCGTTTTAGAGAATTGTGAATACAGAAAATAATTTCTTTAGCTTAACTTCTGATCACTTTATTTGATTTTCTGGGTACT
This sequence comes from Aelia acuminata, assembly GCA_911387785.2. NCBI lineage: Eukaryota > Metazoa > Arthropoda > Insecta > Hemiptera > Pentatomidae > Aelia > Aelia acuminata. The sequence goes on along the minus strand of OU426978.1, from coordinate 107,647,607 downwards.
TTCTATGCAGGTGTCTTGTAACTTCACGAATGTGTTATTTTCTGCTGTTTAGGTCAAATAAATGATTTTTCGGTTTAGACAAATTAACAAAAACGAAAAAACACTTATACTAATAACAAACTAAGGTACGCCAACTGTTACAGAGCCTTTCTATTAGCCACCAAATTGACCTCACAGTCAGCGCAGGCGATTCTCAGGTAAACTTCTTGTGTTGTTGAACTATACATAAAAATTATCCTGGGAGACACTAACACGAAGGTAGGGAAGGATTAAATGTATTATCCTACCATCGGTAAGAAAAGTTTACATGAATATAGCAATGATAAAGGAATAGGACTAATAAATTCTGCCATCCCAAAAATCCTAATAATCAATCAAAAGTACTATGTTTAAACATAAAGATAAACATAAATATACTTGGATGTCACCGGATTCGCAGACCCAAAAAATCGATCATGTCTTGGTTCAAAATAGGTGGTAAAATAGCATAAATAATATCAGATCTTATCTTGGGGCCGAACTAGTCGGATCATGAACTAGTAATAGCGAAAATTCGTCAAAGACTGAATGGTCTCCATTTTGATAATTTTGATCTGGAGAAATTAAAAATTCTGACAATAAGAAAACAATTCGAACTGGAAGTCAAAAATAGGTTTGAGGCTTTAGAATCTTCCGACGAGGATAACGAAGACATTGATAAGTTATGGGAAGGTATCAGGGATAATATTAAAGAGGTTAATAACTTGTGTTTTGGGAAAAGGGAAAATGAAAGAAACAAACAGTGGTTTGATGAATATTGTGTTAACATGTGCAATAAAAGGAAAGCGGCTAAATTAGAAGCGTTGAATAATCCTAACAAAACCAATCTTGCTAACTTTCGAGCATTAAGAAAAGAAACAACTGAATTGCTCAAATTAAAAAAAATTACGGTATCTTTTTTTTTGTTAAATGATAACTTTTATTCACACCTGATAATAATAACATCAACAACCAGTGAATTGGGATATTTTCTATAATACAATGGCATGAGGGGGAGTAGTCCCCAGTGGCATCTCCTGGCTCGATAGTTACTAGGATTGATTGCTAGACGAAGAGGTCCTTCATTCAGCTCCTCTTCAGCCTTCTGCCAGTGTTACCTGGCATGGGTGTTGTGGTGATTTGGTTTAAGAGTGCATTAAGGTGTCCTTGTATTTTGTCATGGAATCTTTTGTAGTGGGTTCGTACGTCATCGTTGTCGGCATGTAAAGGTCGTTGTGGAAGGCTATGTTGCTGACATACCAGGGTTCTTTTGTAATATTTCTAAATGGTTTTGCCTGAAAGATTTGAAGTTTGTTAAAGTGGGTCTTTTTTTGTGATACCGTTTATCTGTGGTGCATATGTCCAAACAGTAACTAAGTGTACGGGTTCAATTTCTGTCTAAATTTTAGTTTAGAGTGTTTTGAGGGGAGTGAATATAGAAAATCTGGCCTTTGGTTCAAACCCCATGTCATTCATCGGTCTATAGTTAGTCCTAGGTAATTGACTGTGTCTGTCTGTAGAATCTGTAAATTGTCGAGAAAGACTGGAGGGCATGTTTCACATCAAGACTAAAAGTTTTGAGCAGTGATTTGTTATGATACAGGCAGGTTTTCTATTATTTAAACCAGTCATGTAATTTTGTTAAATAATGTTGAAGAGTCTGTGATCTTGTTAAGATTGCTGTGTCGTTCGCATATGTGGCTCTTAATATATCTGAGCTGCATGGAATATTATGTGTGTAAGTAATGTAGAGTAGAGTAGTGGTGCGAGCACTGAACCTTGGGGTACTCCAGCTATGATAAGCTTAATTAGAAGATAACACCAGGTAAAACTTGTAGAAAGGTTGTGTCCTAACGGACAGAGAAATATCTGTTGAAAAGAAAGGATTGTAGAATAAGATTGTGGGTAGGTGGAAGTATAGTCTTGAGTTTAAAGAGAAGACCCTGATGCCAGACTCGGTCAAATGCCTGAGCGACATCCAGAAATACGCCAGCTGCATATAATTAATGCTCTTGTGCTCTGAATGTATAGGCGATCACTGGGTTGTGTCCTAAATCCGAATTGATGATCTAGTAACGTTTGGGTGTTTGTATCTATAAGTTCTTGGTACAGTAAGCTTTCAAACATTTTGGAACAGACAGGAAGTAAGCTGATAGGTTGGCATAATAAGGTTAAGTTCTTATCTTTGCTTGGTTAATGAATTATCGTAATTAGTGAGTTTTTCCATTATATTAGGAATTTAGTTGTACTGATTATCGCATCATAAATAGTAGTCAGAAACACTTGAGCTTTCCTTGGCATTTGCTAGAGCACTTTGGCATTAATCAAGTAATTTCCAGGGGCTTTCCTTTTAGGCAACTTTTTGATTTTTTCAGCGACTTGGGCAGATGAGAAGGAAGGAGGAGGTGTCAATTGTAAGGGTATTTCTAAAGTGTTGAGTATGTATCGTGTTCGGAATTTATCAATTCTATGTGTGGTTTAAAAACAGATGAAAGGTATTCAGCAAAGAGTTCCAATTTCGTCGGTCACAACCCAAGAATTATCTTCTTTTCGGAGGGGTGACGACAATTTATAAACTCAAGGCTTTGTTTTTTCGCATTATGTGCATATAATCTTTCATAATTGCTATTTTTCGAATATTGAACATCAATTTTAATGGTTTAGTCGAAGGAGTAAAAAAAAAAAAAAAAAAATTATTTTTCAGTAGTTGTTATTTTTTTTGTTTTGTGACATCCAAAGAGACACTTTTTTGTTTCGCTTAGTCATGCTTATCGAGATTTGGGGCTCTACCAAACCAGCAAACTCCTGTTGAATCCAATCCATACAAACAAAAATCTTATGAAAATCCTCAAAGATCCTTATTTTGTCACAATATATTATAAACAATGAACATAAGTTATGACATAATAGTATAATGAAACAATATCCTTAAATAATTCTAATATATTTTATATATAACATATATAATTTTGGTATATAAAATATTTAATATATTAGCAATACTCTGAGGAAATATTTCAATAAAAAATATCAAAAGAAAATGTTATTTTTAATTTTTTACCTTCTCCTCTTAGCAGTTTTCGGAAACCAGCAGTAGTGGGACAAACATAAGCTGTTGTTTCTCCAATTCCATTTATTCCAGCAGCTCGAAACAAGCATGTAAAAGTATTTGCTACCACATAGAAATAAGGGCAATGCCTGGTACGCACTAGCTATGAAAACAAATATATGTTAAACTGACTAACAAAAAAGAAGAGGAATTAAATAAAAATGAATTAATTTCATAATATAATATCAAGTTGATTTGCTGTTTGGCTTCCTCAGGATTTAACAGGATTTGATTCACAGCGAGTGGATATAGAAATAAAGATGGAAGCCATTCGCTGTATGGTTGCTATTCTGTCGGTATTTTAGGTTCCAGTTCCAACAAGGGACCGCATACCTCAGTCAGAATATCATATTAGCAAGGCATTTAAGGCCCCAGAAAGCACCCCCTCACCATTCGATTGAGACACTTTAAGTAAAAATGTAGGTAAAAAGAGAAGTAAGGAAAGCAGTGGAAGCTCATAACTTCACTGAAAGGAGGCCAGGATGTTACTTAAAAATTTCTTACCTAGAAGGACGAATGTACTATTTAGCAGATCGGAGGGGAAGGGACTAAACCTAAGAACAGAGACATAGCTTCATTGGATTGAGGGTCCTGATTGCTAGAAATATCATGAAGAAGAAGGCAAAGAATAAAGGCCATTTTGGAGAACCTTTTAAAACCAAGATCTAGTTTAAAAAACCCCTAACCATATATTATAATTAAAATGTTGAGCAAGGTTAATACCATGAGAGAAGCATTCTGATGAAGATTTTTTTTTGAAAAATTTCCATTTTGGGAGTCAAATATAATTTACTCTAGCATAAAATTTGACAAATCAAGTAAGGAAAAATTTTTAATTCAGAAATTAAAGAATTAGAATAAGGAAATTAATAAAAAGATACCACGGGGTATGAACTAAATTTATTTTAGAAAATTCTTAAATAATTTTAATGAAAGAGAAAAGATTGAACCACGGCCGGGAATCGAACCCAGGTCCTCTGCATCTACAAATTTGCAGTCCTGGGTTCGATTCCTGGATTTGGTTCAATCTTTTCTCTTCCATTGAAATGATTTAAGAATTATAAATGAATTATTCAAAAACGACTACATTTTAACATGTTGTAACGTGAAATACAAAACATATGATCGAAAAGATTTCTAGAATTTTTGTTGGAACAGTTACAAACTGTTCTGGTACCTGTTCGTTAATCTTCTACGCTTGCCAGGAACTTTATAGACTGTTCTAATTCAGCCTGAATATAAGGAATATAATCTTCTACGCTTGCCAGGAACTTTATAGACTGTTCTAATTCAGCCTAAATATAAGGAATATAATCTTCTACGCTTGCCAGGAACTTTATAGACTGTTCTAATTCAGCCTAAATATAAGTTGATACTTTCTGAACCTTATTGATTTTTTGAGTTTTATTGTTTGTCTGAAATTGTAAATTATTATTTTCATCTCATAAAAATTATTCGAACCCACATAAATGTTACAATATATTATATTTGAAAAATTAGTTAAAAAACAAAATTCTACTGAATGGACAGAATGCTATTATAACCTTATTAAGAGGCATTACATTATTAATGAGACAAAGTAATGGCAGTTATCCATAACATCTTAGTCGAAATTATCCTAGTCTGGGAGCTGAGGGCCAAAAAGGTGCCTGATTTGAAGAAAATTTTTGATCATATAGGCTGAAAGTACTCATTTATAGACAACAAATGTGAACGTCTGCCATCTCAGATCGGTTGCCATCAAATTTTATAGGCGAACAATATCGACGCCTTCGAACTTTTTTCTGTTTTTCGCTAATAACTCGAAAACGGTTTATCGCAGACAAAATTGCATTCTTTCTAAAATAAAAGGGCAATAAGTTTCGCGTCGAATGAGGTCATAACAGTTAAAATCGGGTGTCTTTTCGCCAAAACCAATTGTCAATTTAGCCACTTTAGCGGAAAAATGAATTATGCTCATGTTCCCAAGTCTGCAATTAAAAGAGATTTACTCCAAATAAAAAATGTTACCTATAATAGTTGTAGAATACTGAATTCTGTATAAAACGATCTCATTACTTTTAAAATTAGCCCACTCCTGTGGAGACAAAGTAATTAAAAAGCATAAGGAGCATATTTCCTGCTAAATTTGATGCTCAGCAACTTCTATCTAAAACATTTTTCATTTAAACTAGGTGTTTTTGAGTTAGAGGCATTGAAACACGGTTTCCACCAAAATCGTTAAAATTACAGATTTATTTATTTATTTATATATATATTATTATTATTTATTATTATTATATATATTATTATATTATATATAATTATATATATTATATTATATTATATATATTATTATTATATATATTATTATTATATATTATTATTATTTATTATTACTATTATTTATATATTATTATATATAATAATAATATATATTATTATTATATATATTATTATTTATATCTATCTTTCTAAACTGGTACTACAACTCGTTGCCGAGTCTTGACCTCCTGTAACAACCTCCTCCAATTGTCACGATCTTGCGCAGCCACCATCCAATTATTGACACCTAAAACACTCCGGGCATCAGCAGCGACTCCATCCACCCATCTTGATCTCGGTCTTCCTCTCCGTCTTTTACCATAAATTGGCTCTTTCAGGGTCCTTTTGGGGATTTCACTATCCTCCATTCGGGCCAGATGGCCCGCCCATCTTAGACGATTCAATTTATAAAAAAGAACGATGTCAGGTTCATTGAATAAGCTATATAGCTCCTTATTTGTACGTCTTCGCCACTGACCTCCAACCTGCCGTCCTCCCAATATCCGACGCAAGACTTTCCTTTCGAAGAGACCAAGTTCCTGCTCCATCGATTTTGTGGTTGCCCAGGATTCCGATGCGTACAACAAAACTGGCCTGATCAAAATCTTGTAGAGACTCATTTTGGTTTCTCTGGAAAGAGCTCTACTCCTGTAGTGACGCAGTAACCCAAAATACGCACAATTAGCTGCCTGAATTCTTTTCTTCACCTCCAGTTGAGTCTCGTTATTGTGTGAGACCAGTGATCCCAGGTAGACAAATTCAGATACCTTCTCAAATTTGTACTCTCCGAAGGTAACCATTTCACCTGGATTTGGGGCTTCCTCTGCTACCATGTATTTAGTTTTCGAAGCATTGATCTCAAGTCCAAGTTTCCTGGCAGGGCCAGTCAGGGCTTGAAAAGCTTCTAGTACAGCATTGTGGGAGCGACCAACTATATCGAGGTCATCAGCGTATGCGAGGATCATAGCAGTTCGGTTGAATACTGTTCCTCCAATCTGGATCCCGGCCTCTCTTACAGCCTTCTCAAGCACGAGGTTAAATAGAAGGCACGCCAGTGCATCTCCTTGTCTTAAGCCCTTATTTGAAGTGAAATCCTGTGATACTTCATTTCTTATTTTTACTGCAAATCGCACATTTTTCATTGTCATCTTCACCAGTCTCACCAATTTTTCAGGGATTTTTAATTCATAAAGAACCTTATAGAGTTCCTCTCTGTTAACATTATCATAAGCTGCCCTGAAGTCTATAAATAAGTGGTGCGTTTTAATGTTATATTCTCGTCCTCTCTCCAGGATTGTCCTCAAACTAAAGATTTGATCAAGTGTTGATTTGCCTTTTCTGAATCCACATTGATAGACACCAAGTTGGCTCTCTGCAAATGGTAACAGTCGAGCAAACAAAATATTTGAGAATATTTTGTAAGCGGATGGGAGCAAGGAGATACCTCTATAGTTGGAGCATTTTAATTTATCTCCTTTTTTATGTATTGGGCAGATATGAGAGAAGTTCCATGTTGTTGGTATTACTTCTTCGGTCCAAATGGTGACTATTAGGTTCTGCAGTGTCTTAAAAAGTTCGTTCCCACCACTTTTTATCAGCTCGGCTGGGATACCATCGGGGCCTGCGGCCTTATTGTTTTTCAATTTATTTATGGCATCCATCAGTTCGTCCTCATCTGGTGGTTCTAGGTCAGCTGTGTGGGCTTCGCTTGGTTTGTTGCCAATACTTGATATGTTACATTCCTCGGGAGAACTGTGGGTAGTATCTTCGTTAAGGAGACGTGAGAAATGGTTCTTCCATTGCTCCAGAACTTCCACCTTGTTACAGAGGAGAACATTGGCATCATTCAGGCAGCAAATGTTCAGTGGTGAGAATGGTTTCCTGCTTCTATTAACCTTCCGGTAAAAGTCCCGGCTTCTTTTATCACCTCTTAGTGCCTCCATCTCCTCAAAGTATTTCCGTTCGTATTGCCTCTTCTTATTCTGGTGCAAATGTTTTTCTTCTCTTCTCCTTTGTCGATAGGCCTCTACCGTTTGCCTTGTGCATCTTTGTGTCATGGCCCTATACGCTTCATTCTTAGTATTGGTTGCTTTTCGGCATTCATCATCAAACCATGGAGATCTTTCTTCTCTGCCATCCTTACCAAGAATAAGATCAGCTGCCTTCAATATTTCCTTTGAGCAACCATTCCAAAGAGATTCCACGCAATCCTCAGATACAGTATTGCATAAATTGTTACTGATAGTCTCTAAGTAACTGTTTTGCACGTCAGGAGACTTCAGCTTCCTTAAATTGTACCTTTGGGTTTTTTTTGCGATGAGGTATTCCTCTTGGAGCTTATTCGCGCGTATACAGTGGCCATTGAGAGAAAATGGTCCGAGTCAACATTTGCACCTCTAAATATTCGAACGTTTTCTAAACTTTTAGTATACTTAGCGTGCATGCCCCGATAGAAGCCGCAGATGATGATGAGAAAGATGCTTTCTATGAGCTCTTAGAAAGAACCATTGACTCATGTCCCAGGTATGACATGAAGATAATCGCCGGAGATCTTAACGCGAAGGTTGGAAAAGAAGAAATTTACCAGCCAACAATTGGAAAACACAGCCTTCACGAAATAACTAATGCTAATGGACAGAGGCTCATTAACTTTGCAGCATCTAGAGATCTCATTATTGGAGGCACCTTCTTCCCACATAAAGACATCCACAAAGGAACTTGGACCTCCCCTGATAGGACTACGGTGAATCAAATAGATCACATCCTAATTGGGAGGAGACACAAATCGAGTTTAGTTTATTATTTATATATATTTATTTATTTACCACCTACAGATTTATGATGTACTGAAACCGGCTAAACCACTAAACCGATTTAAACTTCAAATATATCATTCTATTTGCAATAGTTTATAAGCTATATAATTAATAAGCTCCTTGCGCACAACATAAACTAAACTCTGCATGGAAATACAAATTAAAACGTGAAAGAATTTGGAGTGGTTACTTCCTGCTAAGACTTCGGTTTTTGAAGTATCAGGGGATTTGATAAAATATTCATAAAAATAACTACTTAGACAGATAGGTACTTGGCAAAATTTATCTTTTATTTTAACAGATGGAAGATGGTTGTTTAATTAGTTCAAAATGTTTAATACTTTAAAAACCTAAGTCTTAGCAGGAAGTAAGCACAACGAATAATTTCACGTTTTCATTTGTATCTCTACGCAGGGTTTAGCTAATGTTGTGTGTAAGGAGCTTATTGCCTGCTAAATTTGATGCTCAGCAACTTTTATCTAAAACATTCTTCATTTAAACTTGGTGTTTTTAAGTTGAAAGCGTTGGAACACGGTTTCCACCAAAATTACAGATTTTTGATGTACCGAAACCAGCTAAACCACTAAACCGATTCAAACTTCATATATATCATTCTATTTGCAATAGTTTAGCCTCTTATAGTAAGAAGAAAGCAATACTTTTTGATCTATATTTGCCGAAGTATATGCGAGAAACTGAAAAAAAATTTCACGAATTTTAGAATACAAGGTGCTAAATACGTTCACGTTTTAATTACTTTGTCTCCACAGGAGTGGGCTAATTTACAATTAATGAGATCGTTTTACACAGAATTCTATATTCTACAACTATTATAGGTAACATTTTTTATTTGGAGTAACCCTCTTGTAATTGTAGGCTTGAGAACATGAGCGTAATTCATTTTTCCGCTAAAATGGCTAAATTGACAATCGGTTTTAGCGAAAAGACTTACCTGATTTTAACTGTTAGGACCTCATTCAACGCGAAATTTAATGCCCTTTTATTTTAGAAAGAACACGATTTCATCTGCTAAAATAGTTTTCGAGTTATTAGCGAAAAATTGAAAAAAGTTCGAAGATGTCGATTTTGTTCCCTTATAAAATTTGATGGCAACCGATCTGAGGTGGCAGACGTTCACATTTGTTGTCTATGAAATGAGTACTTTCAGCCTATATGATACTTGATATGTTACATTCCTCGGGAGAACTGTGGGTAGTATCTTCGTTAAGGAGACGTGAGAAATGGTTCTTCCATTGCTCCAGAACTTCCACCTTGTTACAGAGGAGAACATTGGCATCATTCAGGCAGCAAATGTTCAGTGGTGAGAATGGTTTCCTGCTTCTATTAACCTTCCGGTAAAAGTCCCGGCTTCTTTTATCACCTCTTAGTGCCTCCATCTCCTCAAAGTATTTCCGTTCGTATTGCCTCTTCTTATTCTGGTGCAAATGTTTTTCTTCTCTTCTCCTTTGTCGATAGGCCTCTACCGTTTGCCTTGTGCATCTTTGTGTCATGGCCCTATACGCTTCATTCTTAGTATTGGTTGCTTTTCGGCATTCATCATCAAACCATGGAGATCTTTCTTCTCTGCCATCCTTACCAAGAATAAGATCAGCTGCCTTCAATATTTCCTTTGAGCAACCATTCCAAAGAGATTCCACGCAATCCTCAGATACAGTATTGCATAAATTGTTACTGATAGTCTCTAAGTAACTGTTTTGCACGTCAGGAGACTTCAGCTTCCTTAAATTGTACCTTTGGGTTTTTTTTGCGATGAGGTATTCCTCTTGGAGCTTATTCGCGCGTATACAGTGGCCATTGAGAGAAAATGGTCCGAGTCAACATTTGCACCTCTAAATATTCGAACGTTTTCTAAACTTTTAGTATACTTAGCGTGCATGCCCCGATAGAAGCCGCAGATGATGATGAGAAAGATGCTTTCTATGAGCTCTTAGAAAGAACCATTGACTCATGTCCCAGGTATGACATGAAGATAATCGCCGGAGATCTTAACGCGAAGGTTGGAAAAGAAGAAATTTACCAGCCAACAATTGGAAAACACAGCCTTCACGAAATAACTAATGCTAATGGACAGAGGCTCATTAACTTTGCAGCATCTAGAGATCTCATTATTGGAGGCACCTTCTTCCCACATAAAGACATCCACAAAGGAACTTGGACCTCCCCTGATAGGACTACGGTGAATCAAATAGATCACATCCTAATTGGGAGGAGACACAAATCGAGTTTAGTTTATTATTTATATATATTTATTTATTTACCACCTACAGATTTATGATGTACTGAAACCGGCTAAACCACTAAACCGATTTAAACTTCAAATATATCATTCTATTTGCAATAGTTTATAAGCTATATAATTAATAAGCTCCTTGCGCACAACATAAACTAAACTCTGCATGGAAATACAAATTAAAACGTGAAAGAATTTGGAGTGGTTACTTCCTGCTAAGACTTCGGTTTTTGAAGTATCAGGGGATTTGATAAAATATTCATAAAAATAACTACTTAGACAGATAGGTACTTGGCAAAATTTATCTTTTATTTTAACAGATGGAAGATGGTTGTTTAATTAGTTCAAAATGTTTAATACTTTAAAAACCTAAGTCTTAGCAGGAAGTAAGCACAACGAATAATTTCACGTTTTCATTTGTATCTCTACGCAGGGTTTAGCTAATGTTGTGTGTAAGGAGCTTATTGCCTGCTAAATTTGATGCTCAGCAACTTTTATCTAAAACATTCTTCATTTAAACTTGGTGTTTTTAAGTTGAAAGCGTTGGAACACGGTTTCCACCAAAATTACAGATTTTTGATGTACCAAAACCAGCTAAACCACTAAACCGATTCAAACTTCATATATATCATTCTATTTGCAATAGTTTAGCCTCTTATAGTAAGAAGAAAGCAATACTTTTTGATCTATATTTGCCGAAGTATATGCGAGAAACTGAAAAAAAATTTCACGAATTTTAGAATACAAGGTGCTAAATACGTTCACGTTTTAATTACTTTGTCTCCACAGGAGTGGGCTAATTTACAATTAATGAGATCGTTTTACACAGAATTCTATATTCTACAACTATTATAGGTAACATTTTTTATTTGGAGTAACCCTCTTGTAATTGTAGGCTTGAGAACATGAGCGTAATTCATTTTTCCGCTAAAATGGCTAAATTGACAATCGGTTTTAGCGAAAAGACTTACCTGATTTTAACTGTTAGGACCTCATTCAACGCGAAATTTAATGCCCTTTTATTTTAGAAAGAACACGATTTCATCTGCTAAAATAGTTTTCGAGTTATTAGCGAAAAATTGAAAAAAGTTCGAAGATGTCGATTTTGTTCCCTTATAAAATTTGATGGCAACCGATCTGAGGTGGCAGACGTTCACATTTGTTGTCTATGAAATGAGTACTTTCAGCCTATATGATACTTGATATGTTACATTCCTCGGGAGAACTGTGTGTAGTATCTTCGTTAAGGAGACGTGAGAAATGGTTCTTCCATTGCTCCAGAACTTCCACCTTGTTACAGAGGAGAACATTGGCATCATTCAGGCAGCAAATGTTCAGTGGTGAGAATGGTTTCCTGCTTCTATTAACCTTCCGGTAAAAGTCCCGGCTTCTTTTATCACCTCTTAGTGCCTCCATCTCCTCAAAGTATTTCCGTTCGTATTGCCTCTTCTTATTCTGGTGCAAATGTTTTTCTTCTCTTCTCCTTTGTCGATAGGCCTCTACCGTTTGCCTTGTGCATCTTTGTGTCATGGCCCTATACGCTTCATTCTTAGTATTGGTTGCTTTTCGGCATTCATCATCAAACCATGGAGATCTTTCTTCTCTGCCATCCTTACCAAGAATAAGATCAGCTGCCTTCAATATTTCCTTTGAGCAACCATTCCAAAGAGATTCCACGCAATCCTCAGATACAGTATTGCATAAATTGTTACTGATAGTCTCTAAGTAACTGTTTTGCACGTCAGGAGACTTCAGCTTCCTTAAATTGTACCTTTGGGTTTTTTTTGCGATGAGGTATTCCTCTTGGAGCTTATTCGCGCGTATACAGTGGCCATTGAGAGAAAATGGTCCGAGTCAACATTTGCACCTCTAAATATTCGAACGTTTTCTAAACTTTTAGTATACTTAGCGTGCATGCCCCGATAGAAGCCGCAGATGATGATGAGAAAGATGCTTTCTATGAGCTCTTAGAAAGAACCATTGACTCATGTCCCAGGTATGACATGAAGATAATCGCCGGAGATCTTAACGCGAAGGTTGGAAAAGAAGAAATTTACCAGCCAACAATTGGAAAACACAGCCTTCACGAAATAACTAATGCTAATGGACAGAGGCTCATTAACTTTGCAGCATCTAGAGATCTCATTATTGGAGGCACCTTCTTCCCACATAAAGACATCCACAAAGGAACTTGGACCTCCCCTGATAGGACTACGGTGAATCAAATAGATCACATCCTAATTGGGAGGAGACACAAATCGAGTTTAGTTTATTATTTATATATATTTATTTATTTACCACCTACAGATTTATGATGTACTGAAACCGGCTAAACCACTAAACCGATTTAAACTTCAAATATATCATTCTATTTGCAATAGTTTATAAGCTATATAATTAATAAGCTCCTTGCGCACAACATAAACTAAACTCTGCATGGAAATACAAATTAAAACGTGAAAGAATTTGGAGTGGTTACTTCCTGCTAAGACTTCGGTTTTTGAAGTATCAGGGGATTTGATAAAATATTCATAAAAATAACTACTTAGACAGATAGGTACTTGGCAAAATTTATCTTTTATTTTAACAGATGGAAGATGGTTGTTTAATTAGTTCAAAATGTTTAATACTTTAAAAACCTAAGTCTTAGCAGGAAGTAAGCACAACGAATAATTTCACGTTTTCATTTGTATCTCTACGCAGGGTTTAGCTAATGTTGTGTGTAAGGAGCTTATTGCCTGCTAAATTTGATGCTCAGCAACTTTTATCTAAAACATTCTTCATTTAAACTTGGTGTTTTTAAGTTGAAAGCGTTGGAACACGGTTTCCACCAAAATTACAGATTTTTGATGTACCGAAACCAGCTAAACCACTAAACCGATTCAAACTTCATATATATCATTCTATTTGCAATAGTTTAGCCTCTTATAGTAAGAAGAAAGCAATACTTTTTGATCTATATTTGCCGAAGTATATGCGAGAAACTGAAAAAAAATTTCACGAATTTTAGAATACAAGGTGCTAAATACGTTCACGTTTTAATTACTTTGTCTCCACAGGAGTGGGCTAATTTACAATTAATGAGATCGTTTTACACAGAATTCTATATTCTACAACTATTATAGGTAACATTTTTTATTTGGAGTAACCCTCTTGTAATTGTAGGCTTGAGAACATGAGCGTAATTCATTTTTCCGCTAAAATGGCTAAATTGACAATCGGTTTTAGCGAAAAGACTTACCTGATTTTAACTGTTAGGACCTCATTCAACGCGAAATTTAATGCCCTTTTATTTTAGAAAGAACACGATTTCATCTGCTAAAATAGTTTTCGAGTTATTAGCGAAAAATTGAAAAAAGTTCGAAGATGTCGATTTTGTTCCCTTATAAAATTTGATGGCAACCGATCTGAGGTGGCAGACGTTCACATTTGTTGTCTATGAAATGAGTACTTTCAGCCTATATGATACTTGATATGTTACATTCCTCGGGAGAACTGTGGGTAGTATCTTCGTTAAGGAGACGTGAGAAATGGTTCTTCCATTGCTCCAGAACTTCCACCTTGTTACAGAGGAGAACATTGGCATCATTCAGGCAGCAAATGTTCAGTGGTGAGAATGGTTTCCTGCTTCTATTAACCTTCCGGTAAAAGTCCCGGCTTCTTTTATCACCTCTTAGTGCCTCCATCTCCTCAAAGTATTTCCGTTCGTATTGCCTCTTCTTATTCTGGTGCAAATGTTTTTCTTCTCTTCTCCTTTGTCGATAGGCCTCTACCGTTTGCCTTGTGCATCTTTGTGTCATGGCCCTATACGCTTCATTCTTAGTATTGGTTGCTTTTCGGCATTCATCATCAAACCATGGAGATCTTTCTTCTCTGCCATCCTTACCAAGAATAAGATCAGCTGCCTTCAATATTTCCTTTGAGCAACCATTCCAAAGAGATTCCACGCAATCCTCAGATACAGTATTGCATAAATTGTTACTGATAGTCTCTAAGTAACTGTTTTGCACGTCAGGAGACTTCAGCTTCCTTAAATTGTACCTTTGGGTTTTTTTTGCGATGAGGTATTCCTCTTGGAGCTTATTCGCGCGTATACAGTGGCCATTGAGAGAAAATGGTCCGAGTCAACATTTGCACCTCTAAATATTCGAACGTTTTCTAAACTTTTAGTATACTTAGCGTGCATGCCCCGATAGAAGCCGCAGATGATGATGAGAAAGATGCTTTCTATGAGCTCTTAGAAAGAACCATTGACTCATGTCCCAGGTATGACATGAAGATAATCGCCGGAGATCTTAACGCGAAGGTTGGAAAAGAAGAAATTTACCAGCCAACAATTGGAAAACACAGCCTTCACGAAATAACTAATGCTAATGGACAGAGGCTCATTAACTTTGCAGCATCTAGAGATCTCATTATTGGAGGCACCTTCTTCCCACATAAAGACATCCACAAAGGAACTTGGACCTCCCCTGATAGGACTACGGTGAATCAAATAGATCACATCCTAATTGGGAGGAGACACAAATCGAGTTTAGTTTATTATTTATATATATTTATTTATTTACCACCTACAGATTTATGATGTACTGAAACCGGCTAAACCACTAAACCGATTTAAACTTCAAATATATCATTCTATTTGCAATAGTTTATAAGCTATATAATTAATAAGCTCCTTGCGCACAACATAAACTAAACTCTGCATGGAAATACAAATTAAAACGTGAAAGAATTTGGAGTGGTTACTTCCTGCTAAGACTTCGGTTTTTGAAGTATCAGGGGATTTGATAAAATATTCATAAAAATAACTACTTAGACAGATAGGTACTTGGCAAAATTTATCTTTTATTTTAACAGATGGAAGATGGTTGTTTAATTAGTTCAAAATGTTTAATACTTTAAAAACCTAAGTCTTAGCAGGAAGTAAGCACAACGAATAATTTCACGTTTTCATTTGTATCTCTACGCAGGGTTTAGCTAATGTTGTGTGTAAGGAGCTTATTGCCTGCTAAATTTGATGCTCAGCAACTTTTATCTAAAACATTCTTCATTTAAACTTGGTGTTTTTAAGTTGAAAGCGTTGGAACACGGTTTCCACCAAAATTACAGATTTTTGATGTACCAAAACCAGCTAAACCACTAAACCGATTCAAACTTCATATATATCATTCTATTTGCAATAGTTTAGCCTCTTATAGTAAGAAGAAAGCAATACTTTTTGATCTATATTTGCCGAAGTATATGCGAGAAACTGAAAAAAAATTTCACGAATTTTAGAATACAAGGTGCTAAATACGTTCACGTTTTAATTACTTTGTCTCCACAGGAGTGGGCTAATTTACAATTAATGAGATCGTTTTACACAGAATTCTATATTCTACAACTATTATAGGTAACATTTTTTATTTGGAGTAACCCTCTTGTAATTGTAGGCTTGAGAACATGAGCGTAATTCATTTTTCCGCTAAAATGGCTAAATTGACAATCGGTTTTAGCGAAAAGACTTACCTGATTTTAACTGTTAGGACCTCATTCAACGCGAAATTTAATGCCCTTTTATTTTAGAAAGAACACGATTTCATCTGCTAAAATAGTTTTCGAGTTATTAGCGAAAAATTGAAAAAAGTTCGAAGATGTCGATTTTGTTCCCTTATAAAATTTGATGGCAACCGATCTGAGGTGGCAGACGTTCACATTTGTTGTCTATGAAATGAGTACTTTCAGCCTATATGATACTTGATATGTTACATTCCTCGGGAGAACTGTGTGTAGTATCTTCGTTAAGGAGACGTGAGAAATGGTTCTTCCATTGCTCCAGAACTTCCACCTTGTTACAGAGGAGAACATTGGCATCATTCAGGCAGCAAATGTTCAGTGGTGAGAATGGTTTCCTGCTTCTATTAACCTTCCGGTAAAAGTCCCGGCTTCTTTTATCACCTCTTAGTGCCTCCATCTCCTCAAAGTATTTCCGTTCGTATTGCCTCTTCTTATTCTGGTGCAAATGTTTTTCTTCTCTTCTCCTTTGTCGATAGGCCTCTACCGTTTGCCTTGTGCATCTTTGTGTCATGGCCCTATACGCTTCATTCTTAGTATTGGTTGCTTTTCGGCATTCATCATCAAACCATGGAGATCTTTCTTCTCTGCCATCCTTACCAAGAATAAGATCAGCTGCCTTCAATATTTCCTTTGAGCAACCATTCCAAAGAGATTCCACGCAATCCTCAGATACAGTATTGCATAAATTGTTACTGATAGTCTCTAAGTAACTGTTTTGCACGTCAGGAGACTTCAGCTTCCTTAAATTGTACCTTTGGGTTTTTTTTGCGATGAGGTATTCCTCTTGGAGCTTATTCGCGCGTATACAGTGGCCATTGAGAGAAAATGGTCCGAGTCAACATTTGCACCTCTAAATATTCGAACGTTTTCTAAACTTTTAGTATACTTAGCGTGCATGCCCCGATAGAAGCCGCAGATGATGATGAGAAAGATGCTTTCTATGAGCTCTTAGAAAGAACCATTGACTCATGTCCCAGGTATGACATGAAGATAATCGCCGGAGATCTTAACGCGAAGGTTGGAAAAGAAGAAATTTACCAGCCAACAATTGGAAAACACAGCCTTCACGAAATAACTAATGCTAATGGACAGAGGCTCATTAACTTTGCAGCATCTAGAGATCTCATTATTGGAGGCACCTTCTTCCCACATAAAGACATCCACAAAGGAACTTGGACCTCCCCTGATAGGACTACGGTGAATCAAATAGATCACATCCTAATTGGGAGGAGACACAAATCGAGTTTAGTTTATTATTTATATATATTTATTTATTTACCACCTACAGATTTATGATGTACTGAAACCGGCTAAACCACTAAACCGATTTAAACTTCAAATATATCATTCTATTTGCAATAGTTTATAAGCTATATAATTAATAAGCTCCTTGCGCACAACATAAACTAAACTCTGCATGGAAATACAAATTAAAACGTGAAAGAATTTGGAGTGGTTACTTCCTGCTAAGACTTCGGTTTTTGAAGTATCAGGGGATTTGATAAAATATTCATAAAAATAACTACTTAGACAGATAGGTACTTGGCAAAATTTATCTTTTATTTTAACAGATGGAAGATGGTTGTTTAATTAGTTCAAAATGTTTAATACTTTAAAAACCTAAGTCTTAGCAGGAAGTAAGCACAACGAATAATTTCACGTTTTCATTTGTATCTCTACGCAGGGTTTAGCTAATGTTGTGTGTAAGGAGCTTATTGCCTGCTAAATTTGATGCTCAGCAACTTTTATCTAAAACATTCTTCATTTAAACTTGGTGTTTTTAAGTTGAAAGCGTTGGAACACGGTTTCCACCAAAATTACAGATTTTTGATGTACCGAAACCAGCTAAACCACTAAACCGATTCAAACTTCATATATATCATTCTATTTGCAATAGTTTAGCCTCTTATAGTAAGAAGAAAGCAATACTTTTTGATCTATATTTGCCGAAGTATATGCGAGAAACTGAAAAAAAATTTCACGAATTTTAGAATACAAGGTGCTAAATACGTTCACGTTTTAATTACTTTGTCTCCACAGGAGTGGGCTAATTTACAATTAATGAGATCGTTTTACACAGAATTCTATATTCTACAACTATTATAGGTAACATTTTTTATTTGGAGTAACCCTCTTGTAATTGTAGGCTTGAGAACATGAGCGTAATTCATTTTTCCGCTAAAATGGCTAAATTGACAATCGGTTTTAGCGAAAAGACTTACCTGATTTTAACTGTTAGGACCTCATTCAACGCGAAATTTAATGCCCTTTTATTTTAGAAAGAACACGATTTCATCTGCTAAAATAGTTTTCGAGTTATTAGCGAAAAATTGAAAAAAGTTCGAAGATGTCGATTTTGTTCCCTTATAAAATTTGATGGCAACCGATCTGAGGTGGCAGACGTTCACATTTGTTGTCTATGAAATGAGTACTTTCAGCCTATATGATACTTGATATGTTACATTCCTCGGGAGAACTGTGGGTAGTATCTTCGTTAAGGAGACGTGAGAAATGGTTCTTCCATTGCTCCAGAACTTCCACCTTGTTACAGAGGAGAACATTGGCATCATTCAGGCAGCAAATGTTCAGTGGTGAGAATGGTTTCCTGCTTCTATTAACCTTCCGGTAAAAGTCCCGGCTTCTTTTATCACCTCTTAGTGCCTCCATCTCCTCAAAGTATTTCCGTTCGTATTGCCTCTTCTTATTCTGGTGCAAATGTTTTTCTTCTCTTCTCCTTTGTCGATAGGCCTCTACCGTTTGCCTTGTGCATCTTTGTGTCATGGCCCTATACGCTTCATTCTTAGTATTGGTTGCTTTTCGGCATTCATCATCAAACCATGGAGATCTTTCTTCTCTGCCATCCTTACCAAGAATAAGATCAGCTGCCTTCAATATTTCCTTTGAGCAACCATTCCAAAGAGATTCCACGCAATCCTCAGATACAGTATTGCATAAATTGTTACTGATAGTCTCTAAGTAACTGTTTTGCACGTCAGGAGACTTCAGCTTCCTTAAATTGTACCTTTGGGTTTTTTTTGCGATGAGGTATTCCTCTTGGAGCTTATTCGCGCGTATACAGTGGCCATTGAGAGAAAATGGTCCGAGTCAACATTTGCACCTCTAAATATTCGAACGTTTTCTAAACTTTTAGTATACTTAGCGTGCATGCCCCGATAGAAGCCGCAGATGATGATGAGAAAGATGCTTTCTATGAGCTCTTAGAAAGAACCATTGACTCATGTCCCAGGTATGACATGAAGATAATCGCCGGAGATCTTAACGCGAAGGTTGGAAAAGAAGAAATTTACCAGCCAACAATTGGAAAACACAGCCTTCACGAAATAACTAATGCTAATGGACAGAGGCTCATTAACTTTGCAGCATCTAGAGATCTCATTATTGGAGGCACCTTCTTCCCACATAAAGACATCCACAAAGGAACTTGGACCTCCCCTGATAGGACTACGGTGAATCAAATAGATCACATCCTAATTGGGAGGAGACACAAATCGAGTTTAGTTTATTATTTATATATATTTATTTATTTACCACCTACAGATTTATGATGTACTGAAACCGGCTAAACCACTAAACCGATTTAAACTTCAAATATATCATTCTATTTGCAATAGTTTATAAGCTATATAATTAATAAGCTCCTTGCGCACAACATAAACTAAACTCTGCATGGAAATACAAATTAAAACGTGAAAGAATTTGGAGTGGTTACTTCCTGCTAAGACTTCGGTTTTTGAAGTATCAGGGGATTTGATAAAATATTCATAAAAATAACTACTTAGACAGATAGGTACTTGGCAAAATTTATCTTTTATTTTAACAGATGGAAGATGGTTGTTTAATTAGTTCAAAATGTTTAATACTTTAAAAACCTAAGTCTTAGCAGGAAGTAAGCACAACGAATAATTTCACGTTTTCATTTGTATCTCTACGCAGGGTTTAGCTAATGTTGTGTGTAAGGAGCTTATTGCCTGCTAAATTTGATGCTCAGCAACTTTTATCTAAAACATTCTTCATTTAAACTTGGTGTTTTTAAGTTGAAAGCGTTGGAACACGGTTTCCACCAAAATTACAGATTTTTGATGTACCGAAACCAGCTAAACCACTAAACCGATTCAAACTTCATATATATCATTCTATTTGCAATAGTTTAGCCTCTTATAGTAAGAAGAAAGCAATACTTTTTGATCTATATTTGCCGAAGTATATGCGAGAAACTGAAAAAAAATTTCACGAATTTTAGAATACAAGGTGCTAAATACGTTCACGTTTTAATTACTTTGTCTCCACAGGAGTGGGCTAATTTACAATTAATGAGATCGTTTTACACAGAATTCTATATTCTACAACTATTATAGGTAACATTTTTTATTTGGAGTAACCCTCTTGTAATTGTAGGCTTGAGAACATGAGCGTAATTCATTTTTCCGCTAAAATGGCTAAATTGACAATCGGTTTTAGCGAAAAGACTTACCTGATTTTAACTGTTAGGACCTCATTCAACGCGAAATTTAATGCCCTTTTATTTTAGAAAGAACACGATTTCATCTGCTAAAATAGTTTTCGAGTTATTAGCGAAAAATTGAAAAAAGTTCGAAGATGTCGATTTTGTTCCCTTATAAAATTTGATGGCAACCGATCTGAGGTGGCAGACGTTCACATTTGTTGTCTATGAAATGAGTACTTTCAGCCTATATGATCAAAAATTTCCTCAAATCAGGCACCTTTTTGGCCCTCAGCTCCCCGACTATCCATATAGTACTAAAATTAAAATTATGCACAAAGAATTTCTCATGTTTTTATTTAAACTAAGAGACTGGTTTATTTTGGTACAGTATATTACAAATATTTTCTGATATAATGTATTGAAATAAAGCAAGAAATAAGACATTAATAAAAGACATTAATAATAAAAGACATTAATGAGACAAAGGATTTTGAAATCCTTTGATTTGTTTTGTACAGGGAATCGTCTAAGGTTGGTAAGGGATAAATGTAAAAAAGAATGGTCTTGTAAATTGGACAATATCGAAACAATATATCTTTTGTTTTCATAAATGGAAGTTGGTCTCAGGTTAGGAAAGCATACAATTTTAAATATGTAGGAGGTTCATTGGTAGCCACTGCAAAAGCTTAAAAAAAGGTTTAGATAAGCATTAGACTTTTGCATACTTACACTGTTCAAAAATTTATTTAGATAGATATTACAATGGAAAGACAAACAAATAAAATAATACCTGAAAAAGAGAACGAAAACTATTTGACCAATCTTTGTACAAAGCTTCTTTAACCAAAGACGAAAGAGGTAACAGTTGTTTATCAGCTCTTCTCAAAGAATGTCTTGGATACAACTCCAGCCAAGGCAGTTGAGGATGCTGCCAAAAAAGGCAACTCTGATGAAACCGAGAATTAGGACTACTGTCAAGACCTGCACCACTCCTTTCATTATTAAACTCTAAGCAACGTACAAACCTGATAATAATAGTACATGAGAAAATTAAAGACCATGATATTAAAAAAAAATAATAATAAAAAAAGGTTCCTATTTGATTTAAACGTATTAAGATTAACTTTATTGATTTTACATACAAGGGGAGGCTACAGGTGTGGGAACGCCAATTTCAAGAAATTCTTATTAATGATACTAGGTCAAAAAATATTAGATCCAAGTCAAAGGGTTCTTGCCAATGTGCTCTAAGAATCTAAACATCTATTTTCTTTTTTTTAAGTAAATTTTATTAATTTTTAATAATATTGTTTTAAGAGAATAGCGAAGTTATTACATGTCAATTTATTATAGCCTGGGATATCGGCCCCCTTTTTTTTTGACATTATTAACATCTTGCTAAACCTAGTGAAAGGCTTCATATTTATTCTTACTAATGCTACAACTTTTTATCTACGGAAATTCTCTGATCTGGACCGTTTGTCATGACCTACATCCCTAACATTTCCAAATAACGACCTTACAAAAATCTATTTTTTTTCAAAACTACTTCAAAAAGCTGATTTTCAAGTATCTGTTTAATTAAGATCGGTAGAAACAAATGATCACACTTGCCTACAATTCCTATGGTCCATTTCTTCAGACCTTGGCCATATATAAGTCAAACTTTGTAGTAAAAATCTTGCGGATTTTCACATAATTGTTTAATAAAGATCAGTGGAATCAGATGGTCATGTTGGCCTACAAATCCCATTTCTTCAGATCTAATCTCCAAAAATATCAATTTTATGACCACCACTTTACTGATTAACATCCAACTCTTTTTCCATTTGTTTAAAATAAATGGAAATGTGTGGCCATGAATTTAAGTGGGACAATTAATTTGTCTATCAACAGTACTTTATAGGAAGAAAATTTTTCTTGGCCATTTAAGCCCCCAGAACATATCTATGATCATAATACCTACCAGATATTAAATAATACTTGATTCTCATTTGAGATGATGAGTTTAAAGAAAATCGTTAGAGCCATTTTGGAGAAATTCGCAAGAAAAGTAAAAATATGATAAACTTTATGGAATTGAGTGCCCTTTATTTACTAAATTTTGATGAAATCTTTGCTGCCACATCAAAGACCTAATTTCAGTATTTTTTGAGGTTTATTTATTTATTTTTTAGCTAGCCTGTGCCCACAGACTTAGGGGACCACAAAACGTGCAGTTCTGTTGAAAACCTCAAGTCAAAATTTTTATGATCGCAATTCTTTCCCTAACTATATATTTCATATATAACTATATATTTCATGTAAATTGAAAGTAAAAAATAGAATCAAATTCATTACCTTCCCTTAATAACTAATGAGAAGTTCCCGAGTTCCCAGCTCATTAGGTAATAGGAAGGTGAGGATAAGGACAAAGTAAGGATTTTTTCTCTTTTATTTTGAAAATATCTCAACAAGCTTGAGGTTTATCGCAAATACTACCTTTTGCAAAATTGAAGAACTTCAAATACTCTATAAAAAAGTACCTAAACCAATCGCTAAGGAAAAAAATATATATGGAATCTCTAGTTTTGGTAAAATAATGATAGTTAAGAGTCATAATGCCTATTTGCTGTAGGAATTTCATTTATTTTTAACTCTTTAAAAAGATGAATGTGATTAAAAATCATTGTAGGGTGTTTTTTTCTAAAGAATGTGGCTTGTATTAGCTGCAATATCGGAACAAGGAAGAACCAGAATAGAAATCCACTAACACATTTCGTCCGGTTCGAGTTTTCTTTCTTTTGCATAGCTAAGTGGAAATCTGTAAATTCTGTACTTTCTTGAACTGCTTTTCTGAACATTAATTGTGATAATGAAATTCGACGACTGAGGTCTACCAATTTCGAAAGTTCAAATCACTATAGGGAACCAAGTGAAAATAAAAGAAAATGTAAACTTGGACGCACTTGACTGATTTGGAGACACTTGCATAAAACATAGATTTTAACTCATAGACCCTAAAAACAGAACAGTGGTGCTAAGACCCAGACTAATTGGAGACACTTGCACTAGGTACGGAAGCAAACAATAGAATCGGCTAATTAAAAATTGCGAGGTTGGCAGAACTGTAAAGTGCATCGCTCCACGATCTAGCGGGATAATCATAGATGGCACCAAGAGGTTTATAATTCAATTTAACATAACAACAGAGGAGACAAATTTAAGAAATGAACAGAGAAGCAAAGTCTTTGCATTTTTATAATAAGCATTTATTAGAAACCAAAATAAAAACACTTGTTGCTTTAACAGTCATTTAATTGCAGTAATTCACAGAACTATTTATAAACTGCTGAAACTGGAACTGATGTATTAATATTAGGGCCCCATGTATGTGGAGGAAACCATTCAAGAACATGTCATGGTTTTCATACATTTCTTTGGCCCAGACGAACTGTTTATGCACGACAATGCAAGGCCCCACACTGCGAGCTGCGTTACAGACTACCTCCATTACGCTGAAAACGAAAGACTTCAATGGCCTGCAATGAGCCCTGATTTAAATTTTGTAGGGCATCTGTGGGACACACTTGTAGAGTATGTTTAGAGACCGAAATCCTGCACCCACGACTTTGGCAGGGCTGGAAACAGCAGTTCTGGAGAAAAGGGAGCAAATTCCACAGAAAGCCATTCAAGACCTCAATAGAAGCATCCCAAGGCGCATGGAAGCTATAATCAGAGCTATAGGAGGAAGCATGGCATATTAAAAACATTCTGCATACAATCCAAAGTTTATTTACTTCAATAGTTCTAATTTGATTTTAATGCGTATTTAGTTTTTGTTTATTTGTTTGTGAAAAATATACTTTTTTATTGGCCCAATTTAATTAATAAACCTAGTTTTCTTCTTCTAGTTTGTTTTTATAATTGGCCCGAAACCCTATTCAAATTTAAATTTTTCAATTAAATTAAGAATATGCAGGTGTTGCGATACTTTTGACCGGGAGTTTATATATATATATATATATATATATATATATATATATATATATATATATATATATACGAGGGGTGATCAAAAAGTTCCAGGACTGTTGAGATTGCGCGGCAATGGAGTGTCATAGAGCAGTGCGGTTGGCAGCACTGTTTAGCGTGACTCTTCCTGAGCTCAGCTGTTTATTCAGTTTGTTGATAACCTTCTTCATTGCAAAGTTACTGCTGTTTTCGTAAAAAAAAGTTTTTTGTGTTCGGCGATTTTGTGAAACGAATGTAAAGGAAGAGCAACGCGTTTGCGTAAAGTTTTGTGTGAAGTTGGGTAAAATGTTTACTGAAACTTTTCAAATGTTGCAAGTGGCTTTCGGTGATGAATGTCTGAGTCGGTCAAGGTGTCATGAGTGGTACAAAAGGTTAAAGGAAGGCCGGACATCGTGTGAAGATGATTCTCGTTCAGGGCGCCCATCAACTTCGACTGACGACGATCATGTTGCAAGATTGAACAGTCTCGTGCGTTCTAATCGTCGACTAACCATTCGTGAGATGGCTGAAGAATTGACCCTGAGAAATTTGCGCGAGGCAATAAGGAGGAAGAGACCAGAGTTGTGGCGGAGCGGTGAGTGGGTGCTGCATCATGACAATTAGGGATGTTACGGAACGTTTAAATGACGTATTAGCTCTAACCGTTCCAGTTCCGACTGCGTATTAGGTTCCCTTAACCGTTCCAGTTCCACCTATCGGTTCCGAGAGTAAATTCCACCAGTGTAGGTAGACCTCTATCTCCACTTTTTCAAAAGTTAAACTACTCTCCAAGGAACATAAATAGGAAAGGAATCCAGGGGATAATTTAATAATATAATAGAGTGTCATATAATATAATATTATTTAAATAATAATGATATTTAAAAAATAAGAATGTAAAGAATAACAAGTTATCAGGTAAACATTTTTATTATTTCTAATTATTACAAATAAAAATTAAATCGTTATTTATAATCTTTAATTATATAATTTATAATTAGATTTTTCAATTTATAATTTAAATAAATAATTGTATTCCAATAAACATAACAAGCAGATAACAAAATAAAGTATGTAGATATAAACATGTATATTTATTTTATACATTGTATCTCTCTCACTGTATATTATACGTATGGATGTGAATAAAATTTATTTAAACAAAAAAATTTACGATTTTTTGTTAGAGTTTACTATTAAAAATTAAAAAAAAAATTCCAAGTAAGCCAGGTTAAAAAAAATGAAAATGATGACATCTTAAAATGAAATGAAAACCCGTTTGCTAGTAAAAATAAAAAAGTATATTGTACATAAAACTTATTGTTCTTCAAGTCATGTATCCATGTTAGCATTTAAAAATAAAAGCATTTTTATTTTTACAGTTAAGAAAAAAGAAAACATTTTATTTTTAATTTGACTAAATATTTTTACAGCTTAATTAATTAGAATGAAATTGCTACAATGCTAATGTTAAGAAGAATTTAGGATTTTAATAAATAATGCCTTTATCGAGTTATAACTTCCCTATCCATTTAATGGTTTATCTAAAAAAATGGTAACATATTAATTTTTTTAAAGATCATATATTAGAAAAAATTGAAATTTTGTTTTATTTTATTTTAAAGAAATGAAAGACGGTGATGTTAAAAAAACAAAGATAAATAGAAATTGCTTCTTAGATAACCATAATATGCTGGCTTAAAAATTAGTTGCAATGTCAAATCAAGAATTCCAAACTAATTTCATGAACATTTGCACTGAGGCTCCATTCCGAAGAGAGCCTCGGAACTAATAAGCTAACAGCTCCGTTAGAATCAATGGGCGAGGAAAGGTTAAACAGCTCCGACCAGCCTCGGAACTAATAAGCTAACAGCTCCGAGTCGGAGCTAGTCTCGGAACTGATATGCTAACAGCTCCGAGTCGGAGCTAGTCTCGGAACTAATATGCTAACAGCTCCGACTCCAGCTCCGTTAGAACCAATGGGTGGGGAGAGATTAAACAGCTCCGACGAGCCTCGGAACTAATATGCTAACAGCTCCGAGTCGGAGCTAGTATAGTACACTAACAGCTCCGGTTCCAGCTCCCAAGAGTCTAGTGAAGGACGGAGAAAGCAGACAGCTCCGACCGGAGCCGTTAAGGCATCCATGTTGGAACTGTTCCTAACAGCTCCGGGCACGTATTAGGTTCCGTGGAGCCGTTCCGGCAATTTCGCACCATCCCTAATGACAATGCGCCTGTTCATTCCGCACTGCTCATTCGCGACTACTGCACCAAAAATGGATTGACGGTCATTCCCCAGCCTCCATATTCACCTGACCTTGCCCCTGCAGACTTTTTCTTGTTTCCAAAACTTAAGAGACCCATGAAGGGAAAGAGATTTGAGTCCGTAGATGACATTAAAAAAAAATCGCTGGAGCAGCTACACACCATTTCACAAGATGATTTCTCAAAGTCCTTCACACAGTGGAAACATCGTTGGGAAAAATGTATAGCTTCCCAAGGAGAGTACTTTGAAGGGGACGTCCAATAGCCTGTAGATTTTTTAAATAAATTAATAAAAAATCAGTCCTGGAACTTTTTGATCACCCCTCGTGTATATATATATATATATATATATATATATATATATATATATATATATATATATATATATATATATATATATATATCGAACTGAGACAGTTGCTCGGAGTTAGAAGTAGCAGTTATTACAATATTTGACAGACTGTTTTTTAGATCTTAAATTGAGGCCTCCAGCAACAAGTTTTTTATTTACACCATTACAATGTTTTATTCTAAATCACTGTAAGAACAATCCCAAATATGATGCATGGCTCTAGAAGCCGAAACGTGGCCAAAATAAAAATTTTCTATTGTTTTTGGTGAATATTGGCCTCCTTTTAATTTTTTTAAAAGCCAATTTTTCTCTTAATAATAGAATAATTTGTTTTAAGATTTAAACATATGAGAAAGAAGTGTGCAGGATGTATTGATTACTGAGAGATTTGCTGATAACATATTTCTTTCTACTAATCAATCATGTCATCCATCCAAATCCTTCTTCCTCTAAATTACGTCATAAGATTAGACTACTTAATAACTTATAATAGGAATTTTTGTCATTCATAATAGTAAAAAGTTTCATGTCAAATAGGGAGTAGCATATAGAAACATATATCTGAGCAAAAAACATAAACAAAGTTAAATAAAAATATATACCCAGTAATACCAGATGCTTCCTCACAGGTTTTGAGCATCTGGGTCCAAGGAAAAGGTTTCAGAGAAATAAACCTCATTTTAGTTCGTAATGTCCAATCAATAGGCAATGCTTTAAAAGAACTTCCATTAATTTCATTTTGTTCATTCTACTAGAAAAAAAAAAAAGAAAAAAAAATAGATATAGAATGCAAGGCCTCAAAGTCTCGTATTATTTCAATGATTCACTAAAACATGCAGATCACATGCCTGAATAGGCGAAAATTTGGCATGTGATCTGCATGTTTTAGTGAATCATTGAAATAATACAAGACTTTGAGGCCTTGCATTCTATATCTATAATTCAATAGTCTCTTCCTAAAAACTTATTTACTAAAAAAAAAAAAAAAAAAAAAAAAAAAAAAATGCATAAATAAAGTAAGTAATTTTACATTGCATGCATTATGAAAGAGTGTCTTGCCTGGGTTGCATCTTTTGAACAATCCCAAGTATTTGAATTTAAAGTTGATTCCAAGTCTTTGGATTCACTAAAACCCAAGATTTCTAATAGTGAGGTCTCATTAGGTGTTTCAAGTTCTGGTTTAACTCTTTTTAAATCTGGTCCCTTAACTTCTTTGCATCTAAAATCATAATAGACAATTTAGAGATCTCTTAAACATTTATCTTGTAATATATTTATCATTACGTTTGATTTAACAAGTTTCTTCCAAGGTTATTCCAATGGGAATCAAAATAAAATATAAAATGTTACGCAATTACAATAAAAATAAACCATAAGCTTTTTCTTTTTTTACCGATGCTTAAGTCAAATGAGAAATTTTTCAAAGAACATCAAAAGCAATATAAGAATAAGTCAGGCCATTGATACTCAAGACTTCTTAGGGCACAAACATAAGTTTTGAGGCATCTATGAAATACCTTTTTCAATTGATAAAATTATAGTAATACAAACCATGCAATTAGTAAAACGCAAGCAAGCAAACACACACACACACACACACACACACACACACACACACACACACACACACACACACACACACACACACACACACACACACACGCACGCACGCACGCAAGCAAACACACACACCCACGCACGCACGCACACACACACCACACACACACACACACCACACACACACACACACACACACACAGGGAAACAGTTAACAAAGGTAGGGCATCACAGTTTTTGAAACTACTGCTACTGTAGAAGAGGATAGTGCAAATTGAGAGACAGAGCAGGATATGCCAAAGTGGCACTCGTGGATGAGATAAAAAATCTGAACAGTGTGATACTTTCTCTGGAACAGTCCATTTGATAATTATCATTCTTCCATTTGGAGGTGTGTTTTTTAAATTTTCATTCGTTTCTCCACAGTTTTATCAACCCCTTTTTGGTAAAGTTCAAGTACTGTGTCAACATTCGAATTTGAACATATTCATACAAAATAAAGCACCTTAATTACACTAAACTATATAATTATCATGGGTTTTTGAGGCACTTAAGCGAACCTGATATGTTTTCATTAAAAGGGCAAGAATAAGATAGCTTGCTTGGTCTTGTAGAAAAAATACCAGAAAACTGGATCCCGAAAATGCTATTCTATGAAAAACCAGGAGGAATGCGGTTAAGAGGAAGACTCTGCCAGAGGTGGCTAGAGAGCTTGGAGGCGGTTTATGGGGAGGATTGGCTACATGGACTGTAGTGTCAGCGGATAAATAAAGAAATAAACTAAATTATAACATATGATAATATGTTACTTGTCATAATCGATATTAATTATGATATTAAGAGACACAAAATTGTACCATCTTTTTTATTATTAAAAAATCTAGGAATAAATAAATATATCATATTAAATTAAGGAAAAAATGTTTAGTACTATTTTACTAAAGAAATTCATTCGAAATAAAAACTACTAAATGCGAATCATGTCGTCAGAAAATTCTAAAATTCACTACAGGAATTTCCTCTCAAAAGTGTCAAATGAAGGAATAATAATAGTTATGAGCAAAATATAGTATGGTAAAGTGCCCTATAATATGAGAAATGTTCCTTTCGGTGATACCCTACTAACTCTAATTTATAACATCTTTCAATTTTAAAAAATAAATAATCAATGGTTGTCATCTTATTGATATCTTACACTGCCACTTGTATTTAACTCAATACATTACTGGTTTTTTTTTTAAATTGAAAGATGTTATAAAACAGACTAAGTGTTTCCTAATAGGCCACTTTATACTGGAACAAAACTCAATGTCAATATCCCACGTAGACAGGAGTACATAGCAGTCCCAAGCAATGGAAAACCTTGATAATATTAATATTATTCTTATATGTGCTAGACAGAAGTCATATAACCTGATGTGTCCAAAACACTTTGATGAACTGACTTAATACTCAAACACAATGGACACTGCAAGAACAAATATATATATAATGATAAAAAAAAGAAAAGAAAAGAAGGGTATTACTTCGGATGAGGAGCTCCAAGATGGCGGCCTGCGTGAGTAAACAACAAGGTATTCCGATCACGCCCTACACGATATCCATGATTCAGTTCGGGTTAACCGAGAGTTTCCGATATCCGATGTCGGCTTTATCCACATTTTTGGAGGGGAATTCATTCATTGCTTACTTTTATTAGGTTAGGTCTGATGCAGCTACACAGTTTCTACCTATATCCAAATAGCATATTTATAACGAATTTCCAACAGCTCGTCGAAACTTGGAAGTAGTGATCGAAAAATGATTGAAATATATGTGTAACTTTTAATGGGGTTAGGGCAGAATAACATTAACAAATATAAACATTTAATTAAATTAACATTGCTCAGAGGCAATATCGTAACCAATGAAGGTCTACTGAAGTGCGATTATTGCTAGTTGAAACGTATTTAATTAAATTAATTCTATTTAGTGGATTATAATACAGTTAGCCGATAATTATAGTTAAACTGATTTTAATACATACAATTTCTGAAACCTTTTACTCCCTTTCTTCAATATAATAAATCATGTACAGTTTGTTCTTTTTCCTTCGGAGACATGTCATTTAAAATCATCATAAAATCATTTTTTAAAATATCCTTTTTGGTAATTTAAATACATTTTTCTTGAAATACAAAAAATAATAATCTGATGGTTAAGAATTCTCGGATTCTTATATTATTAATTATTTGTACCTTGTGCATCTAACTCTGTCCCATTTAATAATTTAAACAGGACAATAACATATTTTAAAAAACAAACAAATAAATTTACAAAACAAAACATTAAATTTATTCATTTTTGGTTATTTAAATATATTTTTTCTTTAAATAACAAAAAAATAATAATCTGGTGGTTAGGAATACTCGGATTCTTATATTAATTTATTTGTACTTTTTCCATTTATACGTGCATTAAACTTTAAATCATTCAAATATATTTACAAAACAAACTATTAAATTTATTTGTTAAATGGTCTGTTTAATTTAAAATTTAAAATTTTATGCAAACATCAGTGGAAATTTTCATATATTGCAATAGTACTTCTACTGATATCTGTTGTTGTACTTTAATTATATTAAAGAAACATTCATTTGTTCATTACGCTGGTTGTTCCCATTATTGAAGCGGGGAAGTTGGTTATCTGGACTACATCTGCTCGGGAACTCTCGGTTAACCCGAACTGAATCGTGGATATCGTGTATGGCATGATCGGTATACCTTGTTGTTTACTCACGCCGGCCGCCATCTTGGAGCTCCTCATCCGAAGTAATACCAAAAGAAGATTAAATAACCTGGGCAAACCAGCTAATCAAAATTGTCTTCAGTTAACAGAACTTTTAAGAACAACCTGCACAGTGATAGGTCTATTTTGAGATACCAATTACAACAAAGGTATAAACAATTGAAATTGAAGTTGACCAAAATAACATACATCCATGGCTGCCTTGAAAGTTGGTAACTCAAAAATAAAAAAAATCACTGGAACACTTTACAAAACTTTAAATTTTTTTCCAAGATTAGATAACTTCATCCTAGAATTTAATTTAGGATAAAACCTTAAAGTGCTATCTAAAATGATATTTTAGATACTGATTTATTCAGGACAGCCACCATATAATAAGGTTTTTTCTACATTCACCATCTCTAGATAATTCTTTTATCTAAAAATGAATAATCTTGAGTACTGTCAAAGAAATATTTAACATTCATGAAAACTTGAAATTTAAATTTTTAATTAGTACAGTCTCCCAAGCTGGAATGATCAATGCATTATAGTTAGAAATACCTTACTTCAAAAATGGATTTTTCCGTTTCATGGAATTGTTTGAAGGCACAGTTGCAGCTACATCCTGAGAAGGACTTCTGTTAATTCTAGATAATAATGCATTCTGTTTTAAACGAATTTTTCTTTCTTTCATAACTTCTTGAGGTTTTTTCCATTGCGGTGGAGTTTTAGGAGGGACAACTGGACTTCTTGGAAAACGTCTGGGTGACAGTTCGTTCATTATTCCAAAAACTATCTACTCAATTTCAAAACAAACTTGACATGCAAGCTGTTTTTAAATTAACCTTCCATTATTGGAGGGAACCCTCACTACTTTTCCCTCTTTTTTTCAGAGAGGTAATATTTTCTAATTAGTAAAACAACAATATGTTTTAATTCCATAGATGATGAAAATCTTTAGATACAAACTGTTTTAATGCATTACATACGAAGTAGGTGAATTATATGAACCTTTAAGTTGTCAGACTGACTAACTCTAGCTTCAAGGTTCTGACTGACGGACTGAGGCCTGTAAGCAGCCTCATCATCCAAGCCACCCTCATAGCTCTCTCAGAGCTTTTTTGTCTAATATTTAGGTGTAGAGCACACCCGTGGATATGCTACAACCTTGAGCAATACCTTAGATAAACAGATAGGTCTGTAAATCTCGCATTTACTTGTGTCACTTTTTTTGTGAATCGGGACAATAATGTTAAATTCCCATTCCGTAAGGATCCATTTTTTAGTTAGCAAATTCTGAAAAAGACACTTCAATGTTTTTGATAGTTATGCTATCGGTTGTTAAACCGATACTGTTGAGGTTTGAGTGCACTTAAGCCCCACCTGCCAATCTTACATGGGGGTTTGTTATACCTTTCTGCCACTTCAATACCTGGTGATCCACGGTAAACTCCATGCCCTCGAGGTATGATCTAAACTTCTCTATCGCCCATAAGGCTTGCACTATCGTAACGTATTGTTTATCTGAATAGTAAACCTACGTATTACCATAAGCTGTAGCATTTTCGTCATCATCTGAATTTTAATAGAGTATAGCTCTCAGCCTCGGTTTGTTTAAGTTTGGGCAACACAAAAGAAAGTTCATTGATTTTGATTATAATTATTTATTGTATAAAGTAATTTATGAATAACAAGGTTTTTGCAATAATAATATTGCTTCATACATAATAACAATTGTAATGGAACATACGTTTTGTTGTAATCTTGAGAACTAGTAATGTTTTACTTCTATATACACTTTATTGATGCAAAAATGATTTAACATAAAACAATCTACACTTGTAAGACAACATAACTAAAATAGAAATTGAACGTTCATTAATTGTTACATGATATATTATCAGCTGTTCCTAGCAACTGCCTTCACTATAGTTCTCTCTCACCCACTTATTTAAGGGAACTGATGTTGGAGACATAGTCCTGGAGATACGCAGGCTTTCGCCGGATCCTGGTAGGCCTGGGCGATCAAGGGGAAGGACTAGGTTGTACAGGAGGCAAGCCTGGAGCTATTGGTCCTGGTGCGTAGGATTGGGAACCTGGAAGGTTCAGATGTGTAGAAGGTGTCGAAGGACGATGTGAGAGCACCTCTGCAGTTTTTGTTGCGACTGGCACACCCATTCTGGACTGCGGAACCGAAGGAGCGAACAGAACTATTTTCTGTGGAACCAACGTTGAGACTAGCTGATTGATATAGCGTTTCAGCTTGCGTCCGGTGTCTAACTCAATTATATAATGGCACTGGCTCAGTTTCCTGAGGATGGTGCCGAACTGCCAAACGTCTTGATTTCCCAGTTGTATCTTCGTTTGCACTCTCTCCCCCACTTGGAGACTTCGAACCCGCAAGGCTGTAGGATTAGTTGGAGCGAAATATTTGCAGTTTGGCAGCAGGGCATCGAGACGTGTACGGAATCTTCTATTTAGGTACAACTCCGAAGGAGACAGATCTGAGGCTAAAGGTGTTGTGACAGACCTGTAGCGGAAAATTGTGTTTTGCCCCTTTGTAGAAAGAGGTGTGGGATCATCAGCAGCAGCCTTGAGCCTTCTCTTTAACGTCTCGATACAGCGTTCTGCTAGACCATTAGTGGCTGGATGATTCGGCGCGGTGAACTTCTGGAATATTCCACGCTCTTTGCAATATCGCTGGAACTCTTCAGTTTTAAAAATGGCGACATTGTCCAAAACCATCACCGAGGGGTAATCATGGACCGCAAAGATGCCTTCAAGCATAGTGATAGTTGAAGCAGAAGAAGGAGCGTTACAGATGATGCGAACTTCTGCCCACTTTTATTTTGCGTCAACGCACATCAAAAAGAAATGGCTATATATCGGCCCACCATAGTCAATGTGAACTCTCTCCCAATTTTCTTCCGGTTGATCACAGGGATGAATTGGCGCTTTCTGCGGACTGTGGCGGGCTTTGGTGCAGAGTTCACACCTTTTTACTAGCCTTTCTATGTCTTTGTCCAGTAGACATCTTCTCATTATAATCCTACATAGATATTCCTAAGTGAGCCGCGTGAAGTTCTTCTAATATTTTTGCTTGGAGCGATTTAGGGATGACAGCTCGAGCCAGCCTGAAAAAAAAGTTGTTGGAGATGGTGAACGGGCTATCTTTTAGATTATTCCTAAGCTCCTTGGTTAGTGCTTAAGTTCTGGGTTCTTAGCAGTTTCTTCATTCGTATCCACTGTAATTGCTGGGCTGGAGATTTGAAGTAACGTTTCTGCATATAAAGCATTTACCTCAGCATCTGCCGCTATCCTAGACGGGCTTTTACGGGAAGGCCGTGCAGGATCTGAGACAAGATTCGGTTGAATTCTGATGGCGCCGTTTTAATTCATCCTGTAGGTACCTTTTTTTGCGTCGAAATCGTCTTTATCCTACTTCCTTCCTCATCTACTTTAAGATGGGGGTATGCCTTGTGCAGGTCTAGCTTCCAGAAAAATTTCGATCCTCTAAGGCTGTGTAGGACTTCATCAATGCGACGGATTTGGTGATTAGCTGATATGAGCTTCGAATTGACACCATATTTGTAATCAACGCAAAGCCTGACTCCACCATCGAGTTTTGCAATGACGACCAGAGGGGACCCCCAATCACTCAACGCAACTGGGCTAATGATACCTAGAGCTTCTAGTGATGCAAGCTCTTTTTGAACACGCTATCTGAGTGCGAAAGGAACATCTCGTTCCCGGACGAACACCGGCTTCACCCCCTCTCTGAGTTGCAATCTAACTTTCACGCCTGTGACACAACCAACTCTTTCTTCGAAAATTGATGACTACTTCTGGAAGATGTTCTCGGGGCAAGTAACTGAGTTGACGGACAACAGTTGGAGGTTGCATTTCTGTTCGCTGTCGATTTCGTTGAGGTTGATACCAAGACCACGAATCCACACACGCCCAAGCAGATGATCATGCCCTGCTGGCATGATATACAAATCGGCATCCATCTTTTTGTCCTTATACTGGACTCACGCAGTAACTTTTTCTTTTGGTTTTGTGACATGGTCTGAATGGGAACGAAATGAGACGCTCGTTGGCTGAAAAGGAGTATCAAGACCAAGATCTCTAAAAACAGGTTCGGATATAAGGGAAAATCGAGCACCTGAATCTACCTCAAATTTTTGTGTCTTATTGTTTAGCGTGACGGTGACAATGTATTTATCATGATTTACTCCAAACAAATCTTCTGTGTCTTGAATGCTTCCTATACCACAGTCTGTGTCTGACAGACTTTCTTCCCCTAGATTTTGCTGGATTAATAGGTTGTTGATTTTCGATTTCTGCAGAGCTGTGATGCAGACTTTAGATGTGTCTGATTTTATAACACGCTTTACATTTCAGAGAGGTGTGGTATGTTCTGCATTCGCGTGAAGTATGATTCGATCTACCACACTTTAGACAAAAACCAATATTTTTTATTCGACCTGACTTTGAAGATTTCGTGACTGAGAGTTCCTGTTGATGGGCCAGAACTACTCGGTTTGCCCGCTGTTGTTGCTCTGGGCCTGCAGCGATCTGGTATGCTTTAACATCTTATATGTATCGATTTCAGATTCTAAGCCTGTTGCCACTGGTTTGAAAAACTGTTCAGATTCATACCGGGTGGCTTCTAAGGCGAAATCCTTCAGGAGACCGTCAAAATCTGTTAGGCTAGCTTCTTGAAGAAGTTGTTCACGGATCCAGTTATCTTTGAGACCCCATATATATTGAGCTCTAGAAAAGACGGCTGCTGCTAGAGATTTTTTTTTTACAACAACACGTGACGTTAAAGTTACAATCCTTCAAGTTTACTTTCAAGGATGCAACAAATGCCAAGATCAACTGGTTTGACTTCTGAGTGATACCGAGAAAATAATGTTGAGAGACAACTGTTGAAACTGGAGGGGCGAACAATTGTTCGAAATGTTCTATAAGTGTGTCAAAATCGATGTCCTTAATCCGGGCCTTAAAACGCAGCTAGGTTGTTGTAATCTTCTTTCCCGATTGAAGTACACAATAGTTGAGCCTTTTTTCTGTCATCCTTGATATTTTCGAGCTCACAATAGTTTTCAAAACGCTCCATGTAAGAGAATTTTTTTTTCAAATTTTGAATCGTAATTTTTAAATGGGTGTATTTGAGAAGCTGGGTTTGATTGCATTTGCAAATCCGATGACATAATTGCCATAAACTGTTCAAATTGTTTTTGATCGATAATGATCGGCTATTAAAAAAAATTAAATAATTAAGGTCAGGTTAAAAAGTTAATGGCGATAGAAACAAAACGGTGAATTAAAAAGTAACCTGCTTTACTAGTGACAATTTTAAAACCATTCCTTAATAGAAGAAATGACTGTTAAATAAAAGTAACAGGTTGCCAGAGAAAAATGGTGAATCACTTTTTTCACTTAGGTTAGCCGGTCGAAATTACACAATTTTCCTTTTATTATTTGATTGATGTCTGATTTACTTGATACTTTTCTGCATACTTTGAAAAGGGAATAAAAAGTACTTGCTGTGTTTATGTGAGGCTGGTAACTTGTTGTCTTCCTATATAATTAACTTCACGAACATTTTATTTTATTTCATTATCCTTGTCGCCAACTGTTGTAATCTTGAGAACTAGTAATATTTTACTTCTATATACACTTTATTGATTTATTTATATACACAATACAAAAATGATTTAACATAAAACAATCTACACCTGTAAGACAACATAAAGAAAACAAAAACTGAACTTTCATTAATTGTTCATTAATGATTGCTCTATGGGTAATTCACTCATAGAAGTGAAGGGCTGCGTGGCTCCGGCAAGATTATCGTTACTATAGACACTGTGGTGGAGACTAGTGGTGGGGTGTGACAGATATTTTCTGTCACTGCGGTGACCAGTGACTGCTCCTTAAAAGTCACAGTGAATGGTAACCTCGCTCTGAGATTATAATTGGAGAGTTTTGGTATCAATTAATGATTCTCAAATTCTCATTAACTTATTAGAAAATGTTAACTTAGTAATTGATTAATTTAATTAAACTGCACTGATAAAACAGTTTCCAAAATGCAAGGTCTAATGTAATAAGAAGAAAAACAAATCTAAATAATGGTTTATATTACATAAATTCATGTGCTTCCCGCTGGTGGCCTCGCGCTTCTAGGGGCTACGCAACAATTATTTGCTCTATCCGAAAATTTGT
The DNA here is from genome assembly GCA_911387785.2 of Aelia acuminata. NCBI lineage: Eukaryota > Metazoa > Arthropoda > Insecta > Hemiptera > Pentatomidae > Aelia > Aelia acuminata. The sequence goes on along the minus strand of OU426978.1, from coordinate 107,609,911 downwards.
GATTTTAACCCCATAATGTTCCGTTATCGTAAAGCAATTGATACTATATAGATTACATTTTGTATAAATATTACAAGTATTTTCTTTACATCGAATATTTTTTTTATTTTATATTCAAAAAGGCACAATTTTACTTTGTGTATGATAGTTGTAAATGTATATGTTTTTAATGTAAAAAATATAAGTTATATTTGTTTTGAATAATCTTTTCCCTTAAAAAAAATATTTTATTCATTTGATGTTAAAAATAAAAATAAAAAAAAGATTCAGTTATAATTAACTAAAAAGTAAGCGATCGAATTATAAACTTAGCAATAAAATAATTTTTTTTTTTTTAATCGAAGATAAGAGAGTTGATTATGCCTAAGTAAAAGTAAGTTGTGAATTTCAGGTAGGAAAGACTAAAGTTTTTTTTTAAAGTGGGTTTGTTTTTTATGTGACCGGGAAGTTTCCCAAATTGCTGAGAACAGTGGCAGGAAGGGAGGTGTAGTGGGAGATCAGCGGCGTCGGTCACAGTGAAGTCAAGAGTGACCCAAGTCACTGACAAGTAGAGTCCCTGTGAATTCTTGGAGTGACAAATCTTCCAGAGAATGTGACCTTACATTGACTGAAGTCCCAGTGACTTGTAAATTTTGGTCACAGTGACTACTGGTGACCGGTAAGTCACCAGAATTTTATTAATTTTATTTTATAAAAAAATATTTTATTAAATTTGCTAGCTTCTAGCGTAATAAGCAAATATGGTGACTTGATAAGATATAAAAAAATCTGGTGCGATGCGCGCAACACACAACTTTCACTTACCAGCTTACTTAGATTAGAAATTGCGACTTCTCAAATGAACAGAACGGCTTTAATTATGAACAATGGTCTGTCATTAAAGGCGTACTCCGCATACGTGGGCTCAACGAGTTTTATTAGAGTTGATTGAGTATTTTTCTTTTTTTCTCCTCTATATGTTTACTTTATTTTTATCAGATCTCATATTTAGCCATTTCTTATTTTTAGGCGTAACAAGAGACAGTTAATTTCTCCATATAAACAAAAACAAAGGTACTTTATAAGAAACAAAACAAAAAAGGCCCCTACCCCATTAAGCCCCCTCAGAACATTTTAATAATGATAAAGCTTACCTGATATTAAATAACACCTAATTTTTATTAAACATGACGAATTTGATAAAAATCGTTAAAGCCGTTTTTGAGATCATCGAAAAAAAGGTAACCATTGGAAAACAATTGTGAAATAAAGTCCCCCCTCCGGTAGATTAATTTTGATGAAATGTTGGCTATCACATCTTTGGCATATGCATACATCAAATACCCAGTTTGATCGTAATCTTTAAAACCGTTTTTGAGTAAATAAAAAAAACACGTGAAAATGATACAGAATTTATTAAGTAAAGTCCCCCCTTCGGTTGATCAATTTTGATGGAATTTTTAAAGTCATATCTCGGGCATATTAATACATCAAATACTCAGTTTAATCATAATCGTTAGAGGCGTTTTTGAGAAAATCGAAAAAAAACTTAAAAAGTTATTAAATAAAGTACCCCCTTCCTTTGAGCAAATTTGATGAAATTTTTGCTGTCACATCGCGGGCATATACATACACTAAATACCCAATTTCAGGTTCGCACGGTTTATAGATTTGAGCTAGTCTGTTCACACACACACACACACACACACACGCACACGCACACGCACACGCACACGCACACGCACACGCACACGCACAAGCACACGCACACCCACACGCACACGCACACGCACACGCACACGCACACGCACACGCACACGCACACGCACACGCACACGCACACGCACACGCACACGCACACACGCACGCACACACACACACACACACAGACACACACACACACACACACACACACACACACACACACACACACACACACACACACACACACACACACTCACACCCACACACCCACACACGCACGCACGCACGCACGCACGCACGCACGCACGCACGCACGCACGCACACACACAGACCATTTCGGGACTTAGTTATTTGGACTCAGGGGACCCCAAAACGTGTATTTCCGTTGAAAACCGGAAGTCGAAATTTTTCACGACCGCAATACTTCCACGTACTATATATTTCATATATAGGTAAGTGAAAGTAAAAAAAAACACACACAAAAACACGAACATGAAACAAAGCAAACGAATTAACAAACAAAGGAAAAACTTGTGAGATGATAAATGTAAAAGAAATAGAATATGTATAACTGTTTATTTCAGAAAATCACGTGGCCAATGCCTTAACAGTCTTCTTGGCGGATTTTAAGGGTTTGTGGGAATGTGTAGAGCTTGACTTAGTTGATTGGAATTTAGAGTAAGTCTGTCATTAAACTTACGCTAGCGATCCATGGCTGTTACATCGACGTAATGAATGTCAATGTCAGTGTGTAAGGTCATATTAGAGACATAGCATTATTAGAGAGGGAGCATCTACAATCTTCCTGAGTATTATTGATTGGAATGACTGTATGAGTAATATGGAATAATAATGGAATGTAGGTATTATTTGTTAAAAATTACAATTCACAATTTATAAAAGTTAAGCTTTAGCAAATACAAAATATACCGAGACGATGGTTAAAATGACATGATATGATGACTTTAACTTCTTGACTTCTCTGTTAGGGTGTGTGGGAGGAATATATAAGTAATGAAGTGTTGAGTCAGGTTTCTGATATGTTTAGATAAATTATGGGGAAAAACGGGTAATAAAGTTATTGAAAACGTACACATGGCTTGGAGCGGGAACTTGAAGTATATTATATTAAAAACGTTATAAAAATGGTTAAATGGTGTAAGGGTTTCAATTATATTAAATAGTCAATTAGTTTTATTTATACATAACAATTTCTCTGGAAATCGGTGCAGGTACATATGATGTGATCTCTTAATTTACTATTAAATGTTTAAACACCATCCATTTTCGATTTGAGGACTTACGAAAATGACTAAATATTGATTATTTTAGATAGAAATTGTAATGTTTTGTTGGTGTCATAACCTCTCAGGGAGGGGCACTCCTCCACTGAATCCGCCACTGCGAGTCTAATGGAGGAGGGAGAAAGTAAACAGCTCCGACTGGAGCCGTTAGACCATCCATGTTGCTGTTCCTTACAGCTCTGGGTATGTATTTCTTCCTTAGAGCCATTCCAACAATTCCGAACCATCCCTAAATAATGTTGACAACGGTGATTATCAGGACTCGTTGCGCAAGTGTATATAACACAAGAACTATCAAAATTAGTTTGTCATATTAAGCGTACAGAGGCAGATTTAGCAAAACATTTGGGAGCGAGGGTCTTAACCTCCCTGCCTCATAATGACGTGGCTGATAGCACCATTTTGTATTAGATTATTTCCTTGTATTAAAAACATGGCAATCAGCGTTTTTAAATTTTATGTTCCTTTTCCACTAAAACTGTACTTATTCTGCATATTATTTGTTTTTTTACCTTACTTTTTTACTTTTATTAAGTTAAATTCTATCCTTAAATGATAAAAAACTTTCCATGGGGGGCTGCAGCCTCCAAAGCCCTTCCCATGGATTCGACAATGATTGAGAAGAAATGCGATCTAAGCAACCGAAAGCGTTATGTTTAGGGTATAGTAGCTACCTAATTGTTTGTTTAAAAATATAAAAAAATTAAAAAGCCAAAGTATTTGAGGGGGGGGGGGAGGTTCATGACATACGACTGCTAGATCTGACAATGTAAGAGTAATGGTAAATGCCCTTTTTTCCAGCTTAGCTTTTTTGTCAATAAATTATGAACCGATCGTTCACAGTGTCATATCATCTCACGTTACTCTATACTCAGCAGAGTTGGGCATATTTAAATAAAAGTGTAATCATGATTATGACTAATAATCAAAAATGTGAATAATGATTGTAATTACCATTCACAAATCATTCTTTAGCGCGAAATCATTAATCACGAATTGTATTAATAGCTGGTCGTGGAGTATTCATGAATATAATGTATTCAACGATCATTGTTCGAGGAACGAACATCAAACGCGATCTAGCGGCGCACAGCTGAAAGCAGAAGCTCAACAGCGCTAGTTTCGCAACCGGAATAGACATGCAGATTGGCCAACTCTGGCAGAAAAAAAGTACCTTTTTCTTTATACGTTTTCCAATTAATTCCAGGGAGTAGAAAAAGAGGCATCCCGCAGGTGCGGGAAAAGAAAAGAAAATGGGAGCGGCCTGCATAGAGTCAAAAAACACCAGGTAGAACTTCAGCTTCAAAGAAAACCGCAGTGAGTGAAACCATGCTTCGTCACAGACATTTCTTTCTTTAGTTTTTCTTTTCTGAGCTCACTCTGAAAGCCCGAATGAATTTATTTCCTTATGTAAGATTAATCAACAGAATAAATCAGTTTATTTTATTTTCATATTTAGATCATTTTATACAGTCCACCCATTTTAATCTTAATCCATTGTAAAATAATTCAGTACACCAATTATTCTAGTGCAGACCATAAAAGATGTTGCAATAGAATAAACAATCATGAATGACCAATATTCATTTTTAAATGTTAGTCAGTAATCATGATTAAGAAGAATTCATTTATCATGATTACTCATTAATCATGACTAATGGGAATTCACTACTCATGATTATAGATCATTCATTAATCATGAATAATATAAATTCATTAATCATGATTACAAAAAAAATCACAATTCTGAGTCTTACTAATCACGAATGATGATTGAAAATTTGTTTGCTCTTTCCATCCTTGTCAATAGACCTTTACTAATATCCATTGGAATTAGGGTCTAATTCTTTACTAGTGACTTCAAATGCTGTTCAGTTGACTACACCCACTGCTTTGGACTTGTCCTTGCTCATTAGGACAACTTTTAATTCAGAAATGCATCCTCGTCTTTTAAATTTAATGAATAAAAGTTATGAATACATCATACTAGCTGTATATACCGGTTTCACCCGGAGAATTTCATTTTTTAAATCGATAAAATCTGTAAACTGAGACTTTTATCTCAACTCAAACGGACTCAAACGGTCAATAGACCAATGTAAAGCGAGATTAAAACGATTATTATAACAATAAAGAATATTCCCAGAGATCGGCTGAAGTTATGCAATTTTAATATGGACAGGTGTTCGCACCTAGTCTGAAAGAACCACTGAGCGAAATTTGGAGAGTTTAGGACAAACGGTATGGATTTCTATAAAGAACAACCAGAATTTCATCTTTATATACATAGATTATAGCTGTATATCCCGGTTTCACACGGGCAATTTCATTTTTCTAAAGAACGGTCTCAAACGGTCAATTTCGTAAAAAACATTGTAAAGTGAGATCATTATGATTTTTATAACAATAAAGAATATCAGCTGAAGATAGGCTGAAGTTATGCAATTTTGATATGGATAGGTGTTCGCACCTGGTCTGAAAGAACTTCTGAGCGAAATTTGGAGAATAAAGAATATCAGCTGAAGATCGGCTGGAGTTATGCAATTTTAATATGGACAGGTGTTCACACCTGGTCTGAAAGAACCACTGAGCGAAATTTGGAGAATTTAGGACAACTGGATGGATTTCTATAAAGAACAAATAAACAAACAAAAAAACAGAATTTCACCTTTATTTATATAGATTCATGAATGATGGTTGGTGAATATTTGTTATTCAAGATTGATGAATATTTGGTATTCATGATTGATGAATATTATATTAATCCTAGCTCATGAATATATTTTATTCATGAATAATGACTAACTGAATTTATAATGAAGGAAATTCGTTGACCGTAGAAGAATATGAGATGGAAATGGTTGGGGGTGCGGTCAAATGAAAACACTATATGTGAAATAACATATATATTGTGCCGACGTTTCGACCCGATATTCAGGTCTTCTTCAGGGCTAAATATAAAACAAGATAGCAACCAATAAATATGAAGAAAAGAAAAAATAATAAATAAATAAAATAATGAGTAATATATGTATCTATATACATATATATGGATGAAGAAATGAAAATGAGTTAATAATTGCATAATAGAATAATATAATTTTTTTTTTCTTTTTTTTTTTGTGGAATTAGATATTTAACAAAAGAATATGAATAAAATGTTTTGGATTTTAAGTAATACAATTGTCAAATATGGAAAGCTATACAAATCAAAAATATGTCTATATTATACTAAAGAATAACAATATTAAATGGGATACGGAATAGATGTAACGAGGAAGCGGAAGGAATATGTGCGAAGTGAAAATAAAAAAGATGGGTAAAAGTCTAAAGATATAGGCGGGCGCAATCGAATATATGGTGCGCTAGTAGTTTTTCAAAATGTCGGAAAGAACGGGGGTAGACATAGTTGATGTGATAGAGATAATTGGTAATTTTAAAAGACCATTAATTGATGGGCAGGCTATTCTTGATGCAAACCACATATTTACATTTGGAATAATATCTAAAAATAAAAAAACAGTTATTTTACAAGCCTCGTGCCTTTAAACTAGCAATCTTAAAGGACTGCCCCATCAAATAAAAGTGGAAATCAAATTTATTAATAATAATAAGCAATTTTCTTGTCATTGTACATGTAAAGCTGGTAGTTCTGGTAAATGCAAACACATCATTGTATCTTTACTCGACGTTTTTCGGTTAGTAATAACATTAATTACCTATTCACACAATCATTGTTATGGCAGCTTAGATTCTTTGTCATATTATTTATTTATTTCTCAAAACTTTCAGGCTTCGCATTGAAAACATGGAACAATTAAGCACAACGGATGTAATAGAAAAATGGGGAAAATTAAAAAAGAAAAACAAATCTATGACACTATGGTCTCAATGTTATTTGCATAAAACTAGCATTTTGGAATAATAAAATGTCAAATACTAATATTTACCTGGATAAATATAGTCTCTTTCTTTAAAATAAAGACTTCATATCGTTATATGTTTCGAAACAGGCTTATCTATTCTTAATTTTACAATCCACTCTTTAAAAAGCTTTTTATTTTTTGGAAATGAAAGGGAATGACACGTCTTTTGATTTTCTAATTGAATACAGAGGGACCGAGCAATACCTATTAGATATTTTTCAAATGATTTTTTGCTCAATCGGGTTTTAACTATGGAAAAATAAATTAAAAACGCCAAAAAACCCTATGAATCCCAGGTAATGGCCCCGCTTTTATCCCCGTTTCTTTAGTTCCTGCAGCGCCGTCGCAGAAGCAGCACCGTCGCTTGCGCCCGCCTATTTGTGCATATAATAGAAAAGGAGATAGTAGGGGAGAGCGGGGTTGGTTGGCATAGGGGGGTAGGTTGGCCATCGGCTTATAGTTTCCGTCATACCTGTTATGAAGGCCCCACCATTTTACCATGTCACCCGCTCGACCTCGGGAGTTTTGTCCTGAGTTTTCAATCCGATGCTAACAGTGTAGAGAAGAGTGTGCTTCATTGATTGATCTTACAACATGTAAGTATATTTTTATATTTTCAGTAAATTTGGTTTAAAGGCCTGGTAAAACATTTGACCCCGATTCTGTTCACATAGCCCCAAACTCCTTTGAAAAACCTAAGCTTTCGATTAACCAGTTTATTGTTTAATTGTTCTCCCCTGTCCTGGAAGCCATCTTTTATATGATCTCTCCTGCGGGGTTAGTTGGCTCTCTTCAACTGGGGTTTTTTGGCGCAGTAGCAGTTCACAAAAGCAAAGTAAAAATAAACAAAGGTGAAACTGCCAATTGTATTTAGTTCCAGCAAGGAGAATAAGAGCAATTTTTCTGATGCAGAAAGTGACGACAGTCAAAACTTTTATCTTCTCTATTGTCATTTTATTTTCCCTTAAAAACTGTTAAAAACCGATTCAAAATTATTATACCATTATAGTGCAGCTTTTAATAACAATAATATGTGTCAGGCAGTTCTTGGATGAGATGGCTATACAACCTCAACTTCTAGGCCAACCTACCCCACCTTGGGGGTTAATTGGCATACTCTGGATTGACGAATTCTTCAATTTTCTCTGATCTTAGTATTAAATATTATGTGGTGAAAAAAATCCTTGAAGTACTCTAATACTTGGAGTTTACAGTGGTATCAGCCCTATTGGGATTATATTAACAGGAGCGACTCAACAATCAATAAAGTGAAAACTGTTGCCAACCAACCCCGCTCTCCCCTAATTAAAATAGAAAAATAGATGGGTAGAAGTCTAAAAATATATGTAACAAGAAATAAAACGTACCTGTCGAGTGAACTTTCGGTGATCGACTGCCATCGGAAGAAGTGGGGGGTTAGTTTGTTTACCAAACCATCCGGAGTAACTGCCGAGTGCTTTAATGTATTTTAAATTATAGTGAAATTTATTTTTAATATTAAGGAGTATTGATTAAATAGCGATTGAATGAAATTGTTAGAATATTAGTATATAATTTAATTAATTAAGGAAAAATTAATTATTATTAATAGAATGCCGGAACCATAGATCTGCATCGGATCTCCAGAATGGGGGAATCTTAACAGAGATATGGCTCACCTGTGTTTTGGGTTCTTCCCTGGGTTGCTGAATATTTCCCAAAGCCGCCTCGAGTTGTACGATTTTTTCCTTCAATTCTTCCATCACTTCGGGGTCACCAATTCGCCCTTACGGTTAAATTGATATACGTGTGACACATGAGATTAAATTCTTTATTCTGAACGCAGATAATTCATAAAGAGAGAACAATCGATAACATATGATAACAACAATAATCGATAACATATTAATAGTATTTTGAATTGTAACAATGCACCACTACATCACTCCCCCCCAAGTGACAACGATAAGCAATATCTTCTGGAAGGCCTGATGATTCTTCCTGAAAACGTCGTTGTGTTCAAATCTGGTGGCGGTGGGATGTATCTTGAAACCAGTGGGTCTGCGAACCATACTGTCTTCTTCTTCTGGGGAGCAGGATGTGAGGTATCGGCTCCACTAAAATGAGCGGGTTTCAGGCGGTCTCTAGATACCGTGACAGCGTTCCCGTTGAGGAGTATCTTGAATGTCTTGGGTGAGCGGGAGATAACTTTGTGTGGGCCTGTCTAGGCCGGCTGTAGAGGTGGGTGGGAGGAATCGTCTCGGAGGAAAACGTAAGGTGTGTGTTGCAGGTCGGTATGGCTGAACACCTTGTTTTCTCCATGCCACACATGGTTTGTTGGTCGGCATTGTCGCATGATGCTTGATAGTTGTTCTGCATAAGTTGATTGTGGCACCTCAAAGTTTGTGGACCTAAAGAAATCACCCGGTAAACGCAGCTTCGTCCCATAAACGAGTTCGGCAGGGCTAGCATTGAAATCCTCTTTCACGGAGCTTCTAAGGCCTAAGAGCACAGCGGGTAGGTGGGCAGTCCATGGTCCGTCGGCAGCCTGTAGACGACAAGTGAGCGCTGTTTTTAGTGATCTGTGCCACCTTTCCAGAAGCCCGTTACTTTGCGGGTGATATGCTGTAGTGTGTTGTACTTTAGAGCCAATCAGCTTCGACAGGGATTGAAAGAGATTAGATTCAAAATTTCTTCCTTGGTCGGTAATAATTTGTACTGGAGACCCGAATCGAGCTATCCAATTTTCCCAAAAAGCATTTGCTACGGTGAGAGCCGTCTGGTCAGGTATAGGATAGGCCTCGGGCCACCTGGTGTACCGATCAATGCAGGTGAGTAGGAATCGTTTATCCCCAGCGGGGGGTAAGGGTCCGACTATGTCAAGGTGGACACAAGCAAAACGTTGATCCGGAGTTTTAAGTTTCATCAAAGGTGATGATTCATGTTTAATTGTTTTAGAACGCTGGCAGTAAAGGCTGTTTCGAACAAAGTTGGTTATGTATTTGGTCATGTGTGGCCAAAAGTAACGGTCTTTGATGAGCTTAATAGAGGCGGACCTTCCTGGGTGTGAGAAATTGTGTATGTGCTCACATATCCGGTCACGAAACTGCTGGGGGACATACGGCCTGTCAATATCATTTTCAGTATAGCAATAGAGTCGGACACTTGGGGTAAGGGCGATTGCCGATAGGCTCGGAGACTTCTGGCTCGCTACGAGGTGTGATAATTGTTCGTCCTGTTGTTGAGCTATTGCCAGTTCAGTGGGGGTGGGGATAGTGAGCGAAACGGAGTCAGCTCTTGACAGTGTATCGGCAACAATATTCTGGGTGCCCGAAACATGTCGGATATCGTTTGTAAATTCGGAGATAAAAGAGAGTTGACGGGCTTGTCTTGGGCTCGGTTTGTCGGACCGTTGACGTAAGGCGTAAATAAGGGGTTTATGGTCCATGAAGCATGTGAAGTTTTGTCCCTCCAGTATGTGTTTAAAATGTTTTATGGAGCTGTAAATGGCCAAAAGCTCTTTGTCGTATGCAGAATAAATGGTTTCGGCAGGAGAGAGCTTTCTAGGAAAAAATCCTAGGGGTTGGGTACCCCTTTTGGATATTTGATGAAGGACACCGCCGATGGCCGTATCAGAGGCATCGGTATATAAATGAAGTTTACTGTTTGGATTCGGATGAGAGAGGGTCACAATTTGACGCAGAGCATTCTTAGTTTCGTGGAATGCCTCTTCCAGGTTAGGCGTCCAGTTTATGGTGGAATGTCTCGGTCCTGTAATGGCGTTGTATTGGGCCTGGATACGAGTTGCATTTGGTATGAATCTTCGGTAAAAATTTACCATTCCCAGAAACCTTCTTAATTGCGAGACTGTTTTTGGAATCGGGAAATCTTGAATAATCTTCAGCTTCTCATTCAAAGGTTTAATTCCTCGTTCTGATATTTCGTGACCCAGAAATGAGACCTTGGATTGCGAGAAAACACATTTTGTTTGATTCAAGAATATCCCATAATCTTTAAGTCGCCCAAAAATAGTCTCTATATGTTTTAAGTGTTCTTCTGAAGAAGAGGAAGCTACTAGGATATCGTCTAGGTATTTAAAACAGAAGGGGAGACCGTGTAGTGCCTGGTTGATGAATCTCTGGAACGTTTGCGCTGCATTACGCAGCCCGAAGGGCATAAAGGGGAATTCATAGAGTCCAAAAGGGGTACTGATAGCTGTTTTTTCTATGTGATCTTTGTGGACGGGGATTTGTTGGTAGGCTCGCTTCAGATCGATGGTTGAAAAGACGGTTTTTTTGTGTAAAAAATTAGAAACGTCTAGAATGTTTGGTAGAGGGTATCGGTTCGGTATGGTTACGGAATTTAACAGACGGTAGTCTCCACAAGGGCGCCATTCTCCATTCTTCTTGCGGACCATATGTAAAGGACTAGCCCAAGGACTACTAGATGGGCGGCATAGTCCTAGAGATTCCATCGTGTCGAATACGGCCTTGGCTATTTGGTGTTTTCCCCAAGATAGGCCTCTGGGTGCAACATAAACTGGGTTACCTTTAGTTTCGATTCGGTGCAGAGTTGTGTGTTTTACTTTTTTAACTTCCTGGTAGGTAGAGCACGCAAGAGCACGCCGCTGATGTCTGCCTTATAGTTAGTTTTTTGGACCATAGGAACAAGGGGATTGGCGCCTCTGGGCCTGTTCGCCAAATTTCGCGTGGTACCAGCACCAGTCAGATTGGTTTTGGAATGACGACTTTGAACGCTGGCGACGTTGATAGGAACCAGGACTACCATGGGTAGGGGATCTGCGATCTCGAAACCTAGATCTATGAGGTGAGGATGATATAGGATCTCGTAATTTGGTGGACAGGTTACGTACCTCATTCCTTAAGGCTTCTATTTCTAGCCTGAGCTCCGAACTTTCGTGCTCTCCGGCACAAGAAGTGGCGTAGACTGCCGCCTGGGGTCTGCTAACATCAGCAATTTTATCAGCTATATCACTTAATTTCTCCAAGTCTTGTACCGAAGCCTGCAATATAGCCTGGGTCGCAATTGGCAGCCTTTGGATAAATAATTGTTTTATTATATCTTCTGATGTTGGGGGCCCACAAAGAGCTTTCATCTCTCTCAAAAGCTGAGATGGTTTTTTATCACCTAGTTCCAGGCCCGAAAGTAACTTCCGGATTTTTTGCTCGTCTGTCTCGCAGCATCTTTTAATTATCGTATTTTTGAGGAAATTATAATCAGGTTCAGGGTCGTTTGTCCTGAATAAGCCCCCGACAGTTTTTAAGGTTTCACTATCTAAGGCAGAAACTAAGTAGTGGAATTTGGTTTTATTATTAGTTACTCCAGCTAATGCGAATTGCGATTCCATTTGCCGGAACCATAGATCTGCATCGGATCTCCAGAATGGGGGAATCTTAACAGAGATATGGCTCACCTGTGTTTTGGGTTCTTCCCTGGGTTGCTGAATATTTCCCAAAGCCGCCTCGAGTTGTACGATTTTTTCCTTCAATTCTTCCATCACTTCGGGGTCACCAATTCGCCCTTACGGTTAAATTGATATACGTGTGACACATGAGATTAAATTCTTTATTCTGAACGCAGATAATTCATAAAGAGAGAACAATCGATAACATATGATAACAACAATAATCGATAACATATTATTAGTATTTTTAATTGTAACAATGCACCACTACACTTGTTTTATATTTAGCCCTGAAGAAGACCTGAATATCGGGTCGGCACAATATATATGTTATTTCACATATAGTGTTTTCATTTGACCGCACCCCCAATCATTTCCATCTCATAACTGAATTTATCAGTATACGTTAATCATAAGTAACTGAATACCAGTTATTCATTATTCATTTTAAATGAATATCATAAACACTCAATAATAATTAAAAATACTCCGTACTGATTATGAATAATGCTTATTCATTATTCATTTGTTTTATGATTACCAATTATTCATATTCCTTAATCATTATCCAGATTAGAATTTGCCCAACTCTGGTACTCAGTTAAGGTCTGGCCACACATGTCCGCACCGGATTCGCACTGTTGCAATAATATAGGTTATATTCAGAATATTTTTAATTTAACTTACATATTACCTTTAGTTATGCCTAAAGATCAGGCCACACATGTCAGACATAGGCCACTTTAGGCATAACTAAATGTAATATGTAAGTTAAATTAAAAATATTCTGAACATAACCTATATTATTGCTGTGGTGCGGACATGTGTGGCCAGACCCTTACTTGTAACTTCATCTTGTTGGTTTCTTAGTTCTAAGAAAAAGTTGCTCTCAGTTTTTATCAAGTCATTGCTCCTTAACCCAATATCTATGGCTTGTAACCTTTCCCGTAAATTGTAACAGTTCAACTTCAACTATGTAACTATTATTTTATTATGGTATATTATATAGCTTTCTTGTGGGAGTAGGTTTTTTATTTTAATAGATTAATTTTAACGACTATTTAGACCACTCCATTATTCAGATGGCTGATGGTAATCTTGAATTAACTGATGACAGAACTAATCAGGGAGATAACAAAGATGATAAGTCCACGGCTTTTAATAAATCTTTACGATATGAGAATGGAAAATGCTTCTATAAAGGTTTTGGCAATATAATGATTATTAATTTATTTAACACATTGACAGAGTTTTCAGTTTTTGGATTTAATTTCAGATCCTGTGTCAGGAGTGGATTATGAATGGAAAGAAAATTCTGGTGAATGGGTGACAAATACCAATGATTACCTATTTGATGGAGAAACCTATGTTTATACTGACAAGCAAACAAGTAACTTTTTTCAACATGTATAGTTTAGCATATACACTAACTAACAAAAGTCTCTGCACACCCTCAAGCTTTTTTTTTTATTTTACCTAAAGATAAAAAAATGTTATGAGCCAGATATGGGCTACGAAACGTATATTTTTTACATAATTTAATCTATTTTAATTAACAACAATTACATTTAATATAATTTATTTAACTTATAATTTATGAGTAAAATTACATAAAATCTCAAAATATTGATGAGCCAAAAGTCTCTGCACGCAGTGGAATTAGCCAAGATACTGGTATGTATACAGTTTGCACATTATCCCATTCATCCTCCGGCTAATCCTAACTTGTCAATGTTAATTTGGGCCCAAACAGTTAAGAGAGTGATAAAAAATGGAGGTTCCAACACTGATTCCTGACCAAATTGTAAATTTGAGGAAACTCATACGACTCATACAGGTAAATAGGACAAATCGTCAACAGGGGCTATAATACAGTAAGATATGTCCTAAAACGGTATGAAGAACTGGGTACAATGGAAAGTAGATACCCCTCTGGCCGCCCCCCGTACTCCAAGTTCACCACAAGAGGGCAATCATAAGGACTGTGGCCGAAGAACCCCACACAAGTGCTCTAAATTTAGCAGGTATGGTGTAAGAAAATTACAAGATTGGGGTATCTGCTCAAACGATTAGAAGAACCCTGAAGAAAGCTGGCTATAATGTGCGTAAGCCTAGGTTTAAACCATTCATTAGTAAACAAACCGAATATTGAAACTGCAGTTCGCAAAGGAACATGTAAACAAGCCCTTATAGTTGTGGGAACGTTTTTTATTTACTGACGAGAGTAAATTTAACATTCATGGATCAGATGGAAGGAGGAAACTTTTGAGAAAACCTAACAAAGAGCCCCTGGAAAAAAACATAGTTGGTACTGTGAAACATGCTGGAGGGAGTGTTTTGGTTTGGGGGTGTATGTGTGCTGCTGGAGTTGGTAATTTGAAATTTATCGACGGAATAATGGACCAACACTTTTATATAAATATTTTGAGAAGTAATTTACCGGTAAGTTTAATGAAGTTTGATCTCCAGGAAAAATTAATTTTTCAACAAGATAACGACAGCGCGGAAAGTTCAAGAATAGTTGCTCTACAATGCTCCACAGCATCTTAAAACACCTCGCCAATCTCCTAATCTTTTTCCGATACAACATCTGTGGGATCAACTAGGCCGTCAGAAAGTAAAAATTAAAATAAAGAACAAGGACCACTTAAAAAGAGTACTAAAGGAATTGTGGGGTAAAATTACTCCAGAAACTACAAAAAACCAGTTCACACCATGCCAAATAGATTAGGAGAAGTGATAAGAAATAAAATAGGAAATAGGAACGACTACCTATTAAAGTTGATTTAGTATCAATAATTAAGCTTCAAGTTGAAGAAAAATGATGTGTGCAGGGACTTTTGGCACATCAATATTCTGACATTTTACGTAATTTTCCTCATAAATTATAAGTTAAATAAATTTGATTATTGTTAATTAAAATAGATTAAATTATGTAAAAAATGTGCGTTTCATTGCCAATATCTGGCTCATAACCTATCTTTAGATAAAATAAAAAAAAAGCTGGAGGGTGTGCAGAGACTTTTGTTAGTAAGTGTATAATCAATTTTATAAGGTGGATTCTCTTTAGACAAAACTAGTGTCCTTATTAGTATATTTTAATGAAAGTAGACTAATTTTAATATTAGATCTAATACAAGCATTAGAATCTGAACCATCTATGAAGCAGGTGGAGGATAACTTTGGTTTGTATAAGGATAAGCTGTGGCTTAGCGTTTCAAGAGTTATTAGAGAACTGGGAATTTGCAATTATTGAAGGGGATACCATCGCTGGATGCATGGTAAACTAGCAAATCTGGAAATCTTCAACTTTTCATATGGAGCAAAAAACAGTTTCTTACCTCAGGTGTCTTTTGGTGGTGGCCTTGTTATTTTGAGATATAAATTTATATGATTTTTGTTGAGAAATCCATTAGTAGTAGTGGTAATACTTTCCGGGTTGTGAATCACCTGGCAGATTACCAAGAATACTATCATAAAAAAATGTTTATATATGTTATATGAGATGTTTTCATATTTTATGCCATGTGATTTTGACTTTTTTGTTAATTTTAGTCAATGAAGAGACTTTACAATTTAGGTTGTTCTCATACATTGTTGTAAATTATAAAAGATATTACTACCAAATTATAAGGTTTTAATAAACAAAGAACTTTACATGGATAAAGAAAATAGTAAATCATTTTGAACATTTAAACATGGGTTTAAAATAAATATTAGAAGGTTATCATTTCCTCATTCACACCATCTCTAAAAAGTTACAAACTATTTGAGATGAGCAGGTGGTCATTTTTGATGGAGAGGGCGATTAACTGTCGTTGGGCTTCCGCTTAGACCTTGGACTAATTCGTCTTCAGTTGGGCTATGTGTAGTCGGAGAGTCTGCCTCAGTAGTTTTTGATTTGTTTTCTAAAACTGGAGTTTCATTGCTACAATTTTCTGATCATATGAAGGATTCTCCAGGTGGGGCCAGGTATTGAGTGAAAATAGTTGCCTCTCTTCCATTGGGGAGTTTGATGTGTGCATATTCGGGGTTTGATTCCAATAGCTCCACTTCTTCCACTAGAGCATCGGTTCCCAAACTGGGCCCCCCCCTGGGGGGCGTGAAGACGAGTCAAGGGGGGGGCGATAATATTTGAATACTAGGTGTGGCTATTAAACAACGAGACTGACGCTGTAAAACATTTTATTTTTATTTCATACATTTTTACTTATTATCACCTTCAATATACACCCCTCCTCTATCCCTACAACGCTCCATGCGAATCTTCCATTGTTCGAAACAGTGCTGGAAGTCTTTTTCTGTCAGCTCCTTCAGGACGCGTGCCGCTTTCTCTTTCACTGCTTCAACAGACTCAAATCTTGTTCCTTTTAATGCAGATTTCACCTTAGGAAACAGATAGAAGTCGCACGGCGCAAGATCCGGCGAATAAGGCGGATGGTCAAACACTGGGATGCTGAATTTGGCTAGAAACCTCTTAACAGACAATGCGGAATGAGCCGGCGCATTGTCTTGGTGGAGAACCCATGGCTTGTCCTTCCACAATTCAGGTCGTTTTTTCCTTATTCTTTCGTGGAGTTCAGCAAGAACGTGAAGGTAGTAATGTTGATTAATCGTTAGACCTTCAGGAACTCAGTGAAGGTACACAATCCCATGAATATCGAAAAAAACAATCAACATTGCTTTAAATTTTGATTTGCTCATTCGGCCATCTTGAAAACGCTTAAACCACTCAAAAACACGTGCACGCGATAAACATTCATTGCCATACACTTCTTTCAATAAATTATAAGTTTCAGTAGCGGTTTTTCCAAGTTTCACATGAAATTTCACAACAATTCGTTGCTCTACTGTTACACTTAACATTTTTCCGGCGAAACAAAAAAACAACTCTAATGCGAACGAAGACTACGGCTGTACTGATTTGTTTACAGAAGCGAGAGGCACTACATTCGAAAGAGAAGGCTTCACGATAACAGCTGTTGGTTGCTGTCGTTTGGCGCATGCGCACTTCTTCTGTAGCAGCGTCAGTCTCGTTATTTAATAGCCACACCTCGTATTTAAAAAATCTCAATTAGTAAAAAATGTAAAAATGTGATTAAAGAATTTATTAAAAATTTGATTTGATCTGAATTTATTAAAACTACATTTATGTTGTAGAATTTGTAATTTAACAGTGCATTTCAAGAAAGATGCGAAATAATCAATTGGTTTCATGCCCTTTTGGCGATAAAAACAAAGTCTCGGAACAAACTTGATGTTGCCAGTGACTTACGTTGTGCCCTTACTAAAATTCAACCGAGAATAGGCATATTTGTTAAGAAAATGCAAGCTCATCCATCTCACATGGATGAACATGCGCTCATGTGGTGTGGCATTCGTGGACGTGCAAAGGAGAGAACATATTGAGTGAAGTGCCATGTCGACTACTTCTTCCCATTGCTGTTTTCTTACCCAACGTCCTAAGGCTTAATACTCATCCATATTATACCGTTATACCCCTTTACTTATTCCTTACGTTGCAGGTTACAGGTGGTCTTTCGGCTGATAGCCACTCCATGAAGTTGTGCTGGGTTTGGAGATCTGTAATTGAGTTAGCAATGGGGCTTATTCTTTAAAGCGTGTCAGCAGCGGAATTTTCGTTGCCAGGACGATAGATGATGTCAAATTTAAAGCAAGCGAGTTCTAACCGCCATCGCATAATTTTCTCATTTTTCATTTTTCTTTTGTGCCGTTAGTGAAACATGAAGGAGACAGACTGTTGATCAATGAGAATTGTAAAAGGTCTCCTGGTGAGATAATACTGCCAGTATTTTAGAGATTTTACTATGGCTTATGCCTCTTTTTCAGTGGAAGAATGTTGCACTTCTGATTTGTTCAGCATCCTGGAAAAGAGGGCAACTGGTAACCCCGTTTGACTTAAAGTGGCTGCTATGGCAAACTTTGATGCATCCCTCCCTAATTGAAAAAGCACATCATTAAGTATCTAAGCAGTAGCTGCGTTTGCAATCTCATTCTTCAGCATGTTCAACACTGATACAGCTTCATTTGACAGAGGGGATGTGTTATTCAATTCAACTAAGGGCAATTTTTTTCTGAAAAATCTGCCATCATCCATCTGCTATAATAAGAGAACATTCCCATTGCTTTCTGCAGTGAAGCCGCACTTTCAGGTATAGACAAATCTCAAAGTGGCTGCATGCATTCAGGATCAGGCATAATTGTGTGATTAGAAATGATATAACCTATTAAATGGAGCGTTTTCACCGAGAACTTACTTTTATCTTTATTTAAGGTCAAGTTATACGTCTCTAAGGCAGCAGGAAAATTAGGAAGTTTTTGTCATAGTCTTCTTCAACAAATAAGGCATAATGCACCTGATTTTACTTTCACTTACCTATATAGGAAATATATAGTAAGGGAAAGTATTGCGATCGTGAAAAATTTCGACTTCCGGTTTTCAACTTTAGAGAGTAAATATGTTGTGATGCTCAAATTATTTAAAACATTTAAGGTGTGAAAAAATATGGTATAAGATCATCTTTAATTAATTATATTTTAGTTTAGAAACTTTAGTTCCATAATAGATTTCTGAATGCAATGTAAAGAGATTTTAGAGGATCACTAATTGTTCTTGATTTCCAGAAACGCATAAGAGACAAACTTTAATAGGAGTCGTAAATACACCTCCTATCGATTCATCTTCATGATATATTTACAGAAAGCAATTCGCTGTACAAAATAACCATGCAGTAAAAAAAACCCGACTGTTGATGAAATGTGGTCCCTTAAAAAAAGAAATAAGCAATAATGAATCGAAAAGTACTGAGAACTCTCAAGTTTTGCATTACTGATACATCATAACTTATGGAGATATATAAATGTGGAAAAGTGTGGTGTTTACATATTATCGAAACCCGTCGATTTCTAATCTACCTAAGTTCGTAAGTGAAAGTTGTGTGCTGCGCGCATTGCTTTCTGCAGTGAAGCAGCACTTTCGGGTATAGAAAAATCTCAAAGTTGCTGCATGCATTCAGGATCAGGCATAATTGTGTGATTAGAAATCACATAACCACCTCCCTAAACCAGTTTCCCAACCTCCACAGGACCACCGTTAGGCATTACTTCGTTGAAGGGGGAGTGGCTGTGTGCCACCCCATTGTTCTAGGTAGCCTTCTTTGGGTACGCCTCTCCTTTTCTTCCTTCCTCATTTGCTTGATGACCTGATCCACAAGGTGTTGGTCTACGAGCCAGTTCTCTTCAGAATGTAGCATTAAGCTGACTATGTTACCGACAGTTGGCTCCGATCCACTAACCTGTCGGAATTCCTTCCTGTCTTCATTAAATCGGGGACAGCAAAAGAATACATGTTCACTTGTTGGACACTTTGGGCATTCCGCTGTAATGTCCAGCTTGAATCTCAATTGGTAGGCCCCAAAGCAGCCATGTCCTGTGAGCAGTTGTGTTAAATAATAGTCAACTTCCCCGTGTTTCCTATCAAGCCTAGGCTGGATACAAGGAATCAACCTATGGGTACATCTTCCTTTCCGTGTCCTGTCACATCTCTCGATTGTTTCCTTCTTTTCCTCTGTCCTGGAAATGTGGTTGACTCTTTTATATGTGCGCTTTCTTTCTTCTGCGATCAGCTGCATTGGTGGCATCCTGGCCACTACACATGCTGCTTCGTAGGAAACTGTTCGGAATGCACTGATCACTCTAATTGCACTCCGACGATAAATTGAGACCATGGGTCTCCTGTAGGCTAGTGTAGGCACTTTCCCATACTACGGGAGCATAGAGCAAGATGGAAGTGACTACTGTCGATATTAACAGTCTACAACTGTTCTTGGGTCCTCCTATGTAGGGCATAAGTCGAGCTAGCGTGGTGCTAACTGTAGCTGCCTTATCGCATACTCACTGGATATGATCCTTGAACCGCAGCCTTTCATCAATGATAACCCCAAGACTCTCAGTACAATTTCCTCCCTTCTTTTCCGGCTACTAATTAGTAGGGCGTCGGTTTTACTGTCTGCTAATTGGAGCCCCACAGAAACTAGCCAATCGTGGATCAGTGAAATGCTCTGATTAGCTTTCAGGGTCACTTCATCTATGTATTTAGCTTCAACCACTACTGCTATGTCATCCGCAAAGCCTACTATTTTAGCTCCCTCGGGTAGACTGAGTCTGAGAACCCTATCATACATGAAGTTCCATAGCAGAGGCCCAAGGACTGAGCCTTGGGGAATGTCGCCGGTTAACTATAACCTTCTAGGCCCGCACTCAGTTGAACATAGCAAGGTCCTGTCCTTCAAATAGTCTCTTACAATGTTTCTGAGGTACATGGGTACACCTATTTCCTGCAGAGCGTCTAGAATGCAACTCCATCTTGCTGAGTTGAAGGCATTTCTCACATCCAGTGTGATGACGGCACAGTAGCACTTTGCGCCTCTCCTCCACCACTTTCCCGCAATAACATTCTGAGCCGTTTCGATTACCATAGTGATAGCGTCCATAGTAGATCTTCCTTTCCTGATACCGAATTGATTCCTTGATAAGCCTTCTGCTCCTTCGGTGGTCTCTTGTATCCTGTTGGCAATGATATTCTCCAAGGCTTTGCCAGCTGTGTCCAACAGACATATTGGTCGATAAGCTGAAGGGTCCGATTGATTTCCCTTGCCTTTCGGAATTAGCCCTAGACACTGTCTTTTCCAGGTTCTTGGAAAGGATCCCTCATTTAAACAAGAACTGAATATTTCCTGAAAAACATCTGTCAGTGCCTAGTATTATATATTATATATATAGAATTTTAGCCATAAAACATTTTCTTTATTTAACCGCTTCGATCCAAAATGGGGGTCTTCTTCAGCGGTAAAACAAAACAAATATATCAGTATAAAATTTTACACCGTTAACTTCATGACTATCAGTCATTTCCGAGAATCTTATAGAAAAACAGTCTACTCAGAACCGATATCGGTACTGATTCAAGTATTTTACATAAGAATATATTCAAGTAATTTATATTCGTCGCCTCGAAATCTAACTGAACTTAACGATGTATTGGTTCCGATACGCATTACAAAAAAGTTATGAAAAAAATACGCAAATGTTCTGAATTAAAAAGAAAATATGTTTTTCATATTATCTTGCCAGACTGCTTTGATTTATTCGTAATAAGTTTGATATGTATAAGTATGGTTTCATTTTGGCGCTTAGTGACAGTTCTGGTTACTAGTTCTGATCAGTAGCTCCTGCGCCGTTCAGTAAGGGGCCCTTCAGAGTAAGGCCCGATCCTCTAAAAAGGACCCTTTTGGGGGTGTACTTATCTCGGAAGAGGCCACGCCCAAGAGTCACTCATCAGAACTTGTACCAAACTGGGTACTAGTTCTGATTACAACTCTTACCGTAAACTGATGTCTTATATCCTAATCCGACTGTTCCTACATCTTCTGACTTTGATGAAAATACTTTTCGCCACTTAATATCCTTTCTTAATATTCCTATCCTGGTATCGATACTGACATTCAGTATCGATACCAGTACTCATACTTGAATCCTTGGTATCGATACCAAAATACCTGGTATCGAAATGAAAGTATCGATACTTTACTCATATCGATCGGTATCGTACGTCCCTACATATTCCTGATTTTGACGAAACAGTTTACCCGGATTTTGACTTTTTTAATTGATTGTGACTATCTTGATAAATTCCTGATTGTGGAGAAATATCTTAATTTTGATTTGTCACTTGAAACTAGTTTGGCCGGGCAATTGCTTCTCTGTGTCAGTTCAGGCATTTTTTGTTTAATTTTTTTCCCTTTTAATTGGGTATTCTACGATCTTTTATTACTTAAATTGTATTTCAAGGGACTTTCCCTGATTGTGAATTTTTGTTTAATTATTAAAATGGCTCCTAAACTAATGTTAGCAGTTTTTAATAGAATTTGTCATTTGACAAAATCTGTTCTGAATTCTTTGAAGGTACAAGTGGATCAGTTAGCAAAGTGCTCACCTGTAAGAGTCAAGGGCAGACTGGAATATCTCAAATCGTCTCTGACTGCTGAAATGAATTAGTTTCTTTTGCAAATGGCACCCTATCATAATGCAGAACAGTTGAGCAAGGAGCTTACAGAGGAAATTCTCCTAACCTCCATTGAGGCCATCAGAAGTCTAGCAGTTGAGCTACAATGCACAGTGGCTGAATATTTAACTGTTGGTTATGCCTTAGCTTCCTCCACTCTGATAAGGGATTCAGGTTCAATGAACAAATCGAATTTGATTTTACCCAAAATGAAGCTCAACAAATTTAGTGGCTCTTATTCAGAATTTGACCAATTTTATTCTCGATTTGAAACCTTGGTCGATAATTCCCCTCATTTGTCGGACTGTGAAAAATTTAAATATTTGCTGGGGCACTTGGAAGGCACAGCCTTAGATGTTGTGAAACATTTTCCTTTTAACGCTGATAACTACTAGGCCACACTTAAGGTTTTGAAAGATAGATTTTTAAACACTCGTAGAGTGGTCAGCTTTCATGCTAATTCTATTCTTAATTTAGGCAAAATGGAAAATAATCCATTGTCAATGAGAACTTTTCTTGACCAACATTCTGTTTACTTCCAGTCATTGAAAAATATATACAGCTTGACCGAAAGTCATGTTGAAGGTGTTATTTATGTCCAATTTATTTTATCTAAACTTCCCACTGTGGTAAGGGATGAATTCGAAAAGGAGGTCTCTAAGGTAGACCTTCCTTCCATCGAAAGATTGCTAGAATTTTTAAACTCATATGTCAAGGCAGCTGAAAATGCCACCTCAAAGGAGGGCGCATTTAAAGAAGGGGTTCATTCCCTCGTACTAAGCGCAATGTAAATAAATCAATTTCAACCTTGTCGACTTCGCTTGAGAAGTCAAAATGTACTTTTTGTAATTCTAATAAGCATTTAATTTCCAAATGTCAAAGCCTTTTAAGTCTCCAACCGAGAGTTAGATATGATGTTATTAAACAAAAGGCGTTGTGTGTGAGATGCTTAACGTCCCACTAGGGTAACTGCCACCCTCCTACAGTTTGTAGCATTTGTTCCAAGGCGCATAACACCTTGTTGCATTTTCCAACTGAATCGATTCCACCGAATAAACCAGACTCAACAAAAAAATTCTCTTCTCCACAAGAAGCGTCAACAGGTTCCTATGTTAGTTGTGCAGCCTCTTGAGGCTTGAATAGGCCTACAGTACTCATGGCTACTGCACTGGTGAAACTGCAAGTCTCAACATCTCAGTATATTATTGTAAGGGCAGTGCTTGACTCAGCCTCGCATGCCAGTTTTGTCTCCGAAAATGTGGTCCAAACCCTGAAATGTGCTCGGACAGCTAATCGTACCATAGTATCTGGGATAGGGCAAACGTCCACCCAAGTTAAGGGGCAATGCATACTTTCAACCTGCACCCTAAGTGGAGAAGTTGTTTTCGCAAACCACACTTTTCTAATTTTGCCCAATATTACTCTGGACACCCCTCGAGAGTGTGTTTCACTTGATGTTATTGAAGCAGCTAAGAGTTTTGTTCTTGCTGACTCAACATTTCACATTCCCTCCAAGGTGGATGTCTTACTCGGAGCAGATATTGTGGCCGCCTCTCTCCTCGGATCTGTCACTACCCTGGGGAAGGATATGCCGGTGGTTGTGCTTACAGCCTTCTGCTCGATATTGATGGGAAATGCTCCCACAACCCCTCATTTTTGTGCTGCTACCAATGAAAGTTTTCATGACGTGCCTGGTGCCAGTCACCACATTTCTCTTGTTGGTTCTCTGAATACTTCTTTTGGTAATGATTTGATTGACACTGTCAACAAATTTTGGTCTGTAGAGGAACCTCCCAAGGTAAAACAGCTTTCAATAGATGAAAAGAGGTGTGAAGAGTTTTTCATGCGAAATACTACTCGTTTAAATTCAGGGGGATATCAAACCCAACTACCATTCATTGAGAATGGCCAGAAGTTGTTGGGTGATTCCCACAAAACTGCTTGGACACATTTAAGGGCATTGGAACGCAAATTCGCTACCAACCCATCCTTTGAAATTCTCTACAAAGATTTTATGGCCGTTTATCTGGCCAAGGGTCATATGAAGCTCATCACAGACTCATCATTTCCTCAATATTTTATTCCCCACCATGGGATATATAAAACTCATGGTGATACATCTAAAATAAGAGTGGTGTTTGATGCGAGTGCTGCTACATCCACCTCTCATTCATTAAATTTGGTGTTGCTTAAAGCCCCAAATGCATTAAACTTGTTATATGATGTTTTAACTTTGTTTCATTTGTGTAAATTTGTTTTTGTTTGTGACATTGAACAAATGTACCGTCAAATCATGATTCATGAAGATGACATGCCATATCAATGCATTCTATGGCGTGAAGAGCCATCGGGCTTACGCCTTAGCTACTGTTACCTACGGCATAGGTCCAGCCGCCTTTTTGGCCATTGTGACCTTAAAGAAGTTAGCGTCAGACGAGCGTTTGAATTTTCCCAATGCAGCAAAAGTTCTTTTGAACAAAACAACATCAGTGCTGGTGGAAACACACTTAACGTCACCCTGCTTTTGAGGGATGAGCTCATTGCATTATTAATATCTGGAGGTTTTGTCCTCAAGAAGTGGTCGAGCAATTGCTGGGACCTAATCAAAGATCTTCCACCATCCCATTGTGGATGATGACTTGGTGCGAGTCCTAGGGTTGGTCTGGGATCAATGTTCAGATTCTTTAATATATCCTACCGAGGAATTAATCCTGTCAGCTGAACAGATGCATACTAAGCGTTCAGTTCTAGCTCAAGTGGCAAAGTTGTATGACCCATGTGGTTTTGTATCATCTGTTGTACTCAAGGCAAAATGTTTTTTGCAAGGACTTTGGCGTTTGATTCTAGATTGGGACACACCTCTGCCATTCAATCTTAATTCTGAATGGATCAAATTCCAGAAAACTCTAACCAATTTAAACCAAATTTCAGTCCCCCATTTATTGGGAATTTCATTAAATGTCTAAATTCACGGATTTTGTGATGCCTGTCAGACAGCCTATGCAGCCGTGCTTTATTTGCGCACCCACGATGCTGAATGAGTGAGAGTTAACATAATTGCGTCCAAAACCAAGGTAGCGCCCTTAAAACCTATTTCAATTCCCAGAATGGAATTATTAGCTGCACACCTTTTAGCCAGACTCTGTCATCATTATGTAAACCTTTTAAAATCAGAATACACCATTGATGATGTTTTCCTTTGGACCGATTCTTCCATTGTATTGGACTGGATCCATATAGCCTTATTTGCTCAAAATGTTTGTAGCCAACCGAGTCTCAGAAATTATTGGTTGGACAGAAGTCAAGTCCTGGCGACATGTGCCTGGCGTTCGAACCCTGCCGATATGGCTAGTAGAGGAGTTCCTTGTCCTTCAGAACTCTTATTACCTCTGTGGTTCTCTGGTCCTCCGTTTTTAAAGTTTCCTGCCGAGGAATGGCCTTCCATGCCCCACGCAGGAAGTTATGCAGAGACTGATCTTGAATATAAGTCTTTTCCTGTCAGTTTGACCATTGCTTCAACTGAAAAACTGTTTCCTCATGGTCCAAGGCTGTACGAATTATGACATATATTCTGAAATGGCTTTTTCACAAGGAGTTTTTTAATTTTCCATTGGTACATTGGCGTAAGCTCGCCATCAACTATTTAATTAAACACGTTCAAGCAACCTTGTTTAGTTCCGATATTTATGCCATTGCAAATAACAGGCAGCCCCGAGTTGCAATCGAAAGGTTGAACCCCTATTTAGATGAAGCAGGAATTCTCCGCATTAGAGGGCGACTGATCAACTCCACCTATGCAAAACCTCTGTGCCCCGCATTGCTGCCGAAACACCACCATTTGGTGCATCTTTTGATTGTTCATTACCACAATTGGCTCGGACATGCAGGTACATCTCAAGTGCAGTTTCAACTTTCGTGGAATTATTGGATACTTTCAGCCAGACAAGTCATTAGAAAAATAACCCACCAATGTGTTAGGTGTTTTCGTGCTTCTCCAAGGCCTGTTTTTCCCTTGATGGGCGATTTGCCTGCAGTGAGAGTGAATCCATCACCACCCTTTTCACACTCCGGAATGGATTATTGTGGCCCATTTTTGATCAAGCCTTACTCGCTTAGAAAGACTCCGACAATTAAGGTTTACCTCTGCATTTTTTTGTGCATGGCAGTCAAGGCAGTGCACATCGAGATCGCTCATGATTTATCAACTGAAGCTTTTTTAGACATTCTTAAACGTTTCATTGCTAGACGTGGCATCCCTGAACTTTTGTATTCTGACTGTGGAACCTATTTTATTGGCAGTCGCGCCTCACTAGTTAGAGAATTGAAACAACTTCTGAAGGCTAATATAGAGTCCGATTTAATTAAGGAATTTCTCCTAGAAAATGTTGTTCAATTTGAAACAATCGCTCCTCATCAGGACGGTTTATGGGAACGTGCTGTTCGCTCTACAAAATTTCATTTAAAAAGAATGGTTGGCAACCACATGCTCACACTCAGCCAATTAATCTCTTTGACCACCCAAATAGAGGCAATTCTAAACTCCAGACCTTCAAGCCCCATGTCCGCTGACCCTGGGGATTATGCTGCGCTCACTCCAGCTCATTTTTTGATTGGTCTACCCATTTCTACCTTACCCCAACAGGATTTAACCGAGTGCGGGGATGGTTCCTTAAAACATTTTTGCTTGATACAGGCATTGCTCCAACATTTTTGGAAACGATGGCATTCGGAATACCTGATTACGCTCCAAGTCAGATCGAAATGGACTCACAAAACAAAAAAAATGGCAGTGAATGACCTGGTGGTAGTTGCAGAACCTAACTGTCCACCCCTTATGTGGCCCTCAGGCCAAATAATAGCAGTTTTTCCTGGAGCCGATGGAATTGTGAGAAAGGCATCAGTGTCAACCAAGGTGGGAACCTTTACCAGGCCTGCCATAAAACTCTTCCGGTTGCCATTGGCAGCGGAAGATTGAACAACCTTATGATCGCATAAAATTATGTAAATATGTATATATATATATATATATATATATTTTTTTTTTTTTTTTCTCTCTCATCAATGAACTAGACCGTTCATTGCTGGGCGGTGTTCGGTATTTTGATTTTATTTCATCATACATAATTCTCCTTTTTTTCTTTTACATTTCAATTTGAATTTGCCACCTTAACTGTCACGGATATAGCAATCGCTGGGCCAACATTTGGTTATCAGTGGCATCATGATGGCATTTGTAAGGGTTTAGAGTTCCAGGCTTAGCCATTTTTTTTTTGCCCACTTGCTCTCTGGATGTTGAATTGTAAGCGTGTTTCTCATTTAGAGTCCGCCGATGATGGTTTTTTTGGTACCTCTTGGGTGTCAATTTATTACAATTCTCTGCCTCCTGGGTATGAAATTCATAATTTTTTTGAAGTTTTCTCTTCAACCAGCATTGTTTGCCGCTGGCCGCGAAGGACGAGCAACAGGTGAAAATTTCCTTCATCCTAAAATCTCCTTTCAATGTCCTTTACCCGATTATCCTCATTTCACCCTTGCCCGAAATTCAGAATCAGCGTATAGCGTAAGCTTGGTAAGTTGCATTAAAGATTTATTTCATTTTTTTTTATTTTACAGTTCATATAATTGTATTAATTGCTTTTCCGAGCTCATCAGAGCAAAATAATTTTTTTATCCAGTTTTTTACGTTAGTGATATTGATATATTGATCAGATTAAGTGTATTTTTTCCTCTTTTTTATTTTTACTAAAATTATCGTACAGAAGGTTTGTGCAGATTTTTCTGAGTTCGTCAGCTGTTACAGCTGGAACGTCGACTGCCTGTATCGGCCCAGTCTGCGGAAGTTCTTGTTTTGGAAAGAGTATAGCAACAATTTTCTCTATAGCTACTGGGCATGTAGGTGCTATTTTAGAACTCCTTCCTAACTTCTTCATGACCGCTCTGTAAGGTTTTCGCCATGGATCTTCGTTCACCTCTTCGCAGAGTTCTTTCCAACATTGCCCTTTGCTCCTCTTGATTGCATGCCGTAATTCGCGCCTCTCAGCTTGTGATTCCTCCTATAGTGCATGAAACTCAGTGCTGCCTCTTGATCGCTGATACCTCCTCCTTGATGCGTGACACCTTTTACGGAGGTCTGCGATATAGTCGTTCCACCAGTAAACAGGTGGAACACCTACACATGAGCTACTACGAGCCATCGATGCGTCAAACGCTGTGCGGATTAGAGATATTAGCTTGGTCGCCTTATCGTCTGCTGTGCCTGACAGCTCACAAGGTGCGGCCATCATTACTTCGAAGGACTCCCTATCAAAAGTCCTAGTTTTCCAGCGGACAGTACTTTTCTCACGCCTCAAATGGGATAGTGCTTTCCTGTTACCCATTATGGTCAGTATAGCCTGATGGTCGCTATGTGTATACAGGTCACAGACCTCCCAACTGGTAGTAGGGTGTAGGGAGTCACTAACGAAAGTCAGGTCGATTATAGAGGACCTGCCATCCTTGACGAATGTAGGCTCTGAACAGTATTTGCCAGTATTAGGTCATCCATCTGGGCAAAGTTCCAGTACTTACTGCCCCACTCGGTCTTTGCCATCACATAGAGCGCACATTGGACTCTTTGATTAGTCCGAGGCTTTGTGCCTCTCCACGCAACACTTGCGACAACACCTCGGTCAATCTGGCCCTTTACATTGTCTGGCCTTATGTTCGAAATCCCAGCACCGGAAGCATCGCTGCTGTCAAATCTTTTTATGACTTCAACTGACCACCAATCCTACTCTAATTCTTCCTATGCTTATTGCCTTTCTAGCAAGCAAGACCGGTAGAGCAATAACCGCTATTCTTGTTCCAGCATATGCCGAATGAAGCGAGCGCACTGCATTTATCTGGATTTGCTCCCCATCAAGTAGAGTAGTGAGAGCCTCGACAACTTCTTCTTTCGTTGTAAGAGCATCCAGGTCCCTGATTTCAATCAGTGACTCCTCTGTTCATCCTCTAATTTGGGTATCTGGTCCAAGCTCTTCCTCTAGGGTGCGCTTCATGTTTTCCAGCACCCCATTCTATTTTCGGCCCAACTGTATCAGCAGATTTCCCGACTGATTTTTTCGGTCTGATATTTATTCTGATATTTGAGCTCATATCTTGCAGAGATGGATCAGCTCGAACTTTACGAAGGGTATCTGCGTACGTGCTGGATTCCCCAATTTTAATTATGATGGCATCCGGCCTTAGTGGTTTTGGGTGGGAGCGCCTTCTTCGGTCCTTCTTGTTTTTGGTGACTGCTTACCATTTTTCCCCCGACACGGTAGTAGAGGCTATCATTTGTGGCTGCTCCGCTGTTTCTCTATTAGTCAGTGCCATGGCCTGTCTACTTGGCCCAACGACTCTTGAAAGCTCATTTCTTCGTAAACCCTCCTCCTGGGGCTCTGCTGTTTCTTCGAAATGAGTGTGTCTTTAATTGTTGGTTTCATGGTCTGGGTACCGGCATTAGCCATGTTCTTAGATGCCTCTTCTGCATTGTTCCATACCATACTTTTGCTTTCCAGTAACATGAGATGGTTTTGGATTCTGCAAACACACTCCTTTATTTTACTGTGGACATTCCTCTTTGTCCGGATATATACTTGTAGATCTTCCACTTCTTTGACGAGATTTTTCCCCTCCACCTGACAAAACTTTAAAGTTGCACCTGAGTTTTCATCCGCTACAGCTGTCATTATTTCATTGTGGAGGCTTGATGACGACACCGGGAGTCCCACTTTCGCAACCTCTTCCGACGCCGGTACTGGGGTTCCGAGCCCCTGCACCGTAAGACTAATCTTCTCCTCAACCATAACATCGATGTTATACTGCATTTTATACCTTCTGCCAGGTGTAAAACAGCCGCCTCTAGCCTGAGGAACAGACGCTGACCAGTGAGCTGCCTATTCTAGGAACTGTCGCACCTGGATTTTTGTGTAGTTTGGGTCCACCCTGGGTTTTTCCCGGTACACACCATATCTGATGAATATCCCCCTATCCGCCACCTAGAGAGGCGCCCGATGGGATACTTACTAGCAACTCCACACGGGTGTGTGTGTAAATAGACTAGCTCAAAAACTATTAACCATACAAACCTGAATTTGGGTGTTTGGTGTATATATGCCCGTGATGTCACAGCAAAAATGTCATCAAAATTGGCCCGTACGGGGTGGGTACTTTATATAATAAATTATGTCCCATTTTTATGTTTTTGTCAATTTTCTCAAAAACGGCTTTAACGATTTTGATAAAACTGGGTATTTGATATATGTATAGGCGGGCGCAATCGACTATAGGGTGCGCTAGTAGCATTTTCAAAATGTCGGAAAGAACGGGGATAGACTTAGTTGATGTAATAGAGATAGTTGGTAATTTTAAGAGACCATTAATTGTAGGGCAGGCTATTCTTGATGCAAACCACATAATAACATGTGGAATATTATCTAGAAGAAAAAAAACAGTTATTTTACAAGCCTTCTGCCTTCAAACTAGCAATTTTAAAGGACTGCCCCATCAAATAAAAGTGCAAATCAAATTTATTAATAATAATAAGCAATTTTCTTGTCATTGTAAGTGTAAAGCTGGTAATTCTGGTAAATGCAAACACATCATTGTAACTTTACTCTACGTTTTTCGGTTAGTAATAACATTAATTACCTATTCATATAATCATTGTTATGACAGCTTAGATTCTTTGTCATATTATTTATTTATTTGTCAAAACTTTCGGGCTTCGCATTGAAAACTTGGAACAATTAAGCACAACGGATGTAAGACAAAAATGGGGAACATTAAAAAAGAAAAACAAATATGACACCATGGTCCCAATGTTATTTGTTTAAAACCAACATTTTGGAATAATAAAATGTCAAATACTAATATTTAACTGGATAAACATAGTCACTTTCTTTAAAATGAAGACTAAATATCGTCATATGTTTCGAAACAGGCTTATCTATTCTTAATTTTACAATCCACTCTTTAAGAAGCTTTTTATTTTTTGAAAACAAATGGAATGACACATCTTTAGATTTTTTTGAAGAACACTGAGGGACCGAGCAATACCTATTAGACATTTTTCCAATAATTTTTTGCTCAATCGGGTTTTAATTATGCAAAAATAAATTAAAAACGGCAAAAAACCCTATGAATCCCAGGTAATCGCACGGCTTCTATCCCCGTTTCTCTAGTTCCTTCTAGTTCCTCAAAGAAGCAGCACCGTCGCTTGCGCTCGCCTATATGTCCGTGATATGACAGTAAAAATTATATCAAAATTGATCAAACGGAGGGGGCACTTTTGTGCTTTTTTGTTCTTAACTTTTTGTCCCATTTTTACGATTTTTTTTCAATTTTCTCACTAATAGCTTTACTGATTTTGTTTAAACTCGTCATGTTTAAGGAGAATCAAGTATACTTTAATGTCAGGTAAGTTTTATCATTATTAAAATGTTCTGAGGGGGCTTAAATGGAGAAGGGGGGCTTTTTTGTTTTCCTATAAAGAACCTTTGTTTTTGTTTACATGGAGAAATTATCTGTCTCTCGCTTTGCCTGTTAATAAGAAATATGAAGAAAATCAAGTAAACATATATAGGAGAAAAAAAGAAAAATATTCCGTCATCTCATAAAGCTCTTTGAGCCCACGCATGCGGAGTACGCCTTTAACAAGAGACCATTGTTTATAATTAAAGATGTTCTGTTCATTTACTGGAAATTATTTGTTTTATAGTATCTATGAGCAAACCCTACCACGCATTGCTGTGGCTCAGTAGCTATAATGCGTTGAATTAGTTATATCCTATTCTTTTTTATAGTCAAATCGAAATTCACTTATAAAAATAAAAATGTTGCAGCTAATCTATAAACCAATGGGATTTAAATAGAACTTTCTTTTAAATTTAATATTATTTGGTTAAGAATTTAGATGCGTTAAAGTTTTTATTGTTTACATTTTATATTTGACAATAACCTGTTAATAAATAACACATTTAAAAGGAACTAATAAAGAATATAATTGGAACAGGGTTTACTATAATCAAAATAGACAGTTCGCAAAAATGTACCAAATTAATCTTTTGTCATATTACATATTGATTAAATTCAGAATATAACACATGATGATATGAAATATAGTATCAGGAGGTTATACTAATGGTGGGCAATGATTTTGATTAACCTGTTTTCTGCAAAAACAAATCGATTTGATGTTTTCTCCACACGTGAAAAGGTGATGGGAATAACACGGAATTTCCTAGTCCAAGCCGGAAAAAATAGGTTTATGCTTACCCTCCCTAAATATCGAAAGAAAATTAAGTGTTGTGTCACACCGCCATCTGTTGGAAATTTGTAGAACTTGCAAATAATCACACTCCATTGTATAATATGCATTTAATTTGCAAAAAAAGAAATATTGAGTCCTATAATCACGATAGAAACTATCCTATCTTTTAAGTTGGACAAAACTACACATAATGAGCCAAATTTTATAAAGATCGGTTGAGTAGTTAAGTAAAAATCAGAAACTACTCAACCGATCTTTATAAAATTTGACTTATTATTATTATTTGATAGATTGGCTTATTATTTAAGATTGGCTTATTATTTAAGATTGGCTTATTATTTAAGAAAACAAAGGGTTACATAAGGAAGGTATTTCACTAACTAAATCCAAAATAAAAAGTAATGAAAATGATGAAGAAGTGGATACTGATGATGAAGAAAAAGAAGTCATTCGGCAAGATATGTCCAAAGACAAAACTACACGACTATGACAAAACTACATATAATGAGCCAAATTTTATAAAGATCGGTTGAGTATTTAAGTAAAAATCATAAACTACTCAACCGATCTTTATAAAATTTGGCTTATTCTTTATATAAATAAAGTTATGAAGGTTTCAACAACTACATAGAGAATTATAAAATCAGACGACTTGGAATATTGTGCTTGCATTGCTGTGTGAGAAATTTGCTTTAAATATTTATGTTTCTTAATCAATGTTTAATCACTGTAATAAAACGTTTTACTATTTCTCTTATTTTCATATTTTTTTCTTCTAGATGTTAGTTATAAATGGGATAAGAAAGAAAACAAATGGGTACATAAGGAAGGTATTTCACTAACTAAATCCAAAATAAAAAGTAATGAAAATGATGAAGAAGTGGATACTGATGATGAAGAAAAAGAAGTCATTCGGCAAGATATGTCCAAAGGTACTTATGGTACAGATGGGAATACCCTAACTTATACGGACCCTAATGATGGATCAGTTTATGTTTGGGACAAAGAAAAAAATGCTTGGTTTCCAAAAGTAGGTTTATCATTAATTAATCAAAAATTAGTTTTTTAAGTAAATAATCAATTTATAATATTGGGTTGTTCGATAATTAATGTCGTTTATAGATAGCTTGAACTGTATATTTCCTGAAGTAGACAAGATTAGAAAAGATGTAGTAGATAAGATAAGCTTAGACTTTAGAATTTGTTTTGTAAATATCTGTATTAGTAAGGAACAAGTTGGTTAAAAATACAGTTGAAAATGGACAATCAAAGAGAGCATTATCGACATATTTTATTGTTTTACTTCCGAAAGGGCAAAAATGCGGTGAAAGCTCGGAAGAAATTATGTGAAGTTTATGGTGAGGACTGCCTTACTGAACGCCAGTGTTTGCATTGGTTTGCTCGCTTTTTCAGGAAATTTTAATATGCAAGATGAACCACATACTGGTCGTCCAACCACTACTGATAACAACGAAATAAAGGCCTTAATCGAAACTAACTGGCTTATGACAACTTGAGAGATAGCAGAGAAGCTCGGCATATCGAATTCAACCGTTTACTTGCACTTCAAACAGCTTGGTTATGTAAACAAACTGAATGTTTGGGTTAAAGGATAACCACTTCACCAAACGCATTAACATATGCGACTCTTTGCTAAATCGTAACCAAAATGACCTATTTCTAAAAAGAATCATAACAGGTGATGAAAAATGGATTGTTTATGATAACGTAGTCCGAAAATGATCATGGACCAAGCCAAATGAGCCCCCACAATCGACATCCAAAGCTAATATTCACCAAAAGAAGATTATGCTTTCTGTGTGGTGGGATTATAAGGGAATAGTCTACTTTCAGCTGCTTCCAAGAAACCAAACTATTGATTTGAATTTTTTAACTTACCGAAAGATGGCAAAAGGTCATCCAACAAAATGGTCAATATATCATTGATTAATATATTAATTCTATATTAGTCTTGAGGCTAAGAAAATAGTAGTTCAGTTTTTTAAATTTGATCCTTTATTGGCCTCACACTATTATTACAATAGTTGGTT
Source organism: Aelia acuminata (assembly GCA_911387785.2). NCBI lineage: Eukaryota > Metazoa > Arthropoda > Insecta > Hemiptera > Pentatomidae > Aelia > Aelia acuminata. The sequence goes on along the minus strand of OU426978.1, from coordinate 107,575,164 downwards.
CAACGTTTCGGCACTAAGCCATTTTCAAGAAGAAGACCTAAAATTTAGAATTTCAATACTTTTGAACTCAATAAATTAAAATAAAAACATTCAAGTGAAAAAATATCTGTTTTTACCCACCTGTGACCACAATTTTTAAATAAATTAGGCTGACTACCCTTGTCTAAAGTTAAAAATCTTTATTACTAGTTAACAACTATTGTCACTTTTGGTAAGAATCACAGTCAAATGGATTATTTTACCAGTCCCCTTATCCCTTCCAACCTGTAACTTCACTATTACTTAAATAAACAATTTGCAAATTTTAAATTAAAATTATGATTAAAATTCTTACATTTTTTAATATTTTACTATTTATTATAATAAAAAAAAAAAAAAAATTATATAAATTTCCAGACATATTACTTTTTATTATTAGGACAATCAATTATTAATTTTACTTAAAATTTCCGCATAGTATTTGTTTAAATTTTTGGAGTCATTTTTAAAATTTACTGTCTTATCAATATTTTCTGAAATTGACATGGCTTCAAGCATTCTTCTCTTATATACACTTGATTCCCTATGCATCACTTCAACTCCATCAAAATCAAATCTATGCTGTGTTTTATTTACATGTTCCACTAGACCTGTTTTTTTTCTCATTTTTTTGTATATTTTTCACATCATTTTTATGTTGGTACATCCGGTCAGAAACATATTGCTTTGTTTCACCAATGTATATTGCTGGGCAATCCAAACAAGGTATTTTATAGACTACTTCCCTCCTAGAAGGGTCTAGGAGAAAATATCAAAAAATCTTTTGAAGATTATGATGTAAGTGAATATAATTTAAGTTTTAAGCCGACAAATAAAGTGGGAAACATATACAGCAATATGAAAGATAAAATAAATGTTAAAAACCAATCCGAAGTAGTCTATAAAATACCTTGTTTGGATTGCCCAGCAATATACATTGGTGAAACAAAGCAATATGTTTCTGACCGGATGTACCAACATAAAAATGATGTGAAAAATATACAAAAAAATCTGGTGCGTGCGCGCAACACACAACTTTCACTTACCAACTTACTTAGATTAGAAATTAATGCGTTTTGTTAATTGCCACTTCTCAAATGAACGGAACAGTTTAATTATAACGCATTGGTTTGTCATTAAAGGCGTACGGCGCATGCGTGAGCTCAATGTGTTATATGAGTTGACGGAATATTTTTCTTTTTTTCTCCTGTATATGTTTACTTGATTTTCTTCATATATCATATTTAGCCGTTTCTTATTTTTAAGCGTGATGAGAGACAGATAATTTCCCAATATAAACTAAAACAAAGGTACTTTATAGAAAAACAAAAAAAGCCCCTTCCCCATTTAAGCCCCCTCAGAACATTTTAATAATGATAAAGCTTACCTGATATTAAATAACAACTAATTTTCATTAAACATAACGAATTTGATAAAAATCGTTAAAGCCGTTTTTGAGATAATCGATCAAAAAGGTAAAAATTGGACAAAATTTATTAAGTAAAGTCCCCCCTCCTGTTGATCAATTTTGATGAAATTTTTACAGTCATATCTCGGGCATATATATATATCAAATACCAAGTTTGATCAAAATCGTTAAAACCGTTATTGAGTAAATAAAAAAAACACGTGAAAATGATACAAAATTTATTAAGTAAAGTCCCCCCTCCGGTTAATCAATTTTGATGAAATTTTTACAGTCATATCTCGGGCATATAAATACATCAAATACCTAGTTTGATCAAAATCGTTAAAGCCGTTTTTGAGAAAATCAAAAAAACACGTGAAAATGTTACAAAATTTATTAAGTAAAGTCCCCCCTCCGGTTAATCAATTTTTATGAAATTTTTACAGTCATATCTCGGGCATATAAATACATCAAATACCCAGTTTGATCAAAGTCGTTAAAGCCGATTTAGAGTAAATAAAAAAAACACGTGAAAATGTTACAAAATTTATTAAATAAAGTCCCCCCTCCGGTTAATCAATTTTGATGAAATTTTTACAGTCATATCTCGGGCATATAAATAGATGAAATACTCAGTTTAATCAAAATCGTTAGAGCCGTTTTTGAGAAAATCGAAAAAAACCTAAAAAGTTATTAAGTAAAGTACCCCCTCCCTTTAAGTAATTTTGATGAAATTTATGCTGTCACATCGCGGGCATATACCTACACTAAATACCCAATTTCAGGATCGCACGGTTTATAGTTTTTGAGCTAGTCTGTTCACATACACACACACACACACACAGACACACACACACACAGACCATTTCGCGGGACTTGGTCATTTCGACTCAGGGGACCCCAAAACGTGTATTTCCGTTGAAAACCGGAAGTCGAATTTTTTCACGATCGCAATACTTCCACTTACTATATATTTCATATATAGGTAAGTGAAAGTAAAAATGACAAAAAAACAGGTCTAGTGGAACATGTAAATAAAACACAGCATAGATTTGATTTTGATGGAGTTGAAGTGATGCATAGGGAATCAAGTGTATATAAGAGAAGAATGCTTGAAGCCATGTCAATTTCAGAAAATATTGATAAGACAGTAAATTTTAAAAATGACTCCAAAAATTTAAACAAATACTATGCGGAAATTTTAAGTAAAATTAATAATTGATTGTCCTAATAATAAAAAGTAATATGTCTGGAAATTTATATAATTTTTTTTTTTTTTTTATTATAATAAATAGTAAAATATTAAAAAATGTAAGAATTTTAATCATAATTTTAATTTAAAATTTGCAAATTGTTTATTTAAGTAATAGTGAAGTTACAGGTTGGAAGGGATAAGGGGACTGGTAAAATAATCCATTTGACTGTGATTCTTACCAAAAGTGACAATAGTTGTTAACTAGTAATAAAGATTTTTAACTTTAGACAAGGGTAGTCAGCCTAATTTATTTAAAAATTGTGGTCACAGGTGGGTAAAAACAGATATTTTTTCACTTGAATGTTTTTATTTTAATTTATTGAGTTCAAAAGTATTGAAATTCTAAATTTTAGGTCTTCTTCTTGAAAATGGCTTAGTGCCGAAACGTTGAACCAACTATTGTAATAATAGTGTGAGGCCAATAAAGGATCAAATTTAAAAAACTGAACTATCATTGATTAATGTTTGTTGTTAGTAAAAATAAATTCAATTTTAAAAATATGAAAAAAAAACGACATTTATTATCAAACAACCCGATATTTATAACTTGAAAATAGCAAAAGAAAATATTATCTTTTTGTTAAATTCTTGACAGTTTCATTAAGTCTTTCAGTATTTTTGATAGGATATTTTAGTTAATTTTGACTTTCTCTGATATACATTTGACATTTTTGGAAAGGAAAGTCTTTTGCTCATAAAAATACTGAACTTGTTTTGTTAAAAAAATAATCCTATTGAGGTCCCCTGATTTTAAAATTCTGAAAGCATACAACCGAATTCATGTAAGCAACCTGACAATAGAAAATAAAGAAGAAGAGTATAGGTTACTAATTGGAGAAACAAAATAAAAGTAAAGAATGAAGAAAAATGAATGATGAAAAATGAAAGAATGAAGAAAATATTATTTGCATATTTTAAGAATTGTAGTATAGTTTGATAGCGGTATTATAATGTTTAATAATGTGTAAGTTTTACAAAAGTTTGAAAACGGTCAATTTGACTAGCACTGGTAGGTTTAGTGTTAAGAAATTAGAAAGGTTTCATTAATTCATCAATACAATTCATGTCCATCATGAATTTCCTGCTTTCATTATGAGTCGTGATTTTCCAATGGATACTCTTCAGCAACGTCCATTAACTTTTAAAAGCAGTTTAAAATTTATCAATTGGATCCCACAATAAACATTTTGTGTAATTGATAATTGACCATATATTTAACAATGAAAAATTAGTCCGGGTGCTGGTCAAAAGATCTACAAATACTAAAAACTATTTTATAGTCTACAAATAAAGTAGTTTCTTACTATTTTTGATCTTTTGACCACCAACCCCTGGCCAATTGTTTCCTTTGAAACAGTTAATTTCGAAAAATTATTATATTGAATTCTTAATATTACTAGATATGTCAAATAGTGTATCAACTCGAAATGTGTGTCCTTCTGTTTTTATCAAAAAGAATATCTTTTAGCTAACATAGATTATTAGTGGATGTCACACTTCAATATAATAGCCATTCATCATGTTTTAATGATTCATTCTTTTATTAAAGGTTGATGAAGATTTTCTTGCACGTTACCAGTTAAGTTATGGCTTCTCAGATTCTGATGCTAGAGACAAAAATGAATTTCCTGTGAAAGAAGGCTCAAAATGCAATAATGATGTTAAACCTAATGAAGCAGAAAACCTCAAAAGAAAAGCTCAAGAACCAAGTTAGTATTAATTTTTACTAAACATTTTTATGCCTTCTTACAAATTTCTCATAAATAACATTTTGAGGTGTGCACATCACACAACTTTCACTTACCATCTTTCTTTCTTTGACTAAAATAGACAGTTTTTTGAAATGGCATTGGAAGTGCTACCGGAGAGGCAACACTAAACTTTCTTCCTCAATGAAAGTTTCATTTTCTTTTTCTTTTACATTAGTTCTTCACGTAAAGCTAACAATGGTTATATTTAGAGCCTTTCTTTTTGGTTCTTTATTTTAAATCATTATTTTCCACACCCTGACCCCATTTATCCTCTTCTCCACTGGCTTAGGCAACCTTTTGTAACATATGCTTAGAGTGTTACAGATGATTATTATTCTTATTAAGCGGTTAATAAGTAAACTACATCATTCACATACCAAGAATGATCAAAAAACTTAACCGTGTCAACAGGTATATTTCATTCCTTGTAATTGCCCCTAGCGGTCAAATAGCGAAGTAACGTTTGGTTCCAAGTTTCGTTCCAAAAACCTAACCTTAGAAATAATCAATGGCATCAAATAGTGTTAATGACCTCCTGTATATGTTAGCAGAAGGATGATCATAATGAATCATTATAATCAATTTATTCACTCACCAGTTGAAATAGTCCAGGCAACATTCAATTTTCAAACAATACCCAATATAAATTTGAAATGAAATAAGGGTAGGGGAGGTCTTTATTATGAAGCATGGGTCGGCCCCTTAGCCGAAATAGATATTTGGTAGGCCCTGAAACTGGAATGTTTGAAGGCACCATTATCTCGTGAGCCTATGATGTTGGTCCTTGGAGCCCGCGTCACGTTTGGGTAAAAGTTCATGCCAACTGCCTCTACTCACCTCCATCCATTCTAATATGAATCAAATATTACCTCTACAACTGAATACTGTTAAACTTCCTGGATGATAAACAGGCCGATTGCAAATAACTTTAACAAGGAACAAAGTGCAATATAAATATTTAACTATATAATATCAATTATCATTTGAGTGTATAATAGTTGTGGAAGGCATTCAGTGAATGCCTTGAAGGAAGAACATTGAATTTATTATTTCTCCACTAATTACTTCCCAAATTAAAACTTAAAAGATGAAGTGCTTTGTTTAGAATAAGAAACTTAAAAATTAAATTAAAAATACTTCTTATGGTATCCTTTCATATAACTATCATATAAAACCAAGTACCAAAATAAAAACATCATTATAAAAATCAAATGTAAAACATTAAATTCTCTGATAGTAAGATAGATCACTCAAGCAATAGTAATGGTTTTGAAACATTTTAAAAATCGGATAAAGCAGGCAACAAATATCAAAAAAAGAAATTTTAATTGGCTCTCTGAGTAACTGCTAGTTGTATGTTCCAAAAAAAAGGTACTTTCAGCATTTTTCTGGCTCTACACCTATATTAAAACATATATTAAACTGAATTTTGATAAATTCAATTTTTTGAAACCTGAACATGTGAATAACTAATCTGGTGCAATGTGCGCAACACAGAACTTTCATTTGCCAACCTACTTGGGTAGTACCCCATGTGTTTTGATAATAGTGTAAACGTTTTGGAAGTAATTTAGAAAATTCACAGAAAATTGCTTTATCCACATTTCCTTTGCTCATTATAAACGTATCTACCTACATATCTAATTGTAGGGGAAATGGTCGGGTTTGAGTTTATAGAAGTGCTCAAAAACTGTCAATATTCCCTATAAATGATCTTATATAAAATAATAAGATACAGTTAATTAATCCATAAAAGCAAAATCAAAGCTACTTTATAGGAAAAACAACTATTTTCCATTTTAGCCCACTCAAAACATTTCTATGATGATAAAACTTACCTAATATTAAAGATATTATACCTGATATTAAAGATTACTTGATTCTTTTAACACATTCGGTGCCCACAACCCGCCTGGCGGGTGCAACTGACCTAACCTCAGAGGCCCACGACCTGCCAGGCTGGTGAACCTACTCATTGCCTTCCCGGCTACATGGATCGGCAGGGGCCTCTCGTTTTTACTTAATTTTACTATGGGGCCTCTCACAGAGTAGTCTGTTTGTATTGGAAGTGTTGGTTTCTCGAAAAAAAATTTTTTGATCCGTGGCAGTGCGTTTTGTGTAGTGCTACGCTTCTTGGAGTACCAGTCCCTTTTACAAGTAAGTTGATTATTTTTATTTATTAATTTTGATGTCTTGGAAGACTCATACTTGTTTCTCAATTTGTGAACGATTTATATTTATCTTTATGTACTTTTTTGCATAGTAACGTGATTTTCACAAATACTGATTGTAATTTATGGTATGTATTGTAATTTGTTTTTCAATGAAAAAATTAGTGTATAATTTATATATATTGATGTAATTTATTTATTTAATAAAAATTAATGTAATTTATTTTATTTTTTTATAAAATATTTTTCCTCTACCTTCCAATAGCCTCCTTCAATTCTTCCCTTCATCTATCCATATATCCCTGTGGGATTTATAAAAAGTAAAAAAAAAGGTAATTTAGAAATAATTTTTCATACCACCCAGTAAAATAATTTAATTAGTGTATAATGTTGAGATTCTAAAAATATGCAAGCGCAGGACAGCGCGAACAGTTCTGGGGAAGTGGAATATGAGGACAGTACTTGCTCAAGCTATGGTTTTTGCTGACGATATTGTCCTTATAACAGATTCAAAAGAAAACCTGCAGCAAGCAATCATAGAGTGGGAAGCTGAGCTGGAGAGAAAGGGGATGATGCTCAATGCAAGTAAGGGCAAGGTAATGCATGTAGGCCGAGATGTTGAGAATGTGGAGATCCGATGTAGAGGAGAAACCTTAGAGATGACAGAGGAATATACCTACCTCGGAACTGTCATCAGCAGGAATGGAAAGATTGATGGTGAAGTTTCCAACCGGATCAGGAAGGCGAACAATGTTTGCTATCACCTGTGCAACACAGTTGCAGGAAAAAGGGAGATGGACAACAACGTGAAGCTGCACATCTTCAAGGCCATATACTTGCCGACTCTACTCTATGGAAGCGAAAGCTGGGTCCCACTGGACAAGCACTGAAGCCGAGTAACAGCCGCAGAAATGAGGTACTTGAGAAGAGTGGCTGACCGAACCAGGAGAGATATGGTTCGAAATCAACGTATACGTGAGGACCTGGGAGTATCAGCTGTAAAGGAAATCATTGAAAAAAGGCAGCTGAAATGGTTTGGCCACCTTTGCTGTATGGAAGAGGACCGTGACCCAAGGAAGTACTTCGAAGCTAGGCCGACTGGAAGGCGTCCCCGGGGCAGACCTAGACTAACGTGGACAGACCACATCACCAGGCTGGGACAGAAAAGAGGACGAGGTCCGAATGCCATGAAAGAGCTGGCTATGGATCGGGGTGCATGGCTGGCTTGGACTGAGGCGCCTCCACGCTGAAAGGCATATAGGAGGAAGAAGAAGAGAAGAAGAAGAACAAAAGCTCTGTCTGAGTAGCAATAGGACCAACCCCATTTTACAAATTATATAACTATTCATTTAATTTAAAATAAATTTCAATTCATCATCCCAGTCTTTTAATTTTTCTTTTTTTTTACAAAACAAGGGAAAAATTTTCCTCTTGAAATATAAGATATTGCACTACAAAATTTTTTAGATAATAGGTAGATATAGTTCTTTTCCATTATTTGTGAAAATTAACAGTTTACTGTTTTTGTAGTTGACTTATTTTATATATTTCCTTTTTAATAAGCTGAACTGATGAAAACATTTTATCGGTCTTTAATATATGTAAATTATACTCCCACCATATGTTCTGATACCATATGTTTTGTTTGATCTATTTGAGGTTATTTAATTACACTATTAAAAACTGTATTGATTCATTGTTAGTAGGCAAATAACGTTGTAAATTAATTTGTAAGTAGGATATCAAATGACGAGAATTAATGTTCTTGTTCTGAAAGAATTTATTTGAATAAGAAACAGAATAAACAAAATAACAAAATAAACATCAATAAAAGATAAACATACCTGAAAGAATAATTAATTTACAATGTTACTTGTCTACTAACAATAAATCAATGCAATCTTTAATAGTGTAATAATTTACATATATTTATTGTTATTATTAAATAGCATTTTTAAAAAGTATAGTTCAAATTCTTAATAATTTTTATTTTGCTTGTACTTTGAGTGTCTCAAATTAAAATATAAGTCACCATCTTGTAATTCTTACTTTTGTTAAGAAATTATAGAAGATTACATACGTATTTTTGAGTTCTTTAATTGTATTTTACTTACAGCTTGGTTTGATGTCACTGATGAAACTAACAACAAAGTTTATGTTAGCAACTTACCTTTAGACATTACAGAATCTGAGTTTGTTGATTTGATGCAAAAATGTGGCCTCGTAATGAAGGATCCAGATTCTGGGAAGATGAAAGTGAAGTTATACACTGAGAAGGGGTCTGATGTTCTGAAAGGTGATGCTCTTTGTACTTACATTAAGGTAAGTGACATGTCCTTTTTTGTGTTTTAGGTTTTGAAGGATTGAAATTTGATAATAAAAAAGTATTTATTGAATTTGAAATTAAATTACAGACTTCATTTTTTTTTTTTTTACAAAAGAGAAGCTTTGTTTGGTCTTAAACAAAATGGGTGAAACATGCAAAACTAATATTATATTTCTAATTAATTTCTTACATTTGCAACCTGACTTATTAATTTATGAAATCAGTCAACTTACAAATTTGAGATATCTAGTTTCTGGTAATTGATTTTATGAATTGAATTCTTACATTTTTACATAGAAGCTGATGATGAATCCATGTTTTTGTTTATTTGTAAGCTTTACTGTAAATTAGTTCGATCTTAATTCACTAACATTTAGTATGTGATATCATTATGGCATTAACATATTATGGCACCTTAGAATACATATTACAACATTAGTTTTATTTTCAATCTTAACAGAGTACTACATTACTCTTTGATATGTTAAATTGATCAATAAATTATAAAAAATATATACTTTTGATAAAATGATAAGTCCAATGGAAAAACGATGAGGTTCCAAAAAAATTATTCCAGTTTCATTGTATGTTGTTATTTAGGCATTGATTATTTTTAAATAATTAATTTATAATTTCTAAACTATTTAATTAGAAGGTAAAAGATCTGACCATGATCGGGAATCGAACCCTGGTCCTCTGCATGAGCGTTGCAGGGATCTTACCAATGAGCTAACCGTGGGTCTGTTCCCAATTGTGTTCGAATCTTTTTCTTCTGTGATCCCACCCACCAGGTATCGCCACATTGTAGCGTCGTACCGGGTCGCTGAATTTTAATTTACAATGAAGCTTACAAATAAACAAAAGCATGGATCAGTTTCTATGTAAAAATGTAAGAATTCAATTCATAAAATCAATTACTAGAAACTAGATATCTCAAACAAATGTTTTAATAGCTCAAAATTGTAAGTTGATTGATTTCATAAATTAATAAGTCAGATTATGATTTTTCAGCCCACCGGTACTATGCTACTATATGACGAGACCTGGTGGGTGGGGTCACAGAAGAGAAAGATTCGAACACAGTTGGGAATGGCCCCTCGGTTTGCTCATTGGTAAGATCGCTGTGATAACAATGATCCAGAGGACCTGGGTTCGATTCCCGGCCATGGTTGAATTTTTTTATCTTCGAATTGACTCCAGTTTCAGTTTGAAATCATTGTATAATACCATAGAATATGGAATAACATTATATTTTTATTATTTTTGTTCCGTACACTATGTATAGCACCTTATTGCAAACTTTTTAATGTAGCTATATCCTTGAAACGATTTAGTTGTGTTGTTTACTAAGTTTGGTTCAATTGATATAATTTTATAATTTTCGCTTCTCCTTCATTCTATTTTTGAAGTATGTATGACTTTAAAATGTTTGATAATTTTAATTGCTCCTGTGTTCAAAATTAGTTTTAATTGTTTCTAATCATAAAAAGTATAAATATATATATATATATATATATATATATAAATATATATATATATATATATATATATATATATATATATATATATGTATATATATATAAGAATATTTAGAAAAATATAAAAAATACTCTGTAGTTATAACGAGTATTTAGTTTTTATTACAAGTTGAATATGAGGAACCTCTTTGTTTTTCTGGACAACCTTAAAAAATACCTCAATACTTCACAATTATAAAAATATTTAAATAATTATTTTGTACTTTGATAAGATAGTTAAACAGGAAACATTGATTTTAATCTAATTAAATAATTAAGGATTATTGGTTGCGGAATGATGGTGGATATTTTTTTTTTCGATGACCGATTCTTCTATTCCTTCCTCCTTTTAACTGTTTTTTTTTTATGCTATCGTTCACTCCTCCCATGATTTCAATTGGTATTTCGCAAATATATTTTTTTACTGTTAGGCAGCTGCGAGTACTCCACCTAAAAAGTATTCCTGTATTCCAAGATTATTATAGTCGAATTTGCTTTAAAATATTATAACACTTATTCATGGGTTTCACCGCCATGATCCCCGGGGGGGGGGGGGGGGGAGACCTTCACCCATTTTGGAAGGGGGCAGCTACTTATACTCTAACTAATAATCTGGCAGGCTTTATAAATCCTTTTAAAATACATTGTTGAAGCAGGAATTAAATGTCCCTACTGTTGTTTTTAGGTGTTGTTATTTCAACTTTTAGTCTCTAAAATTTTTACCTATCCATGAGAATATTGATTCGTCCTCCCGAATAATTTGGTGCTGGTGACGCCCATGCACTTATTAAACAATTTGTATTGAACGAAAATAACAATTTTCATTGCCACAAAAATTATGAAAACACAAATATTTAAATAGGTTACAAAAATTATAACTTTTTAGCACAGAAATAACCATATGACTGAAGCTTCAAAACAAGACTAACTCTCTATAACACTAAATAAAGCTGTAAGATAAAGAATCAAGAATTACAATTCATATTTGTAGATTACAAATAGTGAATGACAATGAAGATATACTACATTTTTAAAGTATTGAACTTTGTCCACGTAAATGGATGATAAGGTATGGATATGGTATGTTTTGTCCATAATATTTTGTAGCAATCACTAAATTTGTTAAACCCATGTATTGTATAATACATAAAAATAGTTTTAGTTACTCTACATGTTTGATCGGAGCTTGAGTCAAGTGAGATCCAATGTTCCTGCTACATGGTGACTCTAATGTTTTCCAGAACCTTTTCTCCTTTGAACAAGTTGTGTAGCAGTCTTGTCAAACACGAATATTTCAAGCTATAAGCTGGATGGTCTGTTAAAGAGCTACATTATTGGTTGATCTATCCAGGTTTGGCTTTTAGGTGTTCTTAGCATCATGTTTTAAGTTGCAACCAGTTTGCAGTTGGGCTAGTATTATTAAGTATTCAGCGTTTCTTAAGCAGTGGTGAGCATATCTGTTTCATATTGATCAAGAGATTTTTTTTAATGGATTAAGCCCCATTTAAGATTAAATTCCTTCACATTCACGTTTTTACTTGTTATACAAAAGCCTTTTTTCTGAATTTATAGAAAGGACAATAGATTTTTCTGCTCTAGTTAATTCAGATACATTTGTTTTTTGGATAATATATTTACCTGAAAAATAGACTTGGATTCATAATAGCACAACGCCATCTATAGTTTTCTTTCGGTCTTTTTTGGGAAAACCCCCGATACCTCAGTGCTTCCCCTCCTTTTGCCCATATCCATTTATGACTTTGGTCATCAAAGCTGCTTCCAATCCATCTTTCATTGTGCTCTGCAATACCATCATGAATACAAATATGTGGAATATCATCAATAGGATATAAATAAAGGTTTCTTAAATTAATGTTTAATGTAAGTAATGAAAGCCCTACACAAATAATTTAAGATCGTGTAAGAATAAAGAGGGTAACCTGGTGACTAATAAGTCTGGTGTTCTTGCCGAATGGAGGAATTACTTCAATAATCTTCTCAGCCATACACATGAAATACCAATGATGAAGAAATAAATTGATGCCACAGGCAAGAAATAGAAATAGAAACAGATCTGGAGCCACCTGATGAGGAAGTAATAGCAGATGCCATCAGCAGTCGAAAAAATAATGAGGCTCCTGGTGCTGATGGGCTACCAGCAGAACTCCTAAAGAATGGTGATAACCAGCAGACAAAAGAACTAAAAGAAGTCCTCCTTGTGATTTGGACAGATGAGGTTATGCCCCATGACTGGAACAAGTCAATTATATGTCTTATCCATAAAACAGGTGATAGGTTGCTATGCAGCGATTATCGAGGCATCTCTCTACTATCCTGTGCTTACAAAATATTGTCAAATTTTGTATTCAAACGCCTATTACTATACCCCGAGGGTGAATTTGGACCAGCGTACTCCGTACCAGCGTGGATTTAGGAAAGGAAAATCTACCTCAGACCAGATGTTCTGTGTGCGAACAATTCTTGAAAGAGGCTTTGAATATAAAACCAAAACTCACCATCTTTTCATAGATTTCAAAGCATAATTCGTGAAGGGTTGTGCGTTGTTTTCAAAGTACTCAATTTACCTGAGAAACTCAAACGAATGATAAAGCTCACCATGAAGGATGTGAGATGTTTGGTTAAAATAAATGGTGACAGATCCGAAGAATTTCATATTAGAAATGCACTTTGGCAAGGTGATGTTCTAGCCTGCATGTTGTCCAACCTTGCACTTAAGAAGGCCGTAAGAGACGCGGGATTTCGCCAATGCCAAGGAAACATATCTTTTAGGTTTGTACAATTGCTGGCATATGCTGATAATATCGACATGGTCGGATGCTCCCTTCAGGCTGTGACTGATGCCTTTCAAGCACTAGTGGACTCTGCCAGTATACTTGGGCTTGAAGTCAACGAGTCCAAAACAATATATGTATATGGTAACGGAAGAAATTCCCAAGCCAGGTGAGAGTGTAACTACTGGGCAGCACAAATTTGAGAAAGTTTCGGAGTTTACTTACCTGGTATCTATGGCCACCTAGGACAATAATCCCGACATTGAAATAAGGAGAAGAATCACAGCAGCCAAGCTAAACAGGCGGTTACTTTCCAGACAGACCAAGCTCCACCTGTATAAGACATTAGTGCGCCACGTACTTCTTTATGGAACAGAATGCTGGACAACTTCAAAAAGCCGGAACAGGACCTCCTTATTTACGTAACAAAAGTTCTCCGACATATTTTTGGAGGTGTGAAAGTTGGAGAGGAATGAAGACGACGCAAGAACCAGGAGCTGTACAACGCTTTTAGAGAGGCTGATGTTCTGAGACTAATGAAGTTGAGGCGCTTGAGATATGCAAGACATATCGCCAGGATAGCAGAGATGCCTAAACCATTGCTAACACTGCCGATGCATGGAAAAAGAAGAAGAGGTAGATCAAAGCTGAGGTATTCTGATGGAGTGGCAGAAGATGGAAGGCTCTGAAGAGAAGCAGAAGCATGATCCTAGGAATTCGAAACTGGATGGTATCGACACTAGACCGTGACGTTTGTAGGAAGCGCAGTTGGAGGAGGCCAAGACCTGTGACCGGGTTGTAGAGCCGTGAAAAGAAGAAATTAATGTTTTACACGAAAAGAAAATTTGGAATTCTCTGGTTCGGGAATAAGGCCAAAAATCGTTAAGTGGCCGAGTTCTGTTGGCCAGACTTTTTTAAAATGTTTTTTTCAGTCCATGGATATTCTGGTTTTGTTTTGTCAATCTTCAAATAAGTGAATGTTGAAAAAAAAAATGTATTTGATGACCTTTAAAAGTTTATTGTGACGAGCTAAGTTGCTAGACGTTCAAAGTTGCAATCTATAGAAGGAGTACATTCGGGCTCCATGATCAAAATGTTTCTTCTTATCTGACCTGTGTTATGCCCCCAGCTCCCGATCAAATAAAACTGTCATGCTTGTTGACAGAGTTGGGCTGTAGTTAACTGCATTTGTAATTAACTACCCAGACAACTACTTGTAGTTTGTAGTTGCCAGCGAGCAACTACTATTTTGCAATTACCAGTCACAGCAGTTGTAGTTCCCAACTACTACTACTACAGTGGACTACTACAGTAGTACGGGCATAATAATCGCGATATTTATCGCCCTAAAATCCCTATCCTATCCTACTACTACAGTAGTTGGAAAAAAGTATTTGCATTTTTACAACTACAACTAATAGTAGTTATTGTAATTATAGACCTGCAACTACAACTACTCAGCAACGTCTAATTCAATGACATGTTTTTTCGAACATTTATTTTGTGTTGGGGATTAGTTTAATAATATCAATGAAATCAATAATTTTACATTTTTTAATTTTATAATATTCTTAATTATGCCAAAAAAGTTAAATAAATTAACAATGATAACACTACGATACAAAAATTAATTCCGAAGCATTAATTTAGTTAATTGTTTTAATAATCCTTTATGTTCGACAAATGTATCTAATTTATTTTATTCACTCTGGTTTCTGAGGTAAATGATAAGTAAACAGTCATCAGCAAAAATATTAACATTCGCTCGGAAGTCGTATCAATCCTCAGCTACATTTTTCTTCTATTCACGTAGATAGTTAAATCACTCTCTCTTAAATCTTATGTATATTAAATACGTTGTTCTTTTTCTCTTGAAAAAAAAAATAATAAATGAGTTCATCGTAAAATTCTTTTATTAATGATTCCAACATAAGTTTTTTTTATTTGTGGCGTTTTGTAATTAAAAATAGAGTAATAAGGTCAGTAGGTTTGATGCCAACCTAGTACGGATACTTAAGGTTTATTCAAAAGCATATTTATCGGATGCTCAAAAAAGTTCATTATTCATGAACCTCTGTGATACTTGAACCCAAGAAATCAGACTTTTAAATTCTTGAAACTAAAAGAAAAACCTTGTCTTCAAACCTCCGTATTATTACATCCTTACGGACATGATAATACTAAAAAATATGTCACCGGTTTCAGCTTCCTAGCTCAAAATAACCTGATGAATTAAAAACTGTTGTTAAAACATACCTTTTTTTTTTTTTTTAATTCTTCTAAAATTGTTTCTCAAAAACTAGAGGTACAAAAAATGTGAAATTTCTTATTTTTCTTTACATTGATAAATAACTTTAAAATGATCAAAATCCAAGACCTAATGGTTCAGACCCTCGTTTATTTGATAGGGAATAACCTACAAGGCATTATCTCCATAGGCATGTATTGTATTGCAACCTAGCCCTTCTAGTCGTCATGCTCCTTACTTAATGAAGCGTAGTGTTGGGGTACTATCAATGAATACATTGTGCGGTGGGGGTTCCTGAGGTTTCGCTGTGGAGATTTTGACTGAGTCAAGTAAGGCCGTGGCGGCGATTCTGTAGTTGAACCCGACCAGCTGAGTTCCAATACTGGATTAAGACCCAACCAAAACTATTCAAGAAATAGCATGTGACATCTGAACGAACCAATCGTACACTTCTTGGAGGCAGTTGGTAATGAAAATGGGTTAGATAAGTTGGCAAAATGGGTGAGCCTCATCAATTAAACGAATACCAAAAAAAAATCGTCGCTATGAAATCTGTTCAATACTGACAAGCAGGGTTTGAAATTAACTCTTATTTTTTCAGAAAGAGAATAAAAGTCAAATCCGGACTTTTGTATTTCTAATAAATAAATAAAAATCACATCATAACTTTTATATTTCGGGCCAGAAAATAAAAGTCCTCATATGATCTTTATCACAAAGATAGCTAATAAGAGTCAAAGCATGATTTTAATTATTTAAGGATGAATTTATTAGCTTTTTTTTTTTTTCGGATTTCTCCATATTGGTGTACATTATTGGGTTAACCATTTCTATGGAAATCTTATAGGGTATAATTAATTACCTTATATCGATCTTAAGATCTATTATTAGATTATCAAGGCTGCTGATCGATTTTTCTAGTAATAAATAATACCTAATCGATACCTTAGCGCGTAATCGAAAAATCGATATCATTTCCGAATTCAGCACCTTCATTAACCTATTTGGCAGCCACAATATTGCATTTATCGCGTAAGTTGTAATAAATCGATACTTGAGCGTGTAATTGAAAAATCGATATCATTTCCGAATTCAGCACCTTCATTAACCTACTAGCCGACCACAATATTGTATTTATCGTGTAAGCTGTAATAAATCGATACCTGAGCGCGTAATCGAAAAATCTATATCATTTCTGAATTCAGCACCTTAATTAACCTTAGAGCGAACGCCAATATGTTTATATCCCGTAAGTTGTAATAAATCGATACCTGAGTGCGTAATCGAAAAATCTCTATCATTTTCAATATCTTCGCCCTAAATACCTAGAAGTCTACCTCAATATTGTAAATATCGAATAAGTTATAATCGAAAACTGACCGAGCCTGAGGTTTTATATCGATATTATTTTCATTATCAGCAGCCTTGATAATCTAATAATAGATCTTAAGATCGATATAAGGTAATTAATTATACCCTATAAGATTTCCATAAAAATGGTTAACCCAATAATGTACACCAATATGGAGAAATCCGAAAAAAAAGCTAATAAATTCATCCTTAAATAATTAAAATCAAGCTTTGACTCTTATATTAGGTATCATTGTGATAAAGATCGTATCAGGACTTTTATTTTCTGGCCCGACATATAAAAGTCATGATGTGATTTTTATTTATTTATTAGAAATATAAAAGCCCGGATTTCACTTTTATTCTCTTATCGAGAAAATAAGAGTTAATTTCAAACCCTGCTGACAAGTAATAAAAACGATTCATTTCTCAATCGCATTATGAGGCGTTATAGTCAAAAGTTGGATAAAGATAAACAACCAAAGTTATGGTAAGTGTTTGGAGGTCTAGAGTCGGTGTGATCCTCTAAAAATACAATGATTCTCAAAGTGGGGGCACGATGTAGATGTGAAGTAGAATCCTAACTATCTTTGATAATATTTGAATTTTTCCTAGGAAAGCAGCATTATCTTCAAAGTAATTTTGCCTTAGAATAAAAATGGAGGGAATGTGTTTTTGTGATTGGCAGTAAAAAATCAAAGTCATAAACATATAAGGGGAGGTATAGCAGCTGCCTGCAAATGTTTTATGTATATCATAAAATTTACAAAAATATAGTAAGCGTAGATGTTCCGTTTAGTGCGAAAACCTGTCTCGGGGAAAATATAATTCTGCGCGTGCCATGTGTTTTATTTAAAAGTAAATAAAGTTTATTTAATATTGTAAATGGGCATTTGTTTCATTTTGAATGATAATATGTTTTGAAATATTAAGTAATACAATTTTTCATTACACTGCATATGTAACACGTGTTTTCAATACATGTTTTGAGTACGCAAAGTACCCCTTTTCTGTACTAGGAGGTAAAAGATTCTTTTCTGTACTATTATTGAATATTAGTACAGAAAAGATATCATGTGATAAATTAACTTTGCTTTCTGAAACCATGTATTGAAAACACCTGCTACCGAAATATTGTAATGAAAACTATCAATTTAAATTATCATTAGGTATTTCACAGTTAAAAAATTTTAGTCATAAACTATGTCTGATTACAACCATTCTTTAGAGATACCTGATGACATTCTAAATCAAGCAAAGGAAGCGTTGGGTTCCTAGTATACATTTTAAAATATATAAATCAATTTCCGTATATATACAAGAATAGTATAAGGATCTATAGTCTCAGTATAATGAAAAGTATTTTTCATGACACGTACGATGAGTGTGTTTTCGGTACTCAATCTTTTTTTTTAAAACTATACCTCGTACCGAAAACACACACTTTGCGTACTAGTGATGAAAATAACTATTTTTACTCATGATTCTCATGCAGTAAATTACTTTTTTATTCTTGGGTTCTTAATCAATCCTTGTGGTTTATAAACTAGCTGAATTGCATTTGAAATACTTGATATCGATTAAAACTGTCCATTACCAATAAAAGTAGTTGTAGTTGCAGGTCTGTAATTACAATTACAAGTACTAGTTATAAAATGCAACTACTTTTTCCCAACTACAGTAGTTGTAGTTGTGGTTCGCCAACTACAAATTACAAATGTATTTGTAGTTGCAACTAGTTTACAACTACTGTACATGTAATTCTGTAATTTGTAGTTGAATTACTTTTTGCCTAACTCTGCTTGTTGAAGATAAACAACCAGTTTTTTCTTAACTGAAATATGAAATTTAGCATTAAGAGCAGAAGCTCTAACCAGGAATACTTAATAGAGCTTTTACCTTTTGACCTGTTTAAAAAATTTCTTAGCTTTCTGTCCTTCCAATTTTTATCCAATTTCGCTAGGTAACCATGGTTTAGGTCGTTGCAAGCAAACTGAGCATCACGCCAAGACAGTTTGTCTTCACTAAGGTAGTAGCACCTGTTGCCAATTCTTATGTAAGGACTTAGACATTTATACCTCATTTTTATCGTTGAGTCTGAAATTAAAATTCAGTTAAATATTTCTTTTATGACATCATCACTAGTTGTTACATATTAAAAGTACTTTTTTTATTATTGAAGGGGTCGGGGCACAATAGTGCCAAGCAACATTTTTAACAAAAATAAACTGTAGCTGCAGTCTGCTGTATATTACGTAGGACTATATGTCTATGATGGAAATGCCACCTAAATATGACTATATAGAGCCTCTAGAGTCATATATAGATGGCATTTCCATCATAGACATATAGTCCTACGTAATATACAGCAGATCGTAGTAACAGTTTATTCTTGTTAAAAATGTTGCTTGGCACTATTTTGCCCCGACCCCTTCAATTAAAGAATAGCATTAAGCAGAAGTGAACTAACCCATATGGCACATGTTTTTGCGCAAAACTCAAGTCAAAGTTAACAGCTTTGGGCCATTAAAAAAATATTATTTCGTTTTCATCATGGACCCACTTTTCTTTTAAGTTTTAGTCAACGCTTGGATACAGTTGAAGTTGGATTTTTTTTTTCAAGAGAGTACTTTTTTTACTTTCACTTACCTATATATGAAATATATAGCAAGTGGAAGTATTGCGATCGTGAAAAATTTCGACTTCCGGTTTTCAACGGAAATACACGTTTTGGGGTCCCCTGAGTCGAAATGACCAAGTCCCGCGAAATGGTCTGTATGTGTGTATGTGTGTCTGTGTGTGTGTGTGTATGAACAGACTAGCTCAAAAACTATAAACCGTGGGAACCTGAAATTGGGTATTTAATGTAGGTACATGCCCGCTATGTGACAGCAAAAATTTCATCAAAATTGCTCAAAGGGTGGGGGTACTTTATTTAATAACTTTTTTTCCAATTTTTACCTTTTTTTCGATTATCTCAAAAACGGCTTTAATGATTTTGATCAAATTTGTCATGTTTAATGAAAATTAGGTTTTCAATAATATCAGGTAAGTTTTATCAGTATTCAAATTTTCGGAGGGGGCTTAAATGGGGAAGGGGCCTTTTTTGTTTTCCTATAAAGTACCTTTGTTTTAGTTTATATTGAGAAATTAACTGTCTCTCATCACGCCAAAAAATAGGAAATGGCTAAATATGATATATGAAAAAAATCAAGTAAACAAATACAGGAGAAAAAAAGAAAAATATTCCGTCAACTCATACTCGTAAAACACCTTGAGCTCACGCATGCACCGTACGCCTTTAATGACAAACCAATGCGTTATAATAAAAGATGTTCTGTTCATTTAATGAGAATTATTTGTTTCATGGGAACTATATGAAATATTTAACAAGTACATAGACAATTATAAAATCAGACGACTTGGAGTATTATGCTTGCATTGTCGAATTATCACAAGTAAAGACTTTTATTTAATAATAAAAGAAATCAGTGTTTTTTTTTTTTGAGCAAATGAAAACAAAAATAAGAAATGAATGTGGATAAATGTATAACTTTGAGAAGTGACAATTAACAAAACACATTAATTTCTAATCTAAGTTGGTAAGTGAAAGTTGTGTGTTGCGAGCACGCACCAGATTTTTATTATTTGAGTTGCTCATTGAAGGTAAATGAAGTAAGAGAATAAAAAAAGAAGAGAAGAACGGGATTATTCTCATATAAAATGGCAACTTACAAACTTAGACTGACGGAAAATCATAAAAAATATGTACCTAAAATAAAATTTAGCATTTTGCCACAGTAATCGAGATGATAATATCAGTGTAGTATCAGGCTCCTAATTTTTAATGAAAAAGGTGGTTTAAAACTCTCATTTACGTAGAGAGCTTATAATCAGTCATAGTTTATTGTTTTTGTTAATTTTTTTAGTTAAATTTGCTGCTTAGACGTTGCTTTCGATAAAAAAAAAAAATTTCCAACTGAAAATCCTGATTATCATTTAACCTTACGTTTGTTGCTTTGGTTGCTTTTTTTTTTTTTTTTTTTTATTTTTTCATATAATATGTTTAAAACATTTTTTCACAGGTTACTCAATAAACCCATCCCCTAACAAAACAATCTGGTGCGATGCACGCAACACACAACTTACGAACCTACTTAGATTAGAAATTAACGTGTATCGATAATATGTAAACGCCATTCCTCAGCTTTATTTATATACTTATGTTAGTATATCTCCATTCGTTACAGAGTACAACAGTCGAGTTTTTACTTTCACTTACCTATATATGATATATATAGTAAGGGGAAGTATTGCGATCCTGAAAAATTTCGTCTTCCGGTTTTCAACGGAAATACAACTTTTGGGGTCCCCTGAGTCCAAATAATGGTCTGTGTGTGTGTGTGTGTGTGTGTGTGTCTCTGTGTGTATGTGTGTAAACCGATTAGCTTAAAAACTATAAGCCGTACAAAACTGAAATTGGGTATTTGATGTATGCATATGCCCGCGATGTGACAGTGAATTTCATCAAAATTGGTCAAACGGAGGAGGTACTTTATTTAAAGAATTTTGTATATTGTTTACGTTTTTCGCGAATTTATCAAAACCGGCTCTAACGATTTTGATTAAACTCGGGATTTGGTGTATGTGTATGCCCGCGATATGACAGTCAAAATTACATCAAAATTGATAAATTGGAGGGGGCACTTTACTTAATATTTTTTTTTCCATTTTCACGTGTTTTTTTTATTTACTAAAAAACGGCTTTAACGATTTTGATCAAACTTGGTATTTAATGTATGTATATGCCCGCGATGCGACAGCCGAAGTTTTATCAAAATTGGTCAAACGGAGGGGGCAAATTATTAAGTAAATTTTTTCAACTTTTACGAGTTTCTTCTCAAATATGGCTGTAACTATTTTGATCAAACTGGGTATTTGATGTATGTATACGTGACAGCCAACATTTTATTAACCGTATTATGAAAATAAAAACTTTTATTTATTAATAAGAAGATTTATTTTACTTAAGAGAGTAATGCTCAAATTTTTAAAGCATCAAAGGTGTGTAAAAATATGGTATAAGATAATAGTCTATAATTAATTATATTTCAGTCTAAAAACTTCTGATCCATAATAACTTTTTGAAAGCAATATAAAGCGATTTTAGAGGAACAGTAATCGTTCTCGATGTCCAGAAAGGTATAAGAGACAAACTTTACAACACCTATCGATTCACCTTCACGATGTAAATACAAAAAGCAACTCGTAGTAAAAAAAAATCTGGTGCGATGCGAGCAACATACAACTTTCAATTACCAACTTACTTAGATTAGAAATTGACGTGTTTTTTTTTAATTGCCCTATATCAGAGTCACATATTTTTCCACATTCGTTTCTTATTTTTGTTTTTATTTGCTCTCTAAAGTACACTATTTTTTCTTAATTATTAAATAAAAGTTCTTACTTATGATAATTCGGCATAATACTCCAAGTCATCTGATTTTATAATGCTCTATGTAATTGTTAAAAATTCCATTCAGTAACCATTAAACAAATAATATCCATTAAATGAAGAGAACGGCTTTAATTATAAACAATGGTCTGTCATTAAAGGCGTACTCCGCATGCATGGCCTCAACGTGGTTTATGAGTTGACGTAATATTTTTCTCCTTTATATTTTACTTGATTTTTTTTCATATTTCATATTTAGCCATTTATTATTTTTAGGCGTAACTAGAGAACGTTAATTTCTCCATATAAACAAAAACAAAGGTAATTTATAGGAAAACAATAAAGGCCCCTTCCCCATTTTAGCCCCCTCAGAACATTCAATAATGATAAAGCTCGCCTTATATTAAAGAAGACTTTATTTCGATTAAACATGATGAATTTAATCAAAATTATTAAAGCCGTTTTTGAGATATTCGAAAAAAAGATTTTCGATTGGGAAATAAGATATTAAATAAAGAGCCCCCTGCGTTTGACCAATTTTGATGGAATTTGGCTGTCATATCTCGGGCACATATACACATCAAATATCAAGTTTAATCCAAATCGTTAGAGCCGTTTATGAGAAAATCGAAAAAACCTAAAAATTAGACACAATTCTTTAATTAAAGTACCCCCTCCGTTTGACCAATTTTGATGAAATTTTTGCTGTCACATCACGGACATATTCATGCACCAAATACCAAATTTGAGGTTCATTTATACGGTTCATAGTATTTGAGCTAGTCTGTTCACACACACACACGCGGAATAATAATGGAATGTAGGTATTATTTGTTAAAAATTACAATTCACAATTTATAAAACCTAAGCTTTAGCAAATACAAAATACTTATACCGAGACAATGGCTAAAATGACATGATATGATGACTTTAACTTCTTGACTTCTCTGTTAGGGTGTGTGGGAGGAAGACACAGCCACACAGACACACACTGACACACAGACACACACACCCACACACACACACACACACACTGACACACACACTGACACACACACACACACACACACACACACACACACACACACACACACACACACACACACACACACACACACACACACACACACACACACACACACACACACACACACACACACACACACACACACACACACGCACGCACACACACACAGACACACAGACACAGACAGACACACACACACACACACACACACACACACACACACACACACACACACACACACACACACACACACACACACACACACAGACACACACACACACACACACACACAAACACACACACAGACACACACACACAGACACACACACACACACACACCACACACAGACACACTGACACACTGACCCACAGACATACAGACACATACACATACACACACACACACACACACACACACACACACACACACACGCGTCTATAGGCACAGTCACACACGAATCGCGTGTGTGACTGTGTGTGAATGCGACTTAAGGCAAAAATTCCGCATGCGACATTAGTTGAATATTTTGCCACATTGTCAGTTGGGAGGAACTGTTCTTCCGTTGGCTGGATTGTTCTTCCGTTGGGGATTCTTCTTGGACGAGGAAGTGGAACTTATTGCCAGGAATGACTACCCAATTAACGTTAGGAAGGGCACTAAGGTTGTGACTTTAGAGTCTATTACGTTAGTGGTTCGACAGTCGCACAGTGTTTCGCTTTAGTAGAAACTAGGTGGAAAAAAATATTTTCCATCATTTTTCATCTATTTCGGCCAGTTCAGTAATTTAATTGTAAAATCGAATATATTATATTTTATATCATATACATTTAATAAATTAAATATGTTATACTTATTTGATTATGTTTCGTCAATTTTTCATCTCTTTCGACCGTTTAAGTAATCAATATATATTATAAAGCAAAGTGTACAATGTGCGTGCCGATAAGGCTCAAAAACGACTCCACATACGATTAAGTAAATTATGTCGTCGTGTAGCCATATAGGCCCTATCGGAGAAGAAGGTTTCCGTTTTTCCCTTAAGGGTGTAAAATTGAAGAGAAAAGGACTGGAATTTCAATCCTCTCTCACCATGTAATTAGCATATTTGAGATTTATATATGAGTTTATGAATAAAAAATTTAGTTAGAGCTCCAGACCTCCAGGAAGCGCTAGGGTGCTTTTTACTTGATGTTTATTGTTCATTCATCCAGTTCAGTTTGTAAATGTTATATATTTTTTAAGCTGTTCTTTTTAAATTACTAAAAAATTAAGCGCTAATAATTAGTTCACCTTTTCTTTCAAAATAAAATAATGATTTTACATATCTCCAATCAATTAGAAAACCGACTGGATACCTTACAAAATTAATTTTCTCAAAAGAAGGCTAATTGATCAACACATTACATTTAATCAATATACGATTATAATATATACTTCAGTAAATTTAATGCAATATGAGTGAACATTTCTTAATAGTACAGTGAGCGAATAAAAACAGACATAAAAAAAATAAGAGATAAATTGACTGAATATAAATCGAAAATAAAAAGTTTGAAGTGTTCTTATCGTATGTAATTATGAAAAAGAAGTTGGTTTTCACTTCGTAATAGTAGTAAGATTCGAACTCTGCAGAGTCCGCTCAAATTACGGGGGGATATCCTAAGGGAGGTTGAAATGGAAGAAAGGTCTTAAAAAAAAAGTTTCTATGAATCTTCGGTAGTTTCTAAACTTCTGGATCTAATAGGGCCATCAGAGTAGTCGGCGCTTAAGTTGTACTCGAAATATAGTTTTAACTAATAGAATTTTCAACTATAATCTAATGACTTATTATCTGGTGACTGCTTGGATGGGCTTATAAGATTCAGAATCTCAGAAACCATAAAAAACGATGCATAACTGGAAAAAGTTGCATTAAAATCAATTATTCATTTGCCATTTTCAATACCCAATAAAGTCTATAGGGTTCCTTATTTGGGCGGACTATGCAGTTCTCGAATCTTAATATTGATACCAAGTTAAAACGGAAGTTTCAAGAAAGTGCTAATTTTGTTCTATATTTCCTTTAATTTTATAGTTTTTCTGTTATTAAAACTACCGCACAACTACCGGAGCGGGGCACCCTAGCTAGTTTAATTATAAAATAAAACCTTTTTATTAATTAAAAATCGAGTTTAAAACGATTGCCAGGAGATTAAGATGAAAAATAAAAACAAAAACCTATCTATACAATATTCTGTACTCGTTATTTTTTCTAATCCTCTTAACATATATTTTTATTTTTTCCTTAGAGGATCCTTCTTTTTTTTTTCTTTTTTTATTGTTATTTCTATTCACGTTAAATAAATATTTGTTTTATTAATATATTTTCATGTTTAGCATGATGCTCAAATATCTATTGTTATGTATGCTTATCTGTTCAGGGATTTAGCCTCAGATTAAAGGTATTTTTTCTATCTATCTATCTATAATATAACTTATATAATACACGTAACAAATACGACAGGTAAATATTCAAAAAATCTTTATTAGGTAGGTGTAGTGGTGGGGGTTGGGCCGGAGGGGATTTCCAACCCACCCCCGGACTTGCACTGCCCCGGCTGTCCCAGTGAGGGTTATATAGCTCTCGCACATGTGAATTTTCAAACTGTCCTTATTATGTTGGTTTTTTCCCTAGACACTTACCTCTCGCATAGGTAAATATTCAAAAAATCTTTATTATGTAGGAGAAGTAGTGGGGGTTGGGCCGAAGGGGATTTCCAACCCACCTCCGGTTTAGCACTGCCCCGGTTCTGTCCCCGCGAGGGCTAGATAGCTCTCGCACATGTGAATTTTCAAACTGTCCATATTATGTTGGTTTTTTCCCTAGCTAGTTACTTCTCCCATACCTATGCGAGTAGAAGACACAATACAACATACCTACATTGTACAAGGTCGTACAAATGGTAAATAATATATTCTAGGTATAGTATATTGTAAAAAACATAAGGTGCTAAAAATCTATAAACGTAAATATTTTCTTATTTATTTTTATGTATTCAGAAAAACTTAAATTGGAAAGCTCTTTATTTACTACAGGTTATTCAAGTAATAATGAATGATATTTATAAACATATGGTATCTTTCATATATCTCATATAACACCTCTTCACTTAATTAGGTTTCCATCGCGAAGAATTACTGTTTTTGTTCTTCTTTCGTAATTGGTCAGCATGTTTCTTCATGGTTCTTCCACCTATATTTACTAACCAAGTGTTACGGCCTATTTGCTTCTCAATTACTCCTGTAGTCCAGGATGAGGGGTTTTTCCCAAAACTCCTAGCCAGAACCTCTTCCCCTGTACTAAATTTTTTAAATACAGTTCTGTCCTTCTCCACCTTCTCTCTTGAATTGTATGGACGTAGTATATCCAATTTGTTCCGTAATTTCCTTCCTAAAAATTTTTCGGCCGGGGTTGTTTTGGTTGCTGGGTGTATCGTAGTTCTGTAGTTCAACAAAAATTTTTGAATTTGTTCCGATAACTTGCCCCCTCTTATAGCATCGCGAATCTTATATATAGCTCTCTTGAATGTACCCACATAACGCTCGACTTGTCCGTTCGATTGAGGATGATAGGTAGGTGTTGTGATATGCTGTACTCCCCACTTCCGACAAAAATCCGCAAATTCCTTTGACGTGAATGTGGTTGCATTGTCTGAAACTAATTTTATGGGCGGGCCATATCTGTAAAATAGTTGATTTAATGCCACAACAGTATTAGTCGTGGTGATCCTCGACATCGAAATTATTTCTATCCATTTAGAACAAGAGTCGACCACTAATAAGAACATTTTATCTTGAAAAGGGCCGGCGAAATCAACGTGAATTCGAGCCCACGCTTCGCTTTCTTCTGGCCAAGAATTCAAATACCTTTCTTGTGGTTCTGCTCGCGCATAGGTATTGCAAGAAGTGCAATTATATACCAGTTCTTCAATGTCTTTACCAAGACCTGGCCACCAAACAGCTTCCCTTGCCCGTGATTTCATGCGTACAATAAATACCATCGTGAACCTCATGAAGACATTGTAACACGTATCTCCGAAACTTGTGCGGGATTACTACCCGAATACCAAACATCACGCATCCTTCGTGAAATGATAAGGCGTTCTTTATCTTAAAATATTCCTTAACTTCAGGATCACCTTCTTTATTCAAATCTGGCCACCCAGATACAATCCACTGTGAAACTAATTTTAGTACTGAGTCGTTATGAGTTTCTTCCGCAATTTCTGAAAATGTTACCGGCATTGAATTTAATGAATCGTTGTTAATAGCCGCAATAATTACGTTCTGGAACCTTTCTTCATCCTTATCGAATTGTACATCTTGAGTTACTGTCAGACGACTTAGTCCATCAACTTTTCCAAAATTTTTCGTAGGCACGTATTCAACAGTAAATGTATAGCATGAAAGTAAAAGTGCCCAACGTTGAATTCTTGCAGACGTCATCGTGGGAATCCCTTTTTTAGAGCCAAAAATTGTGACAAGTGGTCTGTGGTCTGTTTGAAGAATAAAGTTCCTTGCCAGTAGGTATTGTCGGAATTTTTTTACAGCATAAATAATAGCCAGGGCTTCGCGTTCAATTTGTGAATATTTAACTTCAGCCGACGTCAGTGTTTTGGATGCATATGCGATGGGACGCTCAGATCCATCCGAATACCGATGCGATAGGCTACAACCTATTCCGACCGAAGAAGCATCAGCTGCTAAAACTAATGGCAAGTTTGGATCGTAGTGAGCTAATACCTGAGTAGATTTTAGGAATTTTTTAAAAGTTTCGAAAGCAGCATCGCAGTCCTGAGTCCAATTCCAAGGAACTCCTTTGCGGCGTAAACGATTTAGAGGGTTGCAGATTTCAGCAAAGTGTGGAATAAATTTGGAATAGTATGTTATCATTCCAATATACGATTCCAATTTTTTCAAATCGGTAGGTTTTGGCATATCTATAACAGCTTGAACTTTATCCTCCCCAGTGCGGATACCATCAACTGAAATATTGAACCCCAAATAATTTACAGACGCTAAGAAAAACTGACACTTTGCCCGATTCAGCCTGAATCCAAATTCTTTTACACGTTGCAGTACATTTTGTAAATTTCGAAAATGCTCCTCATCGTTTTTACCGGTAACGATTATATCATCTAAAAAAAATCCCACGCCTTTAATTCCACTGAGCATTGTATGCATAACCTTTTGAAAAATAGCTGGAGCTGGAGCGACCCCAAAACATAACCGTTTATATCTGAAAAGTCCTCTAATTGTATTAATCACCAATAATTTTTGAGAATCTTCATCGATTGGAATCGATAGATACGCATCAGTGATATCTAAAACTGTAAATTTTTGCCCTCCGTTTAACTTAGAAAATAGTTCTTCAGCGGTCGGTAAGGGAAAAGTTTGTAATTCTAACGCTTGATTAAGTCCTGTCGAGAAATCTGCACATAACCTAATTTTCCCACCAGGTTTCCTAACAATGACACATGGTGCCGCCCATTGACTGTATTCGATAGGTTCAATTATATTACTTTTTAAAAGCCGATCTATCTCATCATTGACCTTTTCAATTAGTGCATACGGCACGGACCTAGCTTTTTTAAAAACAGGCTTGCTGTTGGGTTTAAAAAATAAATGCGCCACCGCCTTAGAACTGGGTTCGTTTTTTGTTTCAAAAACGCAAGAATATTGTTCCAACATTTTATTTAATTCAAAATTACTACTTTTATTTACATTGGAAATACATGATTTTTTAAGATTTGATCTTTTCCACCATTCACTAATTGGAACGGTATCCAACTGCAACTGCGTTAACCAATCTCTACCTAATAGATCGTTAACTTCATAACCTTTTACTACAAAAACGGTTAGGTTTTTCTTCATTAAAGGTGTCTTGACTTGAACTTCACCTTTTCCTAATATTTCGATCACATGACCAGTATATGAGCAAAATTTATGTTCCGAAGTGCAAAGCTTGAATTCATTAAGATATTTCCAAGATTTTTCTGAAATCACAGTAACTGCACTTCCCGTATCCAGTTGGAACTTAAAATCCTTTCCATTTACGACTAATTCGACAAATATTGGAGAAACCAAATCGTATTTATTCGAAATATTCAAAAGATCTATCGTTTCTATACATGTTGAATCATCTTTACATTCCACAATTTGTATTTTACCTTTACATACTTTTTTAATGTGCCCTTTTCGACCACATTTATGGCATATAAGTTCTTTGAAACGTCAGGTTTTCCGTAAATGTGGCCCCCCGCACGAATAACATTTGTAATTCTCACGTTTTGTTCTTGGAACGACATTTGAAATTTCTTCAACTTCGGGAGATACCCTCAGAACCGAAAACAAAGTTTTTGAATGTTCAACGACCGTCGCAAAATCGTCGTAATCTTTCTCTAACAAGGCTGAACGAATATGGAAATCATCGATCCCCATGACAAACGCCGTGATAAGAGCATCTTGGAAAAAATCAGATGGAAATTCACATTTAAGTGCCTTTTCTTTTACTTTTAGAGCAAATTCTGAAAGGGAATGGCCGGACTGTTTTTGACTGAAGAATTGGACTCGTTCAGACACCTTAATTGGTTTTGAACATAGATTTGTCTTTAACTTTTTGAACAATTCTTCGTACGAAAACGAATTTAAAGAATCCGGTGCACATAATGTTATCAACATTTTTAACGTATTAAGCCGCAATCCACTTATGAACAATTCGCGTTTCCTTTCCTCTGATGTTATACGATTTAACTTTAATTGATTAGTAAACATGACATACCAGACTTCGATGTCATCGCAAGCCACATCCAACTTATCGCAAGACCATTCTCTCTTGCAAAATTGGTCTTCTTCATTTCCTTTGACATCGCTTTTCTTTGGTTTAACCATCCTCGTCGCCACTTTTATGTATTCAGAAAAACTTAAATTGGAAAGCTCTTTATTTACTACAGGTTATTCAAGTAATAATGAATGATATTTATAAACATATGGTATCTTTCATATATCTCATATAACATTTATGTATATTACAATTATATGATATAAACACGTAATTATTTATAATACAAGTATTATATATTATATAATACGAAAAAAGTATAATATTATAAGTAAATACAAAATAAATACAAATATGCATTTATAATGCAGATACAAACACACTATAGTACCAAGAAAAAGTCAAGTAAAAAGTATTATAGAAGTGAAAAAATCGTACAAATATTAACTAAACAAAACTGACGATGATGTTTTCAAATTCATCTGTATTTTTTCTACCAAGACCTTTTTACTTTCACCTGCTCTGAATTACTAATTCAGAGCTTACCTCTGCAATGATAAATTTGATCGGATATCACAGATTATCGCCGAGGACTCTGCCGAAGAATAGTACTTGTACTGCTAAAAAATCCAGTGGGAAAAATGGAAAATGCATTTTCTAAAATACCTATTCGTAAAAGATTTTCTTAGACGGTAATGGCAAGAAGCCATGACCTACCTTCATTCATAGACATTCATAGACCGTATCCTAGTCTGCTTGTACGAATGCGCTGTTGGTTTAGTGTCTATGTAATAGGCTAATGCCTTATTTCCACTTAATTACTTAGTATTCTCTAAATGATGTCTTATCACAAGTTTTTCGAGGATCATAGTGGGTCCTTGAAAAGTGGAAGTGGCGTTGCGCCTAAATATACTGCTTTGATTTTTCCTCAGCAACTCAATTATGAAAAATTTTGGAGGCAAATAGGCAACCTGCTCTGTCCTCTGTATGGTTTTTAAAATATCACTCACTAGTCCAAATAATATTAATCCTTATAAATCAATCTATAAAAATTTATAAACACTATTATTTTTATGGTTGAAGTGATGCCTGGAATTCAACAGATTTATTCTATTACACCTCGGATTTACACCTTTGGACTCTATTATTAACTTGGTGGAATGTGTGAACATAAACAAATATTAAAATGCCACGTTTTAATGTATTGTTTACATTATTATAATACCAATGTTTAGAATTATAATCATGACTTTTGTCCACTTAGCTTAATGCTGCTGGCCTGTTGATATCAATGAATTGATCTGATTTAAGATTAGAGAATATATTAAAACTATTTTAAACAATATTTATCTTTTTCTTTGCCTATCTAATAGATATAACCAATCTTGCCTCTCAACATAACGGGTTTTATTATCAGAACACATGCCAGTGAAATGCATTTTCATGAAAACTCTTCATGTTGAATCTCACATCTATTTAATTTTCTCTGTTGCTAGGCCTCAATCAGATGGTCTCCCAAAGTTCCTGAAAATACCAGTTTCGAAGGTAGCTTTCCATCAAGTCATAAGGTCACCATTGAATACAGTTTCCTGGAATAACTTAGACCTCGGTGCTTCGATCCTCGAAACTCCGCTTACCGAAATCAAATCTTTATAGTATTGGCATTAAAAGAGGTTATGCTTTTAGGCATTAAATGAGGTCTGCCAGTCAGATCATGCTAACTGTATATCTCAGAAAGGGCTACTCTGAATAAAAAATGTTTGGTATAAAATTTGTATACCAATAAAGCCTGTAAAAAGCTCCTTTATTTTAAAATTAGTTCACTCCTGTGTAGAAAAACTAATTAAAACTTGAAATTATTCGTAACCCTGGCATGGTCTTGTAGTTAGCGTTTAGAAACCTCAAAAAAAGTCCAAATTTTAATTAGTTTTTCTACACAGGAGGGAACTAATTTTAAAATAAAGGAGCTTTTTATAGGCTTTGTTGGTATACAAATTTTATACCTAACATTTTTTTATTCAGATTAGCCCTTTCTGAGATATACAGTTAGCATGATCTGACTGGCAGACCTCGTTTAATGCCTAAAAGCATGACCTGTTTTAATGTCAATACTATACAGATTTGATTTCGGTAAGCGGAGTTTCGAGGGTCAAAGCACCGAGGTCTAAGTTATTCCAGGAAACTTAGTATTCAATGGTGACCTTATGACTTGGCGCTACTAGCTATCTTCGAAACTGGTATTTTCAGGAACTTTGGGAGACCATCTGATTGAGGCCCAGTAACAGAGAAAATTAAATAGATGTGAGATTCAACATGAAGTGTTTTTATGAAAATGCATTTCACTGGCTTGTGTTTTGAAAATATAACCTGTTATGTTTAGAGTGAGGCAAGATTGGTTATATCTAATAGATATACAAAGAAAAAGATAAATAATGTTTGAAATAGTTTTTATATATTCTCTAATCTTAAATTAGATCAATTCATTGATATCGAGAGGTCATCAGCATAATTTTTTTGGTAGGTTGTTGGGTATCAAAACAGTTGAAAGAAAAGAATTCAATTCTACAATAGAAGCCCGCAGGGCCAACGCCTTTTGAATTACTTCGGTGGTCTATCGGCATGAATAAAGGCCAATCGCTGGTAGAATAATGGGTGCTGTGTAAGAGCGGGGTGCGCCTCTGCTTCCGAAACAATGCCATTGATTAACCGTCTTCCATAAGAAATTCAAAGTTATTCGTGTGTCAGCAAACAAAAATAGATTTGATAGGTTAATAATGTACTACCAATGTTAATTTAAAATAATTTTATAAACATAAAATTATAATACAAATGATTAGTACTCGAATTAGTACAAAGTTACAAACAGCAACAACCAATGACACAACTGTGACTCAAAGGTTGCCTTATGTTTTGATGTTCAAGGCAAGAATAAGATCTTAGTCCATCGCTTCTTATATTTTGTTCGAAATGGAACAATCAATAAAGGTATAGATCATTCAAACTCTTTTCAATGTAACAGAAATAATCTTCTATACCTTTAGTTCACGTCACCCTAGCCCTCCTTTCATTTTCACTGGACATTCCTCGTGGATGTATTTCTTGCCACCCGGGAATGTTCTCGCGCGACGGAAGGTCTCTTTTTGAATCTGCGCGCCTGTTCCTACTCACAGTTTCTTCCTGCACATGGGGCTTAAGCCGTTCTAGTGGACGATCGTAGGCTTTCCTTTGGGATACATCAAGACCCTATAAATCACATCGTTGATGTGATGCTTCTTTTCCACGTAAAGTGCCTCCCAGTTCTTCTGTAATTTTGGGCATAATATTCGCTTTCTCAGCGGATTTAAGAACCAAACAAGTTCTCCTTCATCTTATCCACCCTGATTGACTCTGCTATCGTTGTCTCCTTATCCGGTCACTGGCTAGTTATTTCTTCTTTTCGAGTCTGATAGACCGATATCGATTTGCCAGGTCTCGCGCTTCCTCCTTTTCATCTCGGGGCAGTGGCGGATCAAAGCCTTAAAACATCCTTTCCCGGTTCTCAGATGTCCGCAAGTTCTTTGCAGACGCCTGCCGAACCACCGAGGCAATTGGCTCTAATGTCCCAATCTTACTGCCCTCCCTAACGGTAATTGGTTAGTCAAGCCTCGAAGAATTTTTTTTTTTGGCTTCAAGACTTGCCAATGCAAATCCTATTTTGCCAAAGCTGGTCATTATTAAACGAAAATATTATTGGATTGGTGAAAAGCTATTGTAAATAAAAATATTTACTGAAAAACTAAGAATAAATGATAAATTAAAAGGAAAATTTTAGAATAAATATTATTAAATGTAATGGGATTTCAATGGTATACCGTCGCAACTTTGCATTTCTTTACAAATATCGCAACTTTTATTTCTTTCAAATATTTGCTCAAATCGTGGGCCCCATCCTTATTAATGTATGTTAAATATCCCGTCGTGTCGTCTACAAAGGGTCTCCCCAAGATTTCGCGTCTCTGTACTTCAAACCTCTTACAGTGAAAAGCGATGTGCCTTGGATCTTCGGGACATTGGCATGTTGGGAAGTTCGCGACCCTGGCTAGAGCCATTATATTTAAGAATTTCGCAGTGCACCCATGGTTTATCCTATCTGCGTCGGCTTTACTAAACCATGACGGTCGGCAATAGGTACAGATAGGGAGAGGTTATAGTGTTATCATTGATAGCTCCTGCTTTCTTGCGATATTGTGTATAAACTCTGGATTTGGTGTGTTAATTAGTTATTTATCGTGTTTTTGTTTGTTCTAGTTCATTCCTTGTTTAGTTCATTATGTTATTTTGTACGTTTTTTGTGTTTTTTCTTTTGTAAATAGTTTGTTAATTGTGTGAGGTTATTAAAACTGTACGTTTTATTTGTTAATCCTTTGGAGGTGACCAGGACCTTTCTCACTGGATTATCATACTTTGTAAAACCTAAGAAAACCTCAGTTTTGTATTCCACTGGACTATTTAGAGGTAAATATTATAACATTTTAATTGAATAGATAGATAGATAGATAGATAAATAGCTTTATTAAATATAAATTTATAATTTCTTTCTTAGACAAAAATAAAAAATAAGCTTTTGTTGACATGGTTAAAAAAAACCGTCTGCCAAGAGTTGTCTATTCATTTTTAAACATTTTTGTATATAATTACAATTCATACACTGTTCATAATTTTTAACTTGTATTGAAATACATATTTACAATTTTTAAAATTTCTTCAAAGATTCTAAAAAATTACAACAATCAGAATAATAATAAAGAAAAAGAAGAGAATAAATGGAAAAGAGAGAGAAAAAAAAAGGTTATAAAACGAATACCAAATAATAAACAATACTTTTTTTCTATTTACTTTACTAATGTTGTTATGTATTATATTGTTGAATCAGGAATGATCTGTATTTATATGCTGTAATATGATATTGGTATAAGCTGTACCAGTCTTCCCCGTTCAATAATCCTATCAATTCGTTGGGACTTAAGATTTTTTTCTTAAAATATTTGACTCTGTATTCTTGTAAAATAGGGCAAACGGCGACATAATGGTATAAATCCTCAATTTCGTTGCGGTTACAAAGGGTACAAAATCTTTGCTCTTCCCGTCTCTTTACGTTATTATTGAGATGAACTAATTGTCCTCGTAATTTAAATATGATTTTGATAAAATTCATTTTATTTGCATCTGATAAGTAATGCCTTTCACCCAAGTCAATATTTAGCCGCTTATACAGTCCATGGAAATTAGATAGTCTTGCTTTTTCCATCATGGCCTCCCTAAAATTATTTTTTAATACATTTAAAATTAAAGAAACTGTTTGGTCTTCTGAATATTCTAATGGGACATTTATTTTATTACACAAATTTAAATTTTCTTCGTGCCAAAAGATTTTCTTTTTTATTATTTCTGCTGCTAAAATTTTTGGAAGCCTCGATTCTGGTAAAGAAAGCACCCTTTGGACATATTTTAGATGTAATTGAATAGTGTAAAAAAATATAGGAACAAAATTAGTTTCCAGATATAAAATATAGTGAGGCGAATTAACTGGAAGGGAAAATAATTTTTTAATAAAAAATATATTTAGTTTCTCTACTTCCTCAAAACTGTGATATCCCCAAACTTGGCAAGCGTAGCATATTATTGATCTTAGAGCAGCATTATAAACATCCAGTTTTTTTGACAGTGGTATTTCATTTTTAATTATCAAGTTGTTGTAAGTTGTATTTATAGCAAATTTTGATATATTTAACTTATCTAAGAAATGTTTTTTTAATGTACAAAGAGGGGTCAAACCTATTCCCAGATAATTATAATAATTAACTATTTCTAAATTGATTCCATCCATTTTCCATTTTTCATTTTTCCCTAATTTTCCCCCATTTCGGAATACCATGATTTTGGTTTTCTGCATGTTGACAGTCAGATTCCATAGATTACAATATTCTGTCACCCGATTTATCATCATCTGAAGAACATTAGGTTCTGGCGCAAGCAAGACAATATCATCTGCGTACATTAAGCAACGTATGTTTAATCCCCCGATTCTGATACCACCTCCAATAAATTCGTAAAAATCATTAATAAAAAGTGAAAACAAAGCGGGTGAGAGCAAACAACCCTGCTTTAATCCAACAGACGTCATAAAAAATCTTGTGACTCCGCCATTAGTCCAAACACAAGACTCAGTACATTTGTATAAACCCTGGATGGCATTTATAAATTTACTGGACATTCCTAACGTATATAATTTATAAAACAAAGCTTTTCGGTCCGGTGAGTCAAAAGCTGCCTTAAAATCAATGAATAAACAATACAATTTATGTCGCTTCTTACTCGTTTGAATTTTAATAATGTTTAACAAATTAAAAATATTGTCAACCGTCGAATATCCCTTCCGAAACCCAGCCTGGCATTCTTGCAATATTTTATTTTCATCCATCCATTGTTCTAATCTTAATAACAACAATCCAGTGAATAACTTAGCTATACTGTCCGAAAAGGATATACCCCTATAATTACTGACTACATTTAAATCACCCTTTTTAAAAAGCGGAAAAATTATTGATTGAGCGAAGCTTTTTGGAATTTTAGAATCTTTATATATTAAATTAAAAAAATTTAAGAGACATTGCAAAAAAACATCTGGGCAACCCTTAAAAAACTCGTACGGAACTCTGTCATATCCTGGTGCTTTTCCATTTTTCGCTTTATGAATAATTCTTTTTAACTCTAATAATTCGAAGTCTCTATCTAGAGTTTGATTAACGTTATGTGGTGGAGCAAACAAAATTTTCGGAGCTAAAACAGACGGATTTAATAAATTATTAAAGTATTCAACCCACTGTTCACTTCTAATCTCCGAACTTCCCACAAATTTCCTATTTTTTATCACATTGACCAGATCCCAGAACCCCTTTGAATCCTTAACAGACTTAAATTTATCAGTAATTCCCATATAAAATTCCCGTTTTTTAACTTTACATAGCTCCTTATATTCTTTATTACTGCTGACATAAAGTTTTCGAATGACATCACACTTACTCTTCCTATACAAATTCAACAAGGCAAATATTTTCTTTCTTACTTTCCTACATTCATAATTAAACCATTTTTCCTTAAATTGATGTTTGTCGTTATCCCTCATACCGAATCTTCCAAGAAAGGACGCATTCTTAATAACCTCTATAAAATAATTAACTGCTTCTTGAGGCTCTTCCGGAACTTCAAAATTAATTGTACTTAGCTTAATTTTGAAATTTTTACAATCACTTTCCGTCCATTTCAGTTTGGGTAATATCGGCAGTGTTCCATCAATTTTTGATACTCCTACTTTCAGTAGTAATTGTAAGGGCATATGATCACTAAAAATTTCTGATTTAATTTGAAAATCTTTAATAAATCGTAGCAATCCAACGGAAACCGCGCAAAGGTCTATAACTGAACTCCCATTTGCCCCTATATATGTTAATTCGCCGTTTTGATCCCCACAAGTCCTTCCGTTCAAGATAATCAAATCCAAATCCGAGCATAATTCGAGAAAATAAATACCTTTGCTATTTGTCACAGTATCTTTTGATTTTCTCGATGAACCGATATTAAATTTATCAAACAATAATTCATCCGGAAGATATTGATTTTCGCCGATTCTAACATTGCAGTCCCCAATCAAAACAATATTGCTATAAAAACACATATCAAATAAATTTCTAATATTTTCAAAATCCTCTTTCCAATTTTCAATAGTAATATAAACCGGTACTATACAAAAACTAATATCACTTCGTCGGTAAACAACTAAATTAATATTTTCGAACATTTGAAAATTAAACCCTTGAGGTAATAAATGCAATTTTATTCCAAATAAGGCTCCACCCCTAGCTCTACCGTACTTAGCCATCTTTGTAGCGCTTACCCAACACAATTCATATCCTTTGAAAAAAATTTCATAATTTTTAAAATCATCTTCAAGTAGAAATGTTTCAAACAGAAAAAAAATATCATATTTGTTAATAAAACTAAAAAAGTCTAACTTATCTATTTTGTTTTTCATTCCCGCTATATTATAACTTAACAGTTTTATCTCACAATTATCGAAACTAATTATATTTTCATTTAAACCTCGGCAGACAAACTCTCCTCAGGAATGTTTATTTACCGCTGACTGCTGTTTGTTGTCCTCTGCTAATCCTCTGCCACTTCGGAGCCGAGCCACCAGCTGCGTTAATTCCACTCCAGTCAGTGTCTCAAGTGTGTGCACGGCCTCAGTGCCTTCGTGAAGCAAACCTTTTGTTTCAGACCACGTAAAGATTTTATCATTAAATAAGAGTATATCTCCCCTTACTTGAATTCTGATGTCCTTATTTCCTGCCTTATTCCTAATTTCTCTTCTTAATGACAGTAACTTCGATTGTTTTAATCTAGTGCTCGGGGTCAAATCTCTATTAATGTTAATTCCCGTATTTTTTAGTTTCTTGCTGTTGTACAATATACTTCTCACATCACCCTTGGTTTGAAATTCCACCATCAGAGGCCTCTTTTTAAATTTTGGAGATCCTAAAAAGTATGTTTCATTAATTTTTATATCTTCTACTCCCAACACATTTTTGCACAGATCTTTAACAGCAATCGGGGCTTCTTTGTCATTTTCAATATTTAATCCTTTAATTATTAAATTTTTTTGACGAAATTTATTTTCTAGATTTTCAATTTTTTGCTTGATTTCCGCATTTTCTCTTCGAACGATTATCATCTCCTCTTTGAGCCTTATATTTTCCTCGGCATACTCTTTTATCTTTTTCTCTAGCTCAATTATATCCAATTTAGTGGCCAGATTATCGAACTTTTCATTTAACTTGCGATCCAGTAAATCAGAAATTTCACTTAAGAAGCTAGTTGAAGTGCCGTCCATTTTACGTGAATCAGATATCTTAAACTTTGATCTTTTTAACTCCTTTTCATGTATATTAAATTCTGGTGAAGATTTACTCCTAGTTCTTTTATTTTTTGGTGTAAAAAACTGTGTTATGGAGTTTTTTTCGTCTATAGGCATTAATATTTAAAAGTATATTGCAAATATTGGTAGGTTACAAAATATTGCTCACCTTGGAATAGTCTAAAAAATAATTTCTTGTTTAAACTAACTAATTGTCTTTCCAAATCAATTCTTAAAACCTCTAAAAAACTAAATGAAGTTCACAAACAGTTTTTTTGGTAAATTTCTAAACTTTAAAACCCTAAACACAAAACACTTTCTGAAGCTGGACACAAATTCGACCGTTCTCTATGGCGGTTCAAAGACAACTCCCATTTTAATTGAATATTTAGGTTATTTTTTTAATTATTAAACCTTACTAAAACATGGCCAATGTCATAAATGATACTGAAATGGAAGATGAGTGTTCTCAGAAGGGTAACAAACGGAATCGCGCTAAGCGTGCGAGAAAAGGTTCTCCTGAGTTGGAGGAAAGTTCAGAGGAGACAGGATCTACCAGTCTACTCAGCTCTGCCCACAAAATTCAGGAGAATATCAGGGTTTATGTTCAAAGGGCCGATAAAGGGCTCAATATCAAGGTTCAAAATTACATCAACGGTAAAATTCAATCTTTAATTGATATCGTTGAAACACTTGAAGACAAGTTTAAACTGGTCCAGACTTCTGACGACTTACCAGCCTTGATTCAGAAATCAGTTCAAGAATCCATTAAGTCCCGTAGTATGCAAGAGTTGATTACTCGGCTGGTAGAGGAGGAAACCGTGCCTAAGGTTATTGAGAGCCTTTCGGCAGTTAGTGAAAAATCTTTACGTCCTTCAAGTGATCCGGAACAGGCAACTGTAGGGGAGGTAGGCCCAGCCGAACCCCCTGCATCTACTGAATCCTATAAAGTAGTGCTAAGTAAGCGAGCTCTAAGGAAAGCTAAAGCTGCTTGCAAGACATCGAATGATTTGAATAATCTAAGTGAGCCCACGGGATTTGTCACTCCTAACATACACCAGCACAGTAAAAAAAAGAAGACAATGGTTGACTTTGTAAAATCCCTACCATTAAAACCGGCAGAATTGAGTAACCCTAAACCTACATTCCTCACCATAAGTGGGAAAGGCAAGAGTCCCGTAGAAATCATTAATGGGCTTCCGTCTCCGGTGGAAATTGGGGTTAATGCTTCCATTGTTCGGGCTACCAAAGGAGGAAATGTACTGGTTAGAATGGAAGATAGCTCCCATGCAACAAAAATCATCCAGTGGAAAGGGTTGCAAGACAAAGGTTTAGAGGCTCAGCTTGCCCTAAAGAGGAAACCGAGAATGGAGGTAAAGGGCGTACCAAATTCATGGACAGTAGAAGAATTAGTTATGTTCTTAAGAACAAAACTGATTGAAAAATCAATACCCCCTCCACTGGTAAATGAAGGACTCCGACCACTGTTTTCCTCATCAGCCAGGAATGGTATAACTAAGAACTGGGTGATCGAAGTCCACCCAACCATTCGATATGAATTATTAGAGATGTCAAGCTTAAATGGAGGGTGGTGGTCAATGACCTTTCACGACAACCTTGATGCCCCTCGTTGTACAAGATGCCAGGACTACGGGCACTCTAAGGCCACATGTACATCTCAAGCAGTGGTCTGCATCTGGTGTGCTGCTAGTGGGCATGTACTTAAGGAGTGTCCGAAAAAAAGTGCACAGATTGGACCGACTTGTATAAACTGCGTGCGGGCAAAAGCCCACCCCAGTCAAACAAAACATAAGTCCGGTTCCCGGGAATGTCCTGTGCACCTTACCTGGTCAAAGAATATGGCAAAAAGAACTTCTTATGAATAGAATCTCCATATTACAGCTCAAAATGGGCCCAGGCGGCGTATTGTTGCTGAAGAGTTACGGGCACTCTCGCAACGCTATGATATAATGGCACTTCAAGAGCCTACCTGCCGCGGGAACAAGGTCACGGGGTTTGGTCTCACGTCAAGAGTTTTAGCTGTAGGCAGTGGAGAGAGGAGGCCCAGGGCTGCTATAGTAGTTAATAACCCTAACCTCGACGTGATGTATCTAGAGCAGTATTCCATGGCAGATTGTGTAGCATGTTGCATCAAATGGGGTAATGTAAATTTGGTCCTAGTTTCATCATACCTTGCGGATGGAAACAACATTGATGATGACATCTACGCCATGGAAATGATCACGGCTCGTAACAGAAACGTGATCATCTGCTCGGATACAAACTCCTGGAACACGGTCTGGGGATCCAATCGAACTAATAGAAGGGGCGTTCAGCTCGGCGAATTTATCGCAAGGAGCCAGCTAGTCGTGATGAATGATCCATCAACCATACCCACATTCTCTAGTGCGAGAGGTGAGAGTTGGATCGATGTGACGTTGGTTTCCCCGGTACTAGCTGCACGTATTATCGATTGGACCCTCCGATCTGAGACGAGTTCCGACCACCACGCGATAGCCTTTATGCTATCTCAAAGTATAGAAAGTTCCCGCAGCGTCGAAAAGGGTTACGCAACTCGAAGAGGAAATTGGAACGCCTTTAGATCATCGCTGGAGGGAAAAGTGGTCGATGATGAATGGGATGCGGCGGAGACTGACCAGACAGATGATCTGGATTATAGAGTGTCCAGGATCACAGAGATCATCCGTGACGCCGCTGAAGAGTCCCTCCAGCATCGAAAGGCGAGAGCTCGACCTGTCCCATGGTGGACGCCGGCCTTAACCGTCATGAAGAGAGAGCTCTACAAGGCCCGGCGGTCGTACCAAAGGTGTAGTTGTTATGAGAGGCGCACTACACTTCTTTGCGAGTATAAGTCCAAGGCCAAGGCATATCGAAACGAGGTGCGTTTACAAAAGCGGAAGTCTTGGGACGAGTTTATAGTTCAGGAGTCATCCAGAGATCCATGGGGTATTCCATACAGAGTGGCCCTGGGTAAATTCAAGCCACAGCAGGTAATTGCCGCATTGAAGCGTGGAGAAGCCCAGGCAACCACTCTAGAGGAGGCGGCGAAGATGTTCCTCAGAGAGACCTACCCCAAGGATGACCCGTCTCAAGACAACGAAGATGAGAATTTCATAAGACGCACTACGATATGCCCTCCTGGAACGGACTTGTGCCCACACTGGGACATATGGGATCTCTTTGCTGCCGTGGACAAGCAAGAAACTGGTCGGGATCCAGGCTTAGATGGGATTGACGCGGCAATTCTGAGGAACAGTATCCCTTACATAGAAGAAAGGCTGTTAGCGATGTTCAACGATTGCTTGGATAGGGGATACTTTCCCAAACGCTGGAAAATTGCTGACATCAAACTCCTGTACAAGGGAGGGGACAGGGACAAGCAATTAGCCAAGTCTTATAGACCTATATGTCTCCTCCCTGTATTGAGTAAAGTATTCGAACATCTCTGTTAACTGTTCATAGAATGAGGATTACAAAACAAAAGTAATCGAAACACATAAGCATCTATTTCACCTGTATTTTATAAACTTCCAGCACTGTTACCTCACATCTACAAAGGTGACTAGATCACAAGTTAACATCTTTTTTTTTTTTTTTTTTTTTTTTTTTTTTTACATGGACTTTTTAACCTTAAAACATATGATTCTTTTATTACATGAGTTTCCTGTAATAAAAATTTCTAAGGTTTACAATAAATGAGTATTTCATTACATAAAAATCCTGTAAAACAACTGCAACTCAATAGGTATTTTAATACTTCAACTCAATAGGTATTTTAATACATAAACGCTTACAACTATCTCAAGTATAATCGGAATGACTGAATCTTTTAGGGGGTTTAATAGTCCTAGCAGATGATCTGGTAATATTTTTTTCTATTACAATGTCTTCTTCGTTTTGATTGCTAGTCTTACTTGGTAACATTATGTGTTCCCTAGTTCTCTTAAATAATTTTCCATCATTATTTTCTATTATATATTGTCTAGGACACTCACTTTCTTTTACTACTCTACCAGGTAACCAGGGCTTATCTGTTGTCATTTTAAATTTTACATTATCTCCAGGTGTTAAATTTATCAAATTTTTATTATAATGTTTAGATACATTTTGTTGATAAGTTTTTATACATTCTTTGTATTTTTGTTTATTTATTAATTTTGGTTGCAATAAACTTTTAGAGATAGGTAATTTTTCTCTTAGTCTTCTGGACATTAATAACTGTGCAGGTGACACATTACTGATTTTACTAGCTGTATTGCGAAAATTTAAGAGGGCTAAGTAAGGGTCATCACCTGAGTGAGAACATTTAGCTAACATTTGTTTTAGGGTTCTTATATGTCTTTCAACTAGACCATTTGATTTGTGGTGGTAAGGGCTTGTTACCGTATGCGTTATGTCCCAACTTTTAAAAAAATTATTCAATTCTTTTGAGGTCCAAGGGGGACCACCATCTGTAACAAGCTCTTTACAAATCCCGTGTCGTGCCATAATTGACTTTAGATGTTTAATTACACATTGAGAATTAAATTTGTTTCCTTTTAGTAAGCAAACTTCTGGAAATTTAGAATAATAATCTACAACCAAGAGATACACCTTTTTGTCAAAATAAAAAAAATCTGCTCCACATTTTTCCCAAGGGTAATCACCTATTTCATGATGGATTATTGGTAGCTTAGAATTATTTCTTTGAAAAGTTTGACAAGTTTCACAAGATTGTGTTAAATTTTTTATATCAGTATAAATATTAGGCCAAAATACTAAATTTCTAGCTCTTTGAATACACCTATCTTCCCCAAAATGACCTTCATGAATTATAGTTAGAATTTTTGATCTTAATGATCTAGGTATTATTACACTTGAATTACGAAACAATAATCCATTTGTGCTATGCAAATCTTGTTGAAATTTAAAATAGGGTTGTATCTCTGAAAAGACACTCGAGATTTTTTCAGGCCACCCATCCAAAATATATTTAAGTAGGGTTTGACTAACTTGATCTTTTCTAGTTTCTTCCTTGATTTCCTCTAGTCTACATTCAGAAATAGCCAGGTTGTTGCAAATTAAATTAATGTGCAAATTTACATCATTATCAATATCTTTTAATATATTTTTATCATGATAGTTTGAAGTCCTTGATAAGGTATCTGCAATAGACATAAATTTACCTGGTACATAGGTTACGTTCAGTGAATATTTTTGTAATTTGCACTACAGGTGGTAACTGATGCAATGGTTTTTTAAATAAAGAAATTAAGGGTTTATGGTTAGTTTCGACATTAACCATTCTACCATACACATATTGATGAAATTTGACACATCCATAATAGATGGCTAGACACTCCTTATGTATTATAGGATAGTTTGTTTGATAACAGTTTAATGTAGTTGAAGCAAAGGCAATAGGGTTTTTGTCATGCAATATAACTGCACCAATTGCATCATTACTACTATCAGTTGAAAGCGTTAGGGGTTTGTTTGTGTCATAGTACACTAAGACTGGTGTTGAAGTGATTAAATGTTTTAATCTATTAAATGATTTCTCGTGATTTTCATCCCAATTATATTTATTTTATTTTTTTAACAGTTGTCTTAAGTTGCTTGTTTCAGATGAAAGATTGGGAATGAATGGTCCAAGGAAATTAACCATTCCCAAAAATCTCTGGAATTCTTTTACTG
Source organism: Aelia acuminata (assembly GCA_911387785.2). NCBI lineage: Eukaryota > Metazoa > Arthropoda > Insecta > Hemiptera > Pentatomidae > Aelia > Aelia acuminata. The sequence goes on along the minus strand of OU426978.1, from coordinate 107,530,375 downwards.
ATTTAGGGGGTGTTATGTTAATAATTGCAGAAACCTTATCAGGGTCTGGTTTTATACCGTCTTTGTCAAAAATCATACCTAAATATTTTACACTATTTAGTTCAAATTTTGATTTACTTTTTATTGAATTTAAGACCTATTTCACGAGCTTTATTCAGAACTTCCTTAAGAATTTTGTCATGATTTTCCTTCGAATTTGCAAATATTAAAAAATCATCTTGGTATATTAGCAAACCTTTTATATGCGAAAAATTGTCTTCCATTTTAGCTTGAAAAATTTCTGATGCACTATTAATACCATACGGTAATCTAAGAAATCGAAATCTACCTATAGGTGTGTTAAAGGTTGTTAAGAGAGAACTTTCATAATCTAATTCTAGAGACCAGTATGCCGAAGTGGCATCTAGGATTGAGAAGATTTTTGCTTTGCTTTCACCGATTTTTGTTTTTATGTAATCTATATTTGGCATTGGATATCTTGGTCTTATGATTGCTTTATTTAAATTTCTTGGATCAAGGCATACCCTAAGTTGACCACTAGGTTTTTTTACAAGAACTACCGAATTTACCCATTTAGTTGGTTCATTTACTTTACAGATTACACCTAAGGATTCCATTCTCTTTAATTCTGCTATGAAAGGATTGCATAGACTAAATGGAATTTTTCTCATCGGGTCTATGACTGGTTTTATTTTATCATCTGTGTGTAAATGTATTAAATCTTTAATGTGTCCTAATCCTTCAAATATGTCATTAAAAAATTCTGGACTATTCACTTTTTTAGGACTTTTGGTTACTGTGTGAATATTTATAGTGATAAAGTTGAGATCTAGACAAGCCTTTCGGCCAATTATAGTATGTTTAGTTAAATCTGTTATAAAAAATTCCAGTTTTGCACCATTTTTAAAATTATTACCATAATAGCAATCAAGGCTTACTTTGCCTATTATGGGCACCTCATGATCTGTAAATGATGTTACATATGGCCTTGTTAATATAACATTATTATTTACCTTTAATGAATTGAACGTACTGATGCTCATGACATTAACATTCGCACCCGTATCTAATTCACACTGAATTATTTTATTATTAATTTTCATAGAAATCAGTATTGGGTTTTCTAGTTTGGATTCAATTTTGCCAATAAAAAATTCAGTATCGTTATCTGCGATTGCAGTATTATGAGCATCAGACGTTATAGTCTCAACTTTATATTTATTGTCTGGTATGTTCCTATTTTTATTACTTGACATTTTACACATTTTTGAAAAATGATTGAACCTATTACAATTGAAACACTTAGAGCCAAATGCAGGGCAGTTCCGAATTGCATGAGACCTGCCACAACGATTGCAAGTTTTTACCTGATGTTGAGTTTTCTTCGTGTATTCCATTTTTTGACCTTTTGTGATCTTCTGTACGAGATGGTGATGATCTTGTTCTTTGTTTAGGTTTTCATTGATATCCTGTATTTCTTGCCGGCTGTACTCCATCCGTGAGGCGATCTGAATAGCTTTGTCTAAGGTGATATTTTCATCTTCAAGAAGTCTCTCTTTTATTGTTGTGTATTTTGGATCCAACCCCACTATCAGCAAGTCTCGGACAATTGACAGCTGCAAGTCTCCCAGTTCACAAGAAGAAGAGAGGTTTTTTAGAGCAACAACAAAATCTTGAATAGATTCACTAGGTGCCTGTTTTCTTGAGAATAACTTGTATCTTTCCATTGCAAGATGTTTCTTTGGTTCAAAATGCAACTTGAAAAGTTTAACCAAGCCGTCATAGGTATTAGGTTTAGCCGTGAATGACTTGTAAATCCGCCTACCTTCATTACCTAGGCTAAAGAGGAAAAGGTTAATTTTGCGCTCATCAACCTCTTTATAAAGGTTCGATGCCTTTAAATATATTTCATAATTAAAAAGCCATTCCTCCCATTCCTCTCTTCCTGCTTCACTCGGCAGTGGTTCAATTTGTGCCGTGAAGCAACGAGACGTTGACGGTCCCGGTGCTGTCATTTTCTTTTCTTCGTGGCTATTGGGCATCTTCGTGTTTTATTTCTGACACCATGTTAACTGTTCATAGAATGAGGATTACAAAACAAAAGTAATCGCAACACATAAGCATCTATTTCACCTGTATTTTATAAACTTCCAGCACTGTTACCTCACATCTACAAAGGTGACTAGATCACAAGTTAACAATCTCTTGTTGACGAGCCTGCAACCAGTCTTCTCAAGAGCGAGTCATCCACGGCAGTATGGATTTACCAAAGGAAGGGGAACTACCGACGCTCTGCTGAGAGTGCGTCGTGATGTTGAAGAGAAGGCAGAGAAGTATGTCATGCTTCTCCTATTTGACATTTCCTCTGCCTTCGATAGTGTTTGGTGGCCGAGCGTACTCCAGCAGTTGCAAAAGTACGATACTCCCAGCAACTTGTATGAACTCCTGAGGAGTTACCTCCAGGAACGAACCCTCAAGATACGGGGTACCTTTTTCGAGGTGGAAGAACCCATGGAGAGGGGTTGTCCGCAGGGTTCTGTTCTTGGTCCAGCCCTGTGAAAACTAGTCTTTGACGAGTTGCTGGGAGTGCTGGAAGAGGAGCAGTTCCCCTCCACGGCCTATGTTGATGATTTAGCCGTCGTGGTAGCCTCGAATAGCAGGGTACGGTTGAAAGAAGAAGCCGAACGTTGCGCCAACCTGATAGGAGAATGGTGCGAGAGGAAGAAGTTGAGAATGGCGGGGCCCAAGACACAGGCCATCCTCCTGAGAGAAAAGACAGGTAGGGCTCATCCTATAACAATGGTCATACAAGGAACTCCAATACGCACGAGTGAGGAAGTCACCTACCTTGGAATCAGAGTTGGGAGGAATTTCAACGTGACGCCTCACTTGGACCATTTGAGAAGTAGGGTGAGCCTTACCCTTAATGGTCTCAGTCGCATCGGGGGCGCCTTTTGGGGTCTAAGGTATCCAGCATCCTTGGCTATTTATAGAGGAGTAGTTCTTGGGATACTGAGATATGCGTCCCCGGCATGGAACAGGAACCTCTCGCACAGACAGAAGAGCAGGTTGGTGACGATCCAACGAATGGCCCTGCTACGAGTTACTAGGTCGTATAAATCAGTGTCTCATGAGGCGGTGCAAGTCTTGGGAGGAGCTATTCCTCTCGACCTCCTCCTAAGAGAAGACATGTTTCGTTACAAACTAAAACGAGATGGCTTGGCGGATCTACGAGCGGATATGTGAAGACCCCAGCAGATGGAAGAAGATCCTCCGGGAGGACACAATAAAAGAATGGAATCGGCGGTGGGTGACGACACCGAATGGGGCCACACTGAGGAAGTATTTCCCCACCGTCGGATCGCGCCTAGAAAAGACTTGGGTCCTCCCGGACTATTGGGTCTCACAAATTCTTACGGGGCATGGGGGATTTAGAGCGAAACTTTTCAAACACGGCAAAAACATCGACCACCTATGCCCCAGTTGTGGAGTACCAGAAACCGCCGAGCACATTGTCGTCGTTTGCACCGCCTATGAGACACTAAGGGTCAAACTGCTGAGGGAGAGTGGGCTCTACACTCTGTCCGAGAGGGACTTCCCTCAGCTCATGACCAAGGAAAATTACCCGCACTTCAAAACTTTTGTATGCGGATGGAAGGAAGCCGTGGGTCTAACCCACTTTGCCATGGGTAGAAGAGAGAAAGCTCCTGGGAGGCCGCCGGGCAGAGGAGGCGAAGAAGAGGAAGGGAGAGATTAATCAAAAGAAGAAAAAAAAAAATCAGTGAAAACTGTATAATGATGTACTTGCAGCAGTGGTATGTTATGCAGGCATGCATATCATATCACTGTTGCAAAAACCCGTATTACCCTAGAGGTACGGTAGGGTCGAATAAATAAATAAATAAATAAATAAAAACCATGACGGTCAAGATAGAAAGCGAGAGCCTCAAACCACGGGATTAAGTTATGTACCGCTTAATGGTCCCTACCTTTAGATGCAGATTCCCAGTCATAAAAACGTTGCCAATCTTCGATTACATTTTGCTTTATTGCCCTTATTAGGTCCGATAATGCGAGTCTGGCATTAATCCGGTGCAGCTGGTTTTGATTGGCAGATCTATCCGCCATCTCATTACCCGACAGTTCCACATTTCCCGGAACCCACTGTATGGAGTAATTATTATTCGCTTTACTTAACAGAGCTATGATTTTGTAGGAAATATATGTTTTGGCGATTTTCAGATGTATTAATTCTAAGTATTTGCATGCAGCTGCTGAGTCTGTGAGAATTACTTATTTTTTGGCTGGCGTATGTTCTCTCGGATTATATGATGACATTAAATATGGCAAAGAGTTCGGCACTAAAAATTCTGATTTTGTTTGGTAGTGAGAAGGTGAATTTTTAATTCTTTTGGGCGCCAAAAACGGCTATAGAGGTGCGGTTATTTGTTTTTTATGCATCTGAATACTTTGGAGGTTATTAGGGTATAGTTCAGTTATTGTCCAAAGTGTTAGCTGTTTTAAGCAGTGCGGTGAGTACAAGCTTTTCTTCTCGATTTTTCCAATCAGATTAGAACTACTATTGATTTGTATTAAAGATTTAGGAGTGGGAATAGTATATTCCAGAGGGGATTCAGAGATGTAATATAATGTAGATCAGAGATGTAATATATCGTTAGAAAACTTAGAATTTAAGAGATAATAATATATATCTTATAAAGTGTTAAAATGTGTCTGAAAAAAAATATTGGCGTATCAAGAAAATAACACATTCAGATTATTTGACAGAAGAGAAACTATTAACTTCCAAGGTACTATTCGCAACTTAATACTAAATAAAAACATAAAAGCTACAAACAGACTACTTATTTCGTTTTACAATGAAGAACAAAGAGAACTGTTTAGGAATGCTCGATGCGCCTTTCCTAACTTTTCATTATTAATTAGGAAAGGCGTACTGCGCATGTGAAAAAAGTTGTCAACGGAGCTATTGATTTAAATAAAGCATTAATTAATATCCCTGCCTGAAAAGATAATATATCGCCGAATTTTTTTGAAAAATACTCAAGCGTTCAAAATTGAAAATTTAGTTCCAAGCTTAGTTCGTTGTTATGAACCCTTTTTCCTGATTTTATTTACGATATATCGTCAAAAATTATGATCGTTCAGTCCAAAATTCTATCATTATTTCTATAATCTCCTAAAAAAAAAAATATAAAACAGTTCAAACGAATCCGAATAGGAAAGTACCAGGTTCTATTAATAATCCATCATTTTTGGTACAACATTGTTTGAATTACTGACCTCACTTTCCAATAAATAAAAAAATTAGGAAGTTTAGTGATCCCTCTCTGGTTGCACTTAAGTATGCTATTTTCAAAAAATTCTATTGAATTTAAAAAAAATCTAAAAATGTCTATATTTAGTCTAAGTGTGGTAAGTGAAAGTTTGATGCGCGCACCGGCCTGATATTTTTTTAAGTTCTTTCGTTCGCCATTGAGGCCGTATCTAACAATCGTTCGAACCGTTTTTGATTTTAGTTACATTTTTAAAGAACCTAATTAATGAATAAAATAAAACTCTGTCGCTAATGTTAAATAATCTATATTTATTTACAAACCGCAAATCTGAGAGATACTCGGTTATTTGACTAAGGGAACAAGATGTAAGCAGTATAGGCCAAAGTTGATTTTTTCACTAGTTTTATTTTCCTTTCTTTATAATATATTATTATATAATATATGGAACATTATTATTATTATTATTATTATTATTATTTATGTTCCATGTAGTATTTTTGAAACATTGCATTATTATATTACCAATAATATGTTTGAAATGAGAAAATTAAACAAATTCTATCTATCTATTTACATTCATATATAGGTAAGTGAATGTAATAATAAACACACACAGGAAAAAATAAACTGCTATTTTATGTAAAAGGTTTTTATCACTGTAAAAATTGTTTCACTGTAAGGCTGCTTTTTTGGACTGTCACACGTAAAATAAAAACATACTATAAACCAAGATAGTGGTTAAACGAGGTGATCACTATGCAGTCATCAGCTGTTTTTAGTATCAAGATGGGTCCATTGTTATGTGAACTCAATACTAGTTTCTAGTTTGTTATGTGAACTCAATACTAGTTTCTAGTTACGTATCCACTCATCCCATGGTGAAATTCTTTCTTGTTATAATTAATTCACCATCGCGGTCGATTTCTATGGAATTGCTGAGCCAGGAATAGAATAGAAAATCAACATGTAAAGAGCATAAATATTAGGCGATAAAAAACAACCAGGTCCGAATCCAATGACCTTCCACTTTTTATGGAAAAAAAGGGATAATAACAATTGTGTACAAAGTTGTATTCGCTTACTATGCCCTTAACAATTTTTTAATGCATCTAACAGGCATAACATATTATACCGCCTTTTCCAGCATCTTAAAACATCATTGATTCAGAATCAATGGAGATGATTACATTAAAGTGAATAAATTCGCTTAATCATTAAATAACTATTAAAAATTCAGAAACCTAAATTATTCGATTTAATTCAATTTCTGAAAGATAATTTGCCATTAAAGTCCTTTTTGTCATCAACTATTTTACGTCAGAGTTTTAGGAAAAAAAGGTCGGTTTTTGGACAGTATTTCATGCCTCAGTCGCAACAAAGAATTTTAGTTTTAGATTAGTTTAATTTGCCTGTACGAGAAATTGTTTGTTGTCGATATTGACCTGAGGAAGGTATTGTTTGATAAGCAAATGTTATATCTTCTGATTTTTCTTGAGTAAGTCCAAATTTCATAGTTCAAACCTCCTGTAATTAATGCAAGCAGCTAATTTTTCTACGCCATAAGTTAAGTAAGTAAAAAATTTTAATTAACTTCTGTTCGTAAATTACATGGTTGGAGAGGCACGTATGGCTCCAAGTTTTTATTTTCACTTACCTATATATGAAATATATAGTAAGGGAAAGTTTTGTGATCGTCAAAAATTTTGACTTCCGGTTTTCAACGGAAATACACGTTTTGGGGTACCCTGAGTCCAAACAACCAAGTCCCGCAGAATGGTGTGTATGCGTGTGTATATAAAAAAGAAAAAAATGCGTCTGCAAGGGGGAACATAGAAGAAAAACTACCAATTAAATAAAGTCATTCATTTTCTACATTTATTAATCATTATATTAACACTTATTTTAACTTTTAAATATCAACAAGGTTTATTTCAACTGTTAATTGAGCCTTGTAAGGTCACAATAACTTGACCCTTTCGAGAATTTTACCAGCTTGCCGCCCCTAGACTAAATCCTGCGGATGCCAGGGTGGGTGTCAGTAAGTTTTTAGATTTATTGAATTTTTTATAGTATCAAAGGAAATGGGTGCCAATCATGACTCCCTTACCTCAACATATCGCACGCGTAATACACAAATTTTAGCTTCTTATTAGTTATTACCGTGTTTTTTTTTTTTAACTTTTGAGGTCCAGTTAGTATAATGTTTGTTATTCTCTGTAAGTTCGGAACTTATTATAATTGCAAATCTTGACAGTTGTCGGTGCTTTTCATTTTTCACCTTAGAAATAAACTGATTTAGTTAAGTCAAAGAGACCTGACATTTTTTTTTTTTGGGACCACGCCGGGCCCCAAGCCAGACCTGATTTATTAACTGTTTTTTCGTTGTATTGTGAAAATGTATCGATGGAAGTTTATTTATTTTCCACAATAAATTAACGTAATTGTTTAAACTTGAATTTTTTCATGTTTACAATACTTTTCTTTACGATATATTTCACAAACGTAAGTAAAATTAAACATACATTTCCTATATCCTCCAGATACATAAAATAAAAGATGCATTATTTGATTTTAAATCGCCTGAAACGTAAATCGAATTTATGAAGCTTAAACAAATTATGTAAATAGTTTCACCTGTGTTGTAGAGGTTAGCATATCCAACTACTATACAGAAGGTCGCGGGTTCGTAGCCCTCCTAGTATTTGTGGCCCTAGGATTTTTTAAAGGGAGTACAAAGTCCTTGGCTATGCCGGATGGGACGTAAAACGGATTTCCCGAGCCTGTACAATATATCAGGTACCTACTCAATAAAGATCCCTATCCTAATTTTACCTGGAATATGTAAATAAGAATAAATCAGGTCCTTTACCTATTTCATAACATTGTGGATGATCAATGATATTATATTAGTACCTATATTACATGAATTGGACTTATATAGTACTAGTAGACAACAATTGCTAAACATGTAATATCTATTTTTATCTATGAATTAATAGCTATAGATTTGTTATTTCGATAATTTATGTTTGTTGGACAGCCTTTGTGAATGATATGAGACCATTTATTAGTTCCTATAATTTACAATTTTCTGCAAGGTTGATTTCTGCTGAAGATTCAATTTAGTGTGAAATTATTTTTAATGAATAATTTTCAACTGAATTAGTCTAATGACAACATTTTAGTCATTACACTATATTTTCTTTTCTTTTTGTTACTTACGGCAAAAACCAATGAATATCGATCTAATGCAAGTTAAATTGATCGATCTTTAAGTTCGATTTAAGTTACTAACATATTCGATAGACAAACCTGAGAATCGTGATATTTGAATGAATTAATGGTGTAGACGTTCTCAAATTATTACTCACAGCTCAAAATTAAAGTTGAATAGTATGCCGTTGTAATCATTAATACTCACTGTTATAGACACTATTCGAAAGCGCAGGTAAGGATAATCCTGTCGTGAGAAAGAAGATAGTAAACTTAAGATGGGTGGCCATGGCATCCGTTTCTGATTCTAGCAGGGACTGCCGGCCGATCCCTCCGCTCCCAACCTTCGGCACCGCCTACTATCGATACATCGCTCGCCCGACATCGAATTGCCGCTCCCCAAGGCTCCCTCTTTTCCATCAGTCGCCAGTCCCTTCTCAGTTTACACTAGTACTTTTTCTTCGTTGCAGATTTAATGACAAAATGCTACCATCTTTTTGCATTCTATGATAATTATTAGTTCCTTATTTATTTTTAGTATCAAGAATAAAGAGAATTATTATGTTGTTAAAAGAATTTCTGTTGGTTATATACAATTTATGATAATCGTGTTGTATTATTACATGCTACATTATATAATTCCTATGTATTACAAGTTTTGCTTACTCCATATGTTCCATATTTTTTTTTACGCATTGGTAGTCTGATGGCGCAGGCTTTAGAAGTGTAGGAACGTCAATGTATATACTAAAACAATTAATTCTGTAAGTATAATTTTTAATGTATTTTAAAAAAATTAAATACTATATGCAAAACTTACATATTTTGCTGAAACGCGGTTCCTGTATGTGTGTGTTTGTATTTTTTAAACCACTTACACCTAATTTCACTTATAAAATTTATTCTACAAAAAGTGTATTTAAAACATTGTTAATAAGATACCATATATGGGTTCTCTTTTATGCGTATTCTTCCCTATTCTCCCCCTGAATCCGGATATGATTTGGCAGCAAATATGCCGAGGTATTTATCGTTTTTGATGGTTTGGATGTTCCGATTCCAATGAGACCATTCTCATGACGATGCTGTCAACAGATAAAAAGTTATATAAGATTGTTGTTGAAAAAAAAAAAGAAAAAAAGAGATTTGCCGATGTCACAGCTAACAAAATTATTATTAAATTACACATACAATCATAAATAAGTGGAAATCGGATTTTAATTTTAAATAAGGACCAAATATGTAGGTAGGCTTTAATTTAAATCTGGAACTAAGTATGAAAAATTCTTTACATAATAATTAGAAGACTTACATGAAATTGATTAAATACATGTTATGAATTAAGGAGGCGGATATATGGAAGAAGAAGAAGAAGAAAAGTAATTTTTATTCTGGGACATTTAGTCCCCTAAGAATAACAAACATGAACAAAATTAATAGCCTAGGTACAAAATACCTTAATTAATAGGTAGACACAAAAAAGAAAAGCAATATAATAAAGATAACAAAGACAGAATATTGAAAGAAAAAAATGTAAGATAAACATTTCGATGTAGAGTACAAAACTTTGGTCAGCTTTTGAGCTTAAGAGATATAATAAAAATCAAATAGATATATCCTTAATACTGTTTTCACTATTTACATATTTATGTAGCCATCGGGGATTGGAGAATTAGAAGGTGATGAAATAGTAGGGTTTTGAAGGATTTGAGGGATGAAGTTTTCCGGATAGAGACAGGTAATGAATTCCAGAAGGTGGCAGCACGGATGATAAAGAATTTTGTAAAGGAGGCAGATCGGTAAAAAGGGATATACAGGTTAGAGACAGGTTAGAGGTATGGGATCTGGTATTTAGAGAATGTATAGAGGAGCAGGGTTTGAACAAACTGAGGATATAAGGAGGTTTCTTGGTTCTGAAGGCTTGGAAAAGATATACACATAGGAAGTATTGCCGTCGGAAAACTGGGTAGAGCCACTTCAATTCTGCATACCAACTGGAGACGTGGGAGCGCCTGGGGACACCGAAAATAAATCTAATGAAACAATTCATTAGTCTCTTCAACCTCATTTCATGCATGCCAGACAGTCCCCCGTATACAAGGCAGCCATAGTCAAAATGGGGAAATATAAGAGAGGAAACTAGGAGTTGACGGGTTTTTGGACAAGCAATCACGTGATCTAAGGAACTGTTTGAGGATAGCTATGGATTTTCTGGTGATTTCGGAAATATGATTACTCCCCGACAAGTGCTGGTCAAAGACCACCCCAAGGTTTCTGACATAGGATTGGAGCTGAATGGTTTGGTTATTAACACGGAGTAAGGGGTAGTAGGGAAGCGAATTAAGAAGATGCCTGGAGCCAATTAGGATTGTCATAGTTTTTTGTACATTCAGTCTTAACTCATCTATAGAGGATTGAAGTTCCTGAGTGATCTTCAACAGAGCAGATTGTGTGGAGTAATGGGAACGGAAACCGGATTGAAGAGGGTTGAGGAGAGCATTTCTTTCAAGGAAGTCTTTGAGCTGGGAGTGGACAATTCTTTCAAGCGGTTTGGATAGGTTAGACAGAATGGAGATAGGTCTATAGTCGGAGGCTAAAGTGGGAACTGGTACTTTGTTCAAGGGACGGACTATCACTTTTTTCCAGGCTTCTGGGAAAACGGAGTTTTGTAAGGAAAAGTTATAGATGTGTAAAAGAGCAGGAAAGATGACAGGAACACATATTTTAATAATCTTTACAGGGATTCGTTCCGGGCCATAGTCATTGGTTTTGGATTTAAGGACAGAGGAAAGTAGGTCTTCAGGCGAAATATTTAGGAAATAGAAGTTATCAGGGTAGTAGTAGTAGTAGTAAAGTAAATTTATTAATTTCAAATACATATAAATACCAATATTATTCACAATAAATTTACATAGACTTGGATATATACTATCCGTCAGTCGAGTGACATTATATACATGATTATAATAGAAAATATAAAGTGAAAAAATGGGAAAAAAGAAAAGGAATTATTCTGCATAATCATACTTAAATAATAACGCTTGAGTTATAAATTTATGTAGGACATTATAGTTTTTTCCATTTAGGTATTCTATGACTTCTTCTTCAGGGATCTTGCTTTTGTTGAATATCTTGATTCTTATCTCGGACAGGATGGGACAGATTCCAATGAAATGTATAACACTCTCAGGTTCTTTCAGGTTGCAGAGGGAACAAAGGGCGCTTTCGTCGTAGGTCCAAGGTTTCCGGTTGAGATTTAGAGTTTCTGTCCTGGCTCTCATTATGTTACTCATCATCTTAAGACTATTTTGGTCGCTTATATATGAGAGCTCTTTGCATTCGAATTTTAGTCTCTTGTAGGTTGAGTGATACTGTGCTTTAGATAGTTTATCTAAACATTTTTGTCTCTCTTTGCACTTCAGAGTTTCAATTATCTCCCCAATCATAGTCTTCACTTTTTCTGGAGGAGTCACGAACAAATCTTCAGGTTTTACATCCACTTCGCGACATATCTTTTCCAAATCCGAGTAAAATCCTATTTTTTTAAACCAAATTTTGTAAGTAAGCTGTTTGGTTAATCTGTGGTCAGGAGAATTCAATACTCTCAAAATATATGTTAGGTGTAGCTTTAAAGTATAAATATGTAACGGGGGTCTGCTTGTTTCCAAATAGAGTGCATAATTTGGTGTACTTCTTGGGAGATTAAAGATTCGCTTAAGGAAACTTCTTTGGACTTTCTCAACTTGGTAAGTAAGTTATCAGGGTTGAAGGTTCGTGTGAAAAAGTATGAGGAGGGGTGAGGAATGGATGGTGAGTTGGCGAAATAGGAATTTAAATCATCTGGATCAATAGGATAATGAGTACAGGATTTGGATTTGACGACTGATAATGTTTTAAGGATTTTCCATTTGGACTTAGGATCGTGGGCTTGTGTGTTTGGACTTAGGATCGTGTGGCTTGTATATTTGTAAAATAACTACGAATGTTTATATATAGTGCGTATGTAGATAGACTAAGTTGATAAATTAAGACGAATAAAGAGAAAATAATCAATGAGATTGCCTCATGCACATTTCGAAAAACTTTTTATCTGCAAAATGTTATTCTTATTTATAGATTGAAAAATGTATTTTGGCATGTCTAAAATTTCTTATCAAATGTATAGATACACAACTCTTAATCGTAATTTGGCTTGATCTTGATTGTATTTGATAACTTTTCTGACTTCATTTTCTTCCCTGTTTTGTGATTATTTAATGATATATTACTCATATTCAGCCACAGATTTAAAATAAAAAATACTTTCTTTATTTAGTACTATAATAATTCTGTTAAAAAGTATTTTAGATTATTTGAGGTTAAAATACATTTTATTTTTTAAAAAATATATACCATTTTAAGTAATTTATTTTAAAATAATAGTTAAAGTACGTTTTCCCCAGGTACGAATTTACGAATTTTCTAAAGAGAAAGATTATAAGAACACTTTATTTTCGATGTGTATTCTATTAGGTTACCTTTTTTTTTTTTTTTTAAAGTATTTGTTTTTATTGGGTCACTGCTCTACTTTGCAAATTTAACTAAGGAATTGTTCTTCTGCAGTAAATTTACTTTTATATAATAGATTGATCTAAAATGTAATGTTTCGAACTATTCTTCCTTTTTATATGAAACTAATACTGTAAGGGAATCGAGTTGGATTTGTTAAGTTTTATTTTCAAATCATTGCAGAGATGTAATAAACATATTTAAAAATATAAGAAGGAAAAACTGATTAGTTAAACATTATCTCGTGAAATTAAAATAGAACAGCTGAAATAAAAACCGTAACAAAACGAATTAGGGTCAGGCCACACATGTCCGCACCGGATCCGCACCGCAGCACTAATATAGCTTATGTTCAGAATATTTTTAATTTAACTCTCATATTACCTTTAGTTATGCCTAAAGGTCAGGCCACACATGTCAGACACAGGCCACTTTAGGCATAACTAAAGGTAATATGTAAGTTAAATTAAAAATATTCCGAACATAACCTATATTAGTGCTGCGGTGCGGATCCGGTGCGGACATGTGTGGCCTGATCCTATAAATCAAAGAAACCTTATGAATAGATCATAGCTAGCGCTACCTGGCTTACCATTGTCGAACTAAATTTTTTATTTATTTACATTTAACTATTCATTCGTGTTTTCTTTAAATTTGCGTTGAGAGAATTTTTGGCATATTAGGAGTAATATATTCATAAATATGTTTCGGCTTTTACAAAGTTTTCAAATAAACTAATTAAGTGTAATTTATATGTTTTATTTTCTTCTAGGACAGTATTGCTTCGTAAGTTACAATTTGGGCCAAGGCTGAGAAGGGGTACCATGATGTCATCGTCACACTTATGAACAGATAATCTGTTCTAGCTAGGAAACGTAGCTAAGACACTTTGAAACTTAGAGTGCTAATTTCCTGGGGTTCTTACATAAATCTACACCACTCTTCAAATCTGTTATTGTTTTTATCCCTACGAACAACACTGTTTACATTTCAATAATTAATATTAATATTATATTCTTTATAATAGGTTTAGTACTTTCGGTAATGCAAGTTACTCATGTTGTGGTCGGATTGTGAGCAATGCATACGTTCCGCCAAAGAGCCCCCAAAACATATCAGAACACTGTTTGATGAAGATTATCTTCATATAATAACATTAACTCATTTTATTGACCGGACGAAGAACATAAATATGAAAGGAAAAAAGGTCATACTCATCGCGAGACCTCAGTTACTTTTTGTTTTATATTTTCACTTACCTATATATGAAATTTATAGTAAGGGAAAGTATTGCGATCGTGAAAAATGTCGACTTCCCATTTTCAACGGAAATTTTGGGGTCCCCTGAGTCCAAATAACCAAGGCCCGCGAAATTGTGTGTTTGTGTGTGTGGGTGTGCGTGCGTGGGTGCGTGCGCGTGCGTGCGTGCGTGCGTACGTGGGTGCGTGCGTGGGTGCGTGGGTGCGTGCGTGTGTGTGTGTGGGTGCGTGCGTGATTCACATAAGTGATTCACAATGAATCCCTTTGTGTGTGGGTGCGTGCGTGATTCACAAATGTGATTCACAATGAATCCCTTTGTGTGTGTGTGTGTGTGTGTGTGTGTGTGTGTGTGTGTGTGTGTGTGTCTGTGTGTGTGTGTGTGTGTGTGTGTGTGTGTGTGTGTGTCTGTGTGTGTGTGTGTGTGTGTGTGTGTGTGTGTGTGTGTGTGTGTGTGTGTGTGTGTGTGTGTGTGTGTGTGTGTGTGTGTGTGTGTGTGTGTGTGTGTGTGTGTGTGTGTGTGTGTGTGTGTGTGTGTGTGTAGGTTATTTGAGGTGATGAATTTGAAAATGATATCGATTTTTGTATTACGTGCTCAGGTATCGATTTATTTCAACTTAGGCGATATAAAAGATATTGGGATCCGCTAATAGGATAAATGCGGTGCTGAATATGAATATGATATCGGTTTTTCGATTGCACGCTCAGGTATCGATTTATTTCAACTTACGCGATATAAACGATATTTGGGTAAGCTCATAGATTAATCTAGGTACTGAATTTGGAAATAATGTCGTTTCTATTGTGTAAGTTGTAATAAATCGATACCCGAGGGCGAAATCGAAAAATCGTTATCATTTTCAAATTCAGCACATCAAATAACCCATGAGTGGACCCCAATATCGTTTATACCGCGTAAATTAAAATAAATCGATAGTTTAGCACGTAATCCGAAATTCGATATCATTTTCAAATTCAGCACCTCAAATAACCTATGAGCGGACCCATTAAACGTTTATATCGCGTAAGTTGTAATAAATCGATACCTGAGCACGTAATCCGAAATTCGATATTATTTTCAAATTCAGCACCTCAAATAACCTACGAATGGACCCATAAAACGTTTATATCGCGTAAGTTGCAATAAATCGATACCTGTGCACTATATCCGAAAATCTATATAATTTTCAAATTCAGCTCCTCAAATACCCTGTAAGTGGACCCCAGTATTGTTTATATCGCGTAAGTTGAAATAAATCGATAGTTGACCACGTAATCCGATAGTCGATATCATTTTCAAATTCAGCACCTCAAATAACCTATCAGCGGACCCATAAAACGTTTATATCGCGTAAGTTGTAATAAATCGATACCTGAGCACGTAATCTGAAATTCGATATTATTTTCAAATGCAGCACCTCAAATAACCTACGAATGGACCCATAAAACGTTTATATCGTGTAAGTTGTAATAAATCGATACCTGAGCACTTAAACCGAACATCTATATCATTTTCAAATTCAGCACCTCAAATACTCTATAAGCGGACCCCAGTATCGTTTATATCGCGTAAGTTGAAATAAATAGCCCATTCCAAGCAGTCAGCAGATAATAAGATATTAGATTATTAAAAATTATAAATTGTATTTCGAGTAAAACTTAAGCGCCGACCACTATGATGGTCCTATTTATTAGATCCAAAAGTATAGAAACCACCGAAGATTCATAGAAACATTTTTTTAAGGCCTTTCTTCCATTTCAATCTCCCCCGTAATTTGAATGGTTGCTGCAGATCTCGAATCTTACTACTATTACAAAGTGAAAACCAAAATTTCATGAAGGCACAATTTTTTCATCATATTTCTTTTTATCCTGAACTATGAGGGATGACAAAATCTTATTGAAAAAATGCTGTTATTGGAGTTAGTCGTTTTGTCAACTGGAATGTTCATCATATATAGTAATCAAACCAAATTCTTTTTCATAACTACAATAAGAATACTTCTAACTTTTTATTTTCGATTTATATTCAGTCAATTCACCTTTTTTTTTATGTCTGATTTTATTCGCTCACTGTACTACTAAGAAATGACCACTCATATTGCACTAAATTTACTTAAGAATACATTATATATAGATTAAATGAAGGGGTCGGGGCAAAATAATGCCAAGCAACATTTTTAACAAAAATAAACTGTAGCAGCAGTCTGCTGTAATTTACGTAGGACTATATGTCAATGATGTAAATGCCACCTAAATATGACTATAGAGTGCTCTATATAGTCATATTAGGTGAAATTTCCATCATAGACATATAGTCCTACGTAATATACAGCAGGCTGCAGCTACAGTTTATTTTTGTTAAAAATGTTGCTTGGCACTATTTTGCCCCGACCCCTTCAAATGTAAAATGTAATGTGCTGATCATATGTTAGCCTTCTTATGAGAAAACTAATTTTTGAAGGAATCCAGAGAGATAGATTGCAGATATGTAAAATCATTTTTTTATTTTGAAAGCAAAGGAGAAACTAATTATTTTCGCTTAGTGTTTTAGTAATTTAAAAAGAACAGCTGAACAAATATATAACCTTTACAAACTGAACTGGTTGGATGAACAATAAACATTGAGTGAAACGTACCCTAGCGCTTCCTGGTAGTATGGAGCTCGAACTAAATTTTTCATTCATGAACTCGTATCTCAATCTCAGAGAGGCTAATTAAATTCCAGTCCTCTTCTCTTTAATTTTACACCCTTAAGAGAAAAACGAAAACCTTCTTATCCGTTAGGAGTTATATGGCTAAACTTGCTTAATCGTACGTGGAGTCGTTTTTGAGCCTTATCGGCACGCACATTGTACACTTTGCTTTATAATATATATTGATTATTACATATTTATTTTCCTCAACCTGTTGACAAACATTCTTCGAATAGAATTTTAAATTTTTATAAAAGATATTTTTAATTATTTTTGTCTGATGGCTCAATTGACAGGGATTTGCAATGTTTCCATACATCGCCCATGGATATTGGATTACCCTCGTAAGATAAATAAAATGAATGAAAAAAAAAATTCCAATATAAAACGTATATGTATAACTTGAATTCTGTTCTATTAAACTCTTATTAATTTATATGTATATTAATACAATATACTTACATATAATTTAATTAATTTAGGACTCCCACTGTAGCATCGTCCGATTAGCCTTAGTAGCATAAAGTGACGTTAAAACAAACTAAGTAAGAGTAACAAAACAAACAATATACCCTTTCTTATTTGCACAGAATATGCTTTGTACGAAAATTATTGCCAGAAGATAAAATTTTACAAATTTATGATTAAGACTAGCAGACCTGGCCACGCGTTGCTGTGGCTCAGTAGTTATATCCTAATATTTTTAAACAAATACAGTAATACCAATATTCATTGATAAAGATGAAAACCTTTCAGCTAATCAAAATCCAACGTGATTGAGAATAGAGCATTACACCATTTAAAAGTATTTGGTAAGGAATACAGAAAAGTTAAAGTTTTTATTTTTTACATCTCATATTGCAATGTAGTTTGATTAAAAAGGAGCTGATTGTGTTTACGACTCACAGCACTGCCAACACTATCGCCCTTTTTTGATTCATCGGTATAAACTAACTCGAAATTGCTATATTTTTCCACTAATTTTAAAGAGGATGACTGAACTTCTACCGGATAAGTTTTGGTTACCTCAGCCATTGATCTATTGATTATTGGCCTAACACTACTTCAACTTGGTATTGTTAGTTTAGCAATGGGTTTAATATTGCTCAGGGTCATGCCAATCTTGGTTAACGCGTCATATATGTCCTTTTGATAGGCGTTTTTCTCAATTTCTTTGGGACATCGATTTCCCGACCCTTCGGCAAATAAGTGTTCAGTAGGAGGGTGGTGTGTTGAAGTTTTTAATTTAGCAATATATTTGAGTGATAAGAAATCTCTTCTTAAAGAGGTTTTTACATAATACAATTAAGAATTTTTATTTATTCAAGTACTAATTTGTTCACAATGTTTTGAGTTAACCTGGTTTTTTTTTTTGGTTTTTTTTTAACACAAACCAAAGATTTGATGGTTTCCACACACGTGAGCAGGCGATGCCCATGAATAGGTGGCAACAGGACGATATCTCCTATAAACCTTCCAGGCAACATTTTTGCTTTAATAACATTTCCTGTGATCCTTTTAATGACCAACGTGTACCGTTGCACAATTGAGGTGGATTTAAGTTACGAAGAAGAATGATCGGTGAGCCAATCTTCAACTGGAGATTGTTTCAGTGTATATCCAGGTATATCCAGGGAATTCAAATTTCAGATGGGAAATGTACGGCTTCGTTTACATCTAGAACTTTGTCAATTGATTTTGGAAGTTTATTTCATCGAAATCAACATTTTTTGCTGCCAAAATAGCATGACTACCCAGCCAATTATAGTCCAAATAATAGTTCAAAATATCAGGAAAGACACTTTATATCAGTTCATTTTTCGACCCTACAACAGTGGAGAAAGTTTCTGGTAATTTGATAAATTTTGAATTTCGATGCAGCTCTATTTCCCGGTTTCCAATATAGAGCAATTGTTTGAAAATATATCTGCCGATGGATCATTTTGCAGTAGTACTCTCATATTTATGGTGGATAAATCTGAAACTTGCGGTTTATCCAAATAACAGTTATTCCTGTTCAGCAGAGGTGTAATAATCATATGTAAAATTTAAAAAATGCCGCGAAGATTTGTAATCCTTTCTTAATCAACAATAATTTAAGGTAAGTAAAAAAATGTATTCTGGTGAAATTAACACCGAAATATCATTCCCAATTATAGCCTACTTTAAATTAAAGAAAGGATTAAAATCTTCGCTGACATTTCTTAAATTTTACATATAAAGATAATTACAACTCTGCTTAACAGGAAGGAACAGCCTCTATCCGATTCGGATTAAATTTTCTTTATTATTAATTTTAATATTTCGTTACTATTAAACGTTTTCTCAAAAACGGCTCTAACGATTTTGATTAAACTGAGTATTTGATGTATTAATATGCCCGAGATATGACTGTAAAAATTTCATCAAAATAGAACAACCGGAAGGGGGACTTTAGTTACTAAATTTTGTATCATTTTCAAGCGTTTTTTTTATTTCTTCAAAAACTGTTTTAACGATTTTAATCAAACAGGGTATTAGATGTAGGTATATTCCAAAGATTTAATAGCCAACATTTCATCAAAATTGATCAACCGGAGGGGGGACTTTATTTAATAAATTTTGTATCATTTTCACGTGTTTTTTTTATTTACTCAAAAAAGGATTTAACGATTTTGATCAAACTGGGTATTTTATGTATGTATATGCCAAAGATGTGATAGCCAACATTTCATCAAAATTTGTCAAACGGAGGGGGCACTTTATTACATAATTTTTTTTCCAATTATTACCTTTTTTTCGATGATCTCAAAAACGGCTTTAACGATTTTTATCAAATTCGTCATGTTTAATGAAAATTAGGTGTTCTTTAATATCAGGTAAGCTTTATCATTATTAAATGTTCTGACGGGGCTTAAATGGGGTAGGGGCCTTTTTTGTTTTCCTATAAATTACCTTTGGTTTTGTTTATATGGAGAAATTATCTGTCTCTCGTTAAAAATAAGAAATGGCTAAATACGTGATATGATAAAAATAAAGAAAACATATAGAGGAGAAAAAAAGAAAAATATTCAGTCAACTCATAAAACTCGTTGAGCCCACGCATGCGGAGCACGCCTTTAATGGCAGACCATTGTTCATAATTAAAGCCGTTCTGTTCATTGGAGAAGTGGCAATTAACAAAACGCATTAATTTCTAATCTAAGTAAGTTGGTAAGTGAAAGTTGTGTTGCGAGCACGCACCAGATTTTTAAATTTTACATTTTAGAGCACGGGATAAAAATAATAAAAAGGTTTGGTAAAATAAAAAAACACTTTATTCAAATAATAATAACAAAACGAATAAAGAAACTTCTGTTAAATAAATAAATAAATAAATTAACTGAAAATATATTTAACTCTTAATTATGCAGTTCTTTAGCAAATCACAAGGCCCCTAAGGAATAAATCTCGACCTACCCACCATGGTTATAATAGGTTAGTTACACCTCTAGAGTAACCGCGGAGACCTCACATGGCTACGTTATTTGGACCCAAGGGATTGATAAATGACATGACACTTGATGAAATGTTTGTGATAGGGTGACTAGGTTATTTGGAACCAAGGGATCCCAAAATGTGTAAAAGTAAGTAAAAACTGAAATTCGAAATTTTTCATGATCGCAATACATTCCCTTACTATATATTACATATAAACTCGGAATAAACCTAACCTGGAACAATCTATTAAAACATAAATCTATTACCTTTATCAACCAAATATGCGGTGTTTGATTCGGCTTAATTATGCAGTTCTTTAGCAAATCACAAAGTATCCCACAACACCTAATCAAAACACACTCAGGGAGTTTTCATGTCTGGTTACCGGCAGTGTAGCCAGCTCACTAATTTTCACTACTTTTTGGCAACACTGACTCCCCAAGTCAGGTTTCTATTAGGTTACACCTGTGACAGTAGGTGCTGTTACAACATTTATAGAATATTATTTCAAATAAGAGCCTAATTTAAATTATTAAAATGTATTTACTTTACTAAAAGTTGATATCAGGGTGGGCCTCAGCAAAGCGTTTCAGCGCTTAGCTAGTAATTTAATTGAAATACAAATAAAAAAGGAAATGGAAGAAAAATTACCTACACTTTTGAGAATGTATTGTAACCTTTTCTTGATTTATTTATTCTGTAATGAAAATTAACAATCAATACAAAGATTTGTATTACTACTTGTCTGTGGAAAATAATAATATAGGAACAAATAACTGCACAAATAACTGTTATAATAATGATAACCTGTATTACAATAGCATGCTTATAAACAAAAACGTTATGAAATCGACATATGACTCCATGTTAATAAATCGAAACACGGCCTACTGTATTTGCAAAAATTCGCTATATAAGAATTATTTTGGTCACTAATCACGTTAAAAACTATCCTATCTCTTAAGTTGGCCAAAACTATAAACATTGAGCCAAATTTCATTAAAATCGGTTGAGTAGTTTCTGAGTTATTGAAAGACAAACATCGGGACACGAGATTTTTTTATATATATAAGGATAAAAAAATATTGTCTATTTATTTTTTTTTACAGCTTAGATAATTAAGAATTGCAAATACTTATATGAACAATTTTATTTAAAGTTAAAATAGTTTACTGTTTATGATAGAATCAGTCCATATCAAGTGGTCCAAATGTGGTTGCTCGACCATTTTAGAAAAAAATTATATTTTTACCACAAATTAGGTTTGAAATGAGTAGTTCAAAACAATTTTTTAAAAATTAGGGTCAACCTTTACAAATTGCTAGCCATTTTTGTTTCACCGTGCAGGCCGATTTTAGAGTTTTTAAGCTCTTACAGAAAACTCATTTTCTCAAGACTGGTAAGACATAGACTTATAATTCAAACACTATTGTTTTCGTTACAGTCTGTTCTATCTTTCGTGTTCTCTTTATTATGTGAGTATTGTGAAGTCCAATACTTGAAAAGTGCTAACTATAACTATATGCTTAGTAAAACAATATTCATTATTTTAATTGAGGTAATTATTGCTAATAAAATAGTGTCATCAAGAGTTCGAACAATCACAATTCCTTGTATGGTTCATTTCCCATCAGATGCTATTGCTAAATAATGTTCTCTTGAAAAGGGAAACTATATCTTTCTACTAATAATCAGACAAAAGAAATTCAAACCTATCAGTTAACACTGATACTACTGCAGTTTACTAAGCAATAATTGATAATATTTCTTTTGTTGTTGTTGTTGACTATGGGCAAATATTTCAAAAGTTTGTATTAAAAAGATCGTGCAAGTCCACAGCTTGAAACTTTGTGAATTTACAGTGCCTACCTTTATCTATCAAATAAAAAAATAACCAAAACACTTAGTCATTTGCGTTCTTGTAATTTTTTTTTTTTTAAACCCGTTTTTTTACAATTACCGCTTGAAACTTTGATGAAGGGGTACTTGGACCGTAATACTTAGTTTACGTTCATAGATGTACTAACCTTTTTTAATGGTCAGACCTTTCTAAAGAGATTGGTCTTTATTTGAATGTTCTAGGATGAGTAAAAGAGGAGATATTGGATTTGAAGCAGAGCGCTGAAATAGCTAAAAATACGCGGTTTTTCGAAAATAATATGGCCGCTATTGAAACAATAAACTAATTGCATTTTTGTACTTCTGGTGCATTATTCTTTCAATGGTAAAAATAGTTAGAAAAATAAAAATGTTGAAGCAACCACCTCTGGACCACTTTATAGGGTCAATCCGTTTGAAATGGACCAGAAAAAAATAATTTGCTAGCTTGACCATTTTAGAAAATAATTATAATTTTTCCCCTAATTAATTATGGAATCAGTAGTTCAAAACAAGTTTAAAAAACATTTTAGGGTCAACTGTTTCAAAATGGCAGCTATTTTTGTTTCACCGTGCAGGCCGATTTTTTAGTTTTTAAGCTCTTACAGAAAACACATTTTCTCAAGACTGGTAATTCATAGACTAATTTTTCAAACATGATTGTTTTCCTTACAGTCTGTACTATCGTTCGTGTTCTCTTTATTCTTTGAATATTTTGAAGTCCTATTGAAAAGTGCTATTGAAAACAACTGCTTTAATTTCTTAAAAGACCGTTTTTGAGGGTAAGTTTTGGGTATAAGGGGATGTACAACAAAGCTGATTTTCGGCATTATAATAAAGCTAACTAAGTAGCTTTCATTAAAAATACTCTTAACCCTGATATTCGTTACCTTACTATAAGAATTTTTGATTTTTTTTACATGGTATGCTTAAATGCAACACAAACCTACTGTAAAAAGTTTCAACCTGTTTATTTCAGAATTTTGGTAGCTACGAATTTTTGAAAATGGTCATTTTCGTGCTTATTTAACAATGCGTAAACTTGATCTTAATTCATTAACATTTTACTATTTGTTAATTTTTTACTTTTAATAACCCTTTTTAATTGTGTTTCATTTATATCCAATGCAACATAAAACATAAAAAATAAAACACTAGAACTCTTTTCATATGTCTAGTCATATGTTTTTACTTTCACTTACCTATATATCAAATATATAGTAAGTGGAAGTATTGCGATCGTGAAAAATTTCGACTTCCGGTTTTCAACGGAAATACAATTAACAAAACGCATTAATTTCTAATCTAAGTAAGTTGGTAAGTGAAAGTTGTGTGTTGCGCGCACGCACCAGATTTTTTTACTTTCACTTACCTATATATGAAATATATAGTAAGTGGAAGTATTGCGATCGTGAAAAATTTCGACTTCCGGTTTTCAACGGAAATACACGTTTTGGGGTCCCCTGAGTCAAATTAACCAAGTCCCGCGAAATGGTCTGTGTGTGTGTGTGTCTGTGTGTGTGTGTGTGTGTCTGTGTGTGTGTGTGTGTGTGAACAGACTAGCTCAAAAACTATAAACCGTGCGAACCTGAAATTGGGTATTTAGTGTATGTATACGCCCGCGATGTGACAGCAAAAATTTCATCAAAATTGCTCAAAGGGAGGGGGTACTTTATTTAATAACTTTTTAAGTTTTTTTCGATTTTCTCAAAAACGGCTCTAACGATTTTGATTAAACGAAGTATTTGATATATTTATATGCCCGAGATATGACTGTAAAAATTTCATCAAAATTGATTAACCGGAGGGGGGACTTTACTTAATAAATTTTGTATCATTTTCACGTGTTTTATTTATTTACTCAAAAACGGTTTTAACGATTTTGATCGAACTGGGTATTTGATGTATGTATATGCCAATGATGCGATAGCCAACATTACATCAAAATTTATCAACCGGAGGGGGGACTTTACTTAATACATTTTGTATCATTTTCACGTGTTTTTTTATTTACTCAAAAAAGGCTTTAACGATTTTTATCAAATTCGTTATACCTAATGAAAATTAGGTGTTCTTTAATATCACGTAAGCTTTATCATTATTAAAATGTTCTGAGGGGGCTTTTTTTGGGGGGGGGTTGGGGCCTTTTTTGTTTGTTTGTTTCCTATAAAGTACCTTTGTTTTTGTTTATATGGAGAAAATAACTGTCTCAGATTACGCCTAAAAATAAAAAATGGCTAAATATGAGATATGATAAAAATAAAGAAAACATATAGAGGAGAAAAAAGAAAAATATTCGGTCAACTCATAAAACTCTTTGAGCCCACGCATGCGGAGTACGCCTTTAATGACAGACCATTGTTCATAATAAAAGCAGTTCTGTTCATTTGAGAAGTGGCAATTAACAAAACGCATTAATTTCTAACCTAAGTAAGTCGGTAAGTGAAAGTTGTGTGTTGCGAGCACGCACCAGATTTTTTAACGTTACAATATATATATATATATATATATATATATATATATATATATATATTTATAATGAATTAAGTATTGAGGAATTTCAAGTTTTGAAGTAATTATAATACTCTTTACCTTAATGGAGGATAACAAAAAGATGTGAAAAAATCAATTTTCTGTGAAGTTTCTAAATGCCGTTTACAAAGTAACAATACACGTCAATTTCTACTCTATGTAGATTGGTAATTGAAAGTTTTTTTTGCGAACACCGCACCAGATTTGTTAGTATTGAAACTCGTTTGTATTTAAATTCAGTACTTATTGTCTCTTGCACTAAAAAATTAATGAAATCCTGAACTCATTTAAGTAATACCTAACTTCATTACGGGATGGCTTATTAATAAGGCACGCATTATTGGAGATTGACAGATACCCGTTTCATGAGAAAAGGGGTATACCACAACAAAGCTATTTCTATTTGAGCTAACAAATGCATACATGTTCACATCCTTTTACCTAGTTTGGCCATTGTCCGAAATGTATGGGTATTAGGTTCAGACCTCGTTCTAACGACCATGTTTAGCTTCCGTAATTGGACCACATTATCCCATTTAGTGACAGGCCAAATAACCCTTACTTTACATTTTCTTACCCTGTGTTTTTTACTTATTTGTTTAACTTATTCATAAAATGTAGTGGTGATCTATATCTGCATTATGGGAGCTGGACAACTACAATGTATTTTTACGTTTTTACGTTTACGTTACGTTTTATGTGTATTAGTACACAGAGACCAGAGTTGGGCAGTAGTTAATTCCATTTTTAATTACAAACTACAAGTTTAGTACGGAGCTACTATTAACTAGTAGTTGGTTGTTAGAAATGAACAACTAATTTTTTAACTACACTAGAAGTAGTTAGCATTCTTAACTTACCAACTACTAGTTGTAATTAAAAAGTAGTTAACTGCAATAGAAGTTAACTACTTTTGAAAGGTTTGTTCCAACAAGCAGTCATTGACTTATAGCCATGCTCTCCACTCTTGATTTGATTATAAGTTAAATTGTTTGGTTTTCTCGTTCGATGGGCTCTTGTTCAATCAAATGTAGAATCATAGGTTTAATCAAATGTAGAACGAACCTGTGGTAAGGTTGCAACAAATTCAGCGTTTTGCAGACTTAATTTCTTTGAATAATTTAATCATCCTTTAATAAACATAAATATTTGCCATTGCCTTTTCAGTTCTTCTCTAGTTTTTATCTCTTATTTTCAGTTGCTTATTGTATTGTTATAGTATTAATAAAGAAAGTAATTAAAGTTAGCTATCATGTTTATTCATAAAATTACAACTAATATGGCTACAGTAACGTCCGGTCCGGATTAATGAATAAATCTCTGCAGTTGGCATTAGTTAAACGAAAAGTGCCCAGCAACCTGGTGTTAAGTATTTTTCCGCCCCTTCGTTGATTCTATATACGGCATCTACGGCTGGTTGTAAAAAAAAAAAAAAAAATCATATATGTTTTTAGGAATCTTTCGAACTAATTGCTCTCACCACCCTTTGTATCATTTCTGGTTCTACTAAGTTACGAAATTTTCGAAAGTTGAATGTCGATCCGATTTTGTCAATTCCTGCTTTAGCGGATGAGCGGAAAAACAGTTTCATTCTATTCAAGATGTGGGGATCTATTTAAAACAACACAAAATATAACTATTGTCTCGATCCGCTACGCTCTCATATACGCACTTTATTTGTATGCTGATATCTGCGATGTAAAGGCCTGTACTCAGTTTTATACACATAGGTAGACAATCAGAACATCTTAGTCCGGGAGCTGAGTGCCAAAGAGTGCCTGCAATTTAAAGAAGGTTATTCCAAATGGAAAAACTTAAAATAGTTGTAGATTATCGAATTCTGTGTAGAACGATATCCTCAATTTTAAAATTAGGCCACTCCTGTGGAAACAAAGTAATTAAAACGTGATCGTTAATAGAGTTTACAATTAGCGCCTTTTGGTCTAAAATCCGTGTAATATTAAATTGCATGTATTACAAAAAACAATAAAGTGTTCACAAGCACGACTATCAATTACTTATTCAAGATATAACAGTGGCGACGAGGATCTACTTATTTACGAAGAATAACTAAGAAGAAATGTCAACAGAAGGTAAAATGGAGGCGCGGGGCCAACCCCTACCGCCAGCCCTTATTTTCGATATTGCTATGGATTTCCGAATTTTCAAAACTAAATTAGAGAGCCATTTTTTACTCTCGGGAATAAAATACGTAAAAATTAAAAAAGCTACTTTAATGGTGGCTCTAAGTGAAAACACTTTTAAGTTGTTGGAAAGTTTATGCGTGCCAGCAACCATCGAAGATAATGAATATGACACTTTGATAAAATTATTAGAGCAACATTTCACCCCTGCATCAGCCTATTTTGCCTCAAGAAGAAGGTTTTATGGAGCAGCTAAGCTTTCCGAAGAGTCGGCCTGAGACTGGGCTGCCCGTTTGAGGTCTTTGGCAGCTGAATGTAAATTCGGAGTGGAGGTAAATGTGGTTCTTCGAGACATCTTTGTTGTAGGTTATGGTGGTAGAGGAGTTATTCAAGATAGACTGATGGAAGAAGATGCTTCCAACACTGAGTTAACACTGGATAAGCTGGTGGAGCTAGCTGTTGGTAGGGAGCAAGCGTTAATTACAAGAGGAGAACCTCTGCCCATCAAACAGGAGCCAGAAGAACTACTCTTCAACCGTCAGAAAACCAGAAGGCAGCCCAGGACGGAGGGAACATGTCACCACTGCGGAAAGCATAATCACAAATCGGAATTTTGTAGGTGTAAGAATCTCACTTGTCACCAGTGTGGTGTAGCAGGCCATATTGCTACAGTTTGTCCCAAGGCTTTGAAAAATAGTAGTAAATTTTTAGAGGAAAACAAGGATGACAAGTGTGATTCCAAAGACCCATTTTTCCATTTAAAGGATTCATTAACTAGAAATGTCAGTCCCTATTTATTGAAGTTGAATGTAAGAAATTACGTAGTTGATTTTGAAATTGATACAGGGTCACGGAATAACATTATCTCTTTAAATTTTTACATAACTTATTTTTATGATTGTAAAATTAATTATTGTAAACGAGTGCTAACCGATTATGTAGGAAATATAATTAGGCCTGTTGGTGAAATCGTAGGAAAGGTTATGTTTAGGAATAAGGTTATTGATATTCCCTTTTTAGTAGTTAAAAATGGTGGACCACCTTTGATAGGTCGCTCTGGTTTTAAATTGCTTGGTCTTAGTATAGAAGGACTCAATTTTGTAAACCAAACCCAAGTACAAAACTTAGATGATTTATTGAACAGGTACTCTGTTGTTTTTAGTTCTGAGTTAGGGGCATACAACAAAGGAAAAATATCACTACGGGTTAGGGAAGACGCTAGACCAGTATTTTGTAAAGCTAGGTCCCTACCCATAGCTCTTAAGGATAAAGTGGAGTTAGAAATTGATCGTTTGGTGTCTATGGGTGTTCTAAAACCCCTTGATTACAGTCCGTGGGCCACTACAATAGTGCCAGTCCTAAAGCCTGATGGGTCAGTCCGGATATGCGGAGGTTATAAAATCACAATTAATCCGGTATTAGAGGGTACATCTTACCCATTACCCCGAATTGACCATCTCTATGCCAAATTTGGGAAGGCTAGGTATTTTTCAAAGCTGGACCTAAAAGATGCATACCAGCAGCTCCTTTTAGAGGATAAATCGCAGCAATTGGTAGCGATAAATTCGACAAAAGGTTTATTTGCCTATACTCGCCTATGTTTTAGGGTAATGTCGGCTCCAGCAGAATTCCAAAAAGTTATGGAAAATGAATTAGCTGGGATCAGTGGGGTTGGATGCTTACTGGATGATATTGTGGTTGCCACGGAGACATGGGAAGATCACCTGCGTATTTTAGAAAAAGTCTTAAATATTTTAAAAGAGCATGGGTTAAAATTGAAGGCTAGTAAATGTAAATTTGGAACTCGTTCAATAGAATACCTCGGGCATATATTGGATGAATCAGGTATTCGTCCCAAAGACAAACATGTTAGGGATATATTAAATTCACCCCCTCCTCAAAATTTTACCATGCTAAAATCTTTTTTGGGAATGATATCATTTTACATTAAATTTATTCCTATGGCAGCGGATCTTCTTAGTCCTTTATATGACCTATTAAAAAAAAGAGTCAGTATGGAAATGGTCACAACAATGTGATGAGGCTTTTAGTAAAGTTAAAAGGATAATTTCAGGTAAACCAGTTCTCGCACATTATGATAATTCTTTACCAATTAAGCTATGGGTGGATGCCTCCCAAGTGGCTATTTCGGGAATTCTTGGATATGGCATCCAGATGGTTTAGAGCGCCCCATTGCTTTTTTTACAAAGAAGTTGAATTCTTCCGAGGCTAATTATTCCCAGATCGAAAGAGAAGCCAAAGGGGGATGAAGGGATAAATCATTTTAAGGATTTTTTATTTGGTAATAAGTTCACCTTAGTTACAGACTCTAAACCATTGAGGTACATTTTTGAGAGCAGAAAGGGTATTCCGGTCTATGCAGCTAACCGCCTGCAACGCTGGGCTTATCTGTTATCTATTAAGGATATTTTCACAGGATATTTACTTTTCACAGGTCTTTAAAAACGATATTATTCCCGTTATCGCAACGTCAACCTCATCCGAAGTAAGGTATTTTAATTTGAACCTTGGGTCCAATAGCGTTGCAGCTAACAGAAAAGGACGCCCTTTCACAAATGAAAATTTTTTGTTCAACGTTTCGTGTACCGATATTTTCATATTTGATATCATTAAGTTTCTTCACTTCTCTCGAGAAGTTTTCGATTTATTAAGTATAGAACAGGTATTACTATTGATATTGGACTCCCACTGTAGCATCGTCCGATTAGCCTTAGTAGCATAAAAATGGACGTTAAACAAACAAACAAACAAACAAACTATTGATACGCAAGTGTTATCAAACGATAACTCCAGGGCTGCTTCATAAAGAATTTTAAAACACTTGTCAAGTTTTCTATTATTTCCCATTCTGAAGGGCAAAGGGTGGTAATCCCGCCATATTCAACACTGTACAAATTCACTGCCCTTTTTTGTTCGAAAAGCCTTTGTAACATTAAGTAGGTGCTATTCCATCACCCTCCAAATCTTGGACCAATGAATGTTCCGGGAGTCCACATTGATTTTGACATTCTGTCAATTTTCTGGAGGCTGGCTCACTTTGGTGGAAGTGGCCTTCTATTCCCCTACACTTTTTTTATAACAGATTTGATATTTTCATCAACAAATATGGAATTTTTTATCACCAACTGAAGGGTGTGTGACACACAAACTATTGATTAATAATGACCACGCATGGCACAAACCATGTTTGGTGCATTGTCGCGTATCACTATAAAAAATTTGTTGTTTATGCCCCATTCATTCACCATCTCTGTAAACTTTTTTTCGATGTATTGGCCGGTATGATCTTGTTCCAGCACAGCCTCACCCAGTATAACCTTTAGACGTTGGTGATCCATTATAAAATGACCTGTAAAGCTGAGTAGTGAACATGTTTTAATTGTGTTTGTCCATATATCAGTGGTAGCACTCAACCATTCACATTTCGTGATTAAATCCTTCACTTTATCTTTAATCTTCATATAGGTTTGCGGCATCAATGTATAGCTCGACTCCTCAAGTAATTTACCTGGGAATCGGATACTGTGACGTCATTTTAGTGGCCAATAGAAAGGCACTATAACAGTTAGGGTACCTTACTTCGTTGTTAGTTTTTGGTATACTTTGTTTTGGTTAGTTTGATTGTGATCTAACCGCTAAAATGTCAACACCTTCATGCAGTTACGAGACTCCCAAGAAGAAAGAGACGGGAAAATCTACTAAAGTGATCAGAAGTCAGGCTAGAGAAATGGTTTTCCGTTTTCATGACTACCTAAAAAAACAAGGAGATACATAGACTTGATTACATTATTTTAGATGTAGTATGTGAAATATCGTAGTTTTCGAAACCTACTGTGATTAAAATAGTGAAAGAAGGTCAGAAAATGTTAAAGACAGATGGAAAATTAAATTTTTCCACACCAACAAAAAGAGGAAAAGTGAAAAGCGCAAAGATGAGGGAAATGCTAGTAACAAACATGCCAGAAAATAGTGTGGTGGTTATGGATAATGCTGCATATCATTGCATGCAAGTTAACAAAAAAAACAAATTTTGGATGTTTAAGAAAGACATTGTAGAGTGGCTTAAGGTCAACCAAATACCCTACAGTATTGAAATGAAAAAGCCTGAATTATTAGAAATCTGCAAGAGATTAAATATTGAAAAGAAATTTGTTGTGGAGGAAATGTTGATAGATAATGGTCATAATCTATTATTTTTGCCACCATACCATCCAGAGTTAAACCCCATTGAATTAGTGTGATATAAAAAATAGGGTAGAACAAGGGTGCCTATCTACTGCATTAAATGAAAAAAGAGAATACCTGGAATTAATGTTCAGTAAATACACCAAGGAAAAATGGAAAGCATGCTGTGAGCATGTAAAGAAAATTGAAGAAGATTATTTGTTAAAGGATGGTGTCATTGATGTTGCCATTGAAGAAATTATTGTTTTATTAGGTGACACTTGTACATCCGAGGATTTTTCGAGTGTATGCAGCGATGCTGAATAAGATGAAATATTTGGTCATATTGAATTTCTTTTCACAAAAAATAAATAAATTTCATTTAATGTGATAGATGTGTTTATGGAATTTGTTTAATTTACTTCATATCAGACATGATTATTACTGTGATTTACCATTTATTCATGTTTTTTGTAAATACTGCATGAATGTGATTAGTGATCATTATAATATCATTGTCCTCCACTGTTTTGAGTTTTACATTTTCAGAAAGAAAAAAAAATCATGTTATTGAATTTTTGATTTATTGCACTTTTGTATTTTATTTTATGAAAAATTGTATTATTTTTAAGTTTGTGATTATATTTTGATTAAGTTTGATGTTTTTAATTTTATCCACATTGAAAGCAATTCTATTTATGCATAATTGTAAATAAATCTTTTTAAAAAAAATTGTTTTGTATTTTTACATTTCAATTTTTTATTTGAATTTATAAAATTTAAATATTTATTTTTATTAAATGATGTTTTGGAATAATAATTTGAATATTGATGGTTAATTTATTTCTGAACCTTTTTTTATTGCCAATGATAATTATTTCATGAAATATAGTATCCTGGTATTGATTTCTATGTCCTCTCTATCTGTTTGTCATCATTGATAGCATAACCTGACACACTTCAAATTTAGCGCCAAAGGAGAAGCAGGCGTGGCTTATTTAAGCTCCGCCCTCAGGTAAATTACTTAAGTTGTCGCACTATAGTTCTAAAAAAAATTCAGACTTCATTCGATATTTGTGAACAGCATGGGGATCAGTGAAATTAAGCCGCCGAAATGCTTCGCCTTCTACCAAAGAATAGGGCAGCATATCAACAATTATCAAATCCATAATTGCTTTATCTATTTTTCGTAAAATGTCATGATCATCTGGCAATTGTACAGATTTAGGACTAGTAATAAAACTCGGAATGGTTGACTGAATTGCAGAGTTGGGCATATTTATATTTATAAATACGAATATGAATTTATTTTTATCTTAATTTTAATGTGAATATGAATATAAATTTATTTATATCACAATATTTGTGAATATGAATATAAATAAATTCGTATTTACAAGTGTGAATATAAATAAATTCATATTCACAGGTGTGAATACGAATTTATTCATATATACAAATTTTTCTGTAAATAAAAAAAAATTCACAGGGAAAATTGTGAATATTCACAAAAAAATGTGAATATTTATATCTCAGTCTGTGAATTCGGCCGTATTTACAAATAGAGATGTGAATATGGAAAAAATTCACAAATTGAGATGTGAATTTCTACTAAATTCATAATTTCCCAATAAATTTATAAAATTCTTTTCGGATTTCTCCATATTGGTACACATTATAGAGTTAACCCTTTTTATGGAAATCACATCAGATATTACCTGATATCGATTACTAGGTTTTTTTCGGATGCTGATTATGAAAAAAATATCGATTTTGAGATTCCACCGCCAGGTATCGATTTATTACAACTTGCGCGATATAATCAATCTTGTTGTCGGCTATAGGGTTGTCTGAGGTGCTGATTTTGAAAATTATATCGATTTTGAGATTCCACCAACCAAAATCCAAATTCCGAAACCAAGATCGATTATATCGCGTAAGTTGTAATAAATCGATACCGGATTGCGGAATCTCAAAATCGATATCATTTTCAAAATCAGCACCTCAGATAACCCTATAGCCGACACCAAGATCGATCATATCGCGCAAGTTGTAATAAATCGATACCTGACGGCGGAATCTCAAAATCGATATTATTTTCAAAATCAGCACCTCAGATAACCCTATAGCCGACACCAAGATTGATTATATCGCGCAAGTTGTAATAAATCGATACCTGACGGTGGAATCTCAAATTCGATATCATTTTCAAAATCAGCACCTCAGATAACCCTATAGCCGACACCAAGATCGATCATATCGCGCAAGTTGTAATAAATCGATACCTGACGGCGGAATCTCAAAATCGATATTATTTTCAAAATCAGCACCTCAGATAACCCTATAGCCGACACCAAGATTGATTATATCGCGCAAGTTGTAATAAATCGATACCTGGCTGTGGAATCTCAAAATGGATATTTTTTTCATAATCAGCATCCCAAAAAACCTAGTAATCGATATCAGGTAATATCTGATGTGAGTTCCATAAAAAGGGTTAACTTTATAATGTGTAACAATATGGAGAAATCCGAAAAGAATTTTATAAATTTATTGGGAAATTATGAATTTAGTAGAAATTCACATCTCAATTTGTGAATTTTTTCCATATTCACATCTCTATTTGTAAATACGGCCGAATTCACAGACTGAGATATAAATATTCACATTTTTTTGTGAATATTCACAATTTTCCCTGTGAATTTTTTTTTATTTACAGAAAAATTTGTATATATGAATAAATTCGTATTCACACCTGTAAATATGAATTTATTTATATTCACACTTGTAAATACGAATTTATTTATATTCATATTCACAAATATTGTGATATAAATAAATTTATATTCATATTCACATTAAAATTAAGATAAAAATAAATTCATATTCGTATTTATAAATATAAAT
Organism: Aelia acuminata; assembly: GCA_911387785.2. NCBI lineage: Eukaryota > Metazoa > Arthropoda > Insecta > Hemiptera > Pentatomidae > Aelia > Aelia acuminata. Next base: position 107,496,256 of record OU426978.1, on the reverse strand, counting down.
ATGCCCAACTCTGCTGAATTGGATTTGGTTTTTCGGTAGTAGATATTGCTATGGATATTTTCGAATCTATTCGCTTTTGCTTAACATCATTTTTAAATTCATCTATTCCCGCCTGTCTTTTTAAAAACTCTCTATGTTCTGTGTGATGAAATTTCGACAGATGTTGCTTCAATCCATATACAGTCTGTCTTTTGGGTTCGCTACTACCCAATGAAAGTGATTTATCACATACTTTGCAAGTAGCTTTCGATGAATCATTAGAATGTTTTTCAAAGAACATCCAAAATGGATTCTTTCCTTTTTGTGACATTTTTTGACCTGAAACAATCAGTACATGAAAAATTAGTACCTAAATCAATGGTATATTGAGATGGATTATCTCAAGGTAATAGACTTCAGTTGATTATGTTATAAAACTAGTGCAATTTCGTAAGACTATGCTTCCAAATAAAGGAAACTAAGCATTTAGACTTGGCTGTGATCTGTTGCTGCTTCATATCATGTATTACAGATATAATGCAAGTTAGGCCGTTTAAATTTAAGAAAAAGATTTATAATATAAGGTATTATTTTTTTATTATTTAAGAAGGTAATTAAAACAAATAAAATTAAATATTAATGTAAATAATTATGATTGGATTGCATTATAACGTAACACAATATACAGCTAATAAAGTGATAAAGTACATTATCAAAGAGGGCCGGGACTTAGGACCCAAGAGAGATGGACATACCGGAGAATTCAGACGCTTACACAACGCCAAACTGAGTGAACTGTATCCGGTAAATATAATTGACGAGATAGCAGCGAGACGAATAAAATGGGCGTGTAAAATTGTGAAACTTAGTAGTGAACGAATTCTAAAAATATTAATAAGTTCTGTGCCGACTAGGAAACGTCCGAGAGACAGGCCGAGGCGGAGGTGGGAAGTAGTACTCCATTCCAGCCTAGAATCAAATCATGTAAATGTGAAAACGGATCTCCTATTAATAGGAATTTTATTGAATAGATGGGTTATGCATTATCACTAAGTATTGAATCGAGAAGCAATGTAAGATAAGTTGGGTCATAAAGAAGATTTTATTTCGGATGATGACGAGAATAAACTCCCTTCATTAGAAAAAGTCATAGAAGCAATAAAAAAACTAAAGAATAACAAAGCCCCTGGAGAAGATCGTATACATGCAGATTTCCTAAAATATGGTGTTGAATCCTTACCTAAACAATGATATGATCTAATCCTTTCAGTATGGATTGAAGAGAGGGTTCCAAAACAATGAGTATCGTAACTAAAGATAAACATCCCGTTGAAGGTTCAGTAGTTTGGGCCGACCAAGTTCTGTCTAGGCTCGATGGGTTGCTGTGAAAATGACATTTCCCTCGAAGTAAGTTGGAAAACAGTTTAGAAGCAATTTAATCAAAAGGTCGGCTAAGATATTGCTCTACAAAACTCTGATCCGTCCTGATTTCATTTATGCTTCTTAGACGGGGACCCAGTCGAAGACCAATAACAATAATAAAAAACGCCTAACTAACCCGAAGGTTCGATGCCGACACCACAACTTGATCCCTACACACTTCCATCCACCGACCGCCGTCCAGACCCAACTTAGCGAGATTTGCCGTCACGCAATACTCCCACCTCCGCCTCGGCCTGCCCCTTGGACGTTTCCTTGTTGGCACAGAACTTATTAATCTTTCGTTCACTACTGACTTCCGCAATTTTACACGCCCATTTTATTCGTCTCGCTGCTATCTTGTCAATAATATTTATCGGGTAAAGTTCACGCAATTCTGCATTGTGTAGTCGTCTAAATTCTCCAGTTCACTCATTCTTCTTCGGCCCAAATATTCTTCGTAGTACTTTATTTTCAAAGACCTTAAGGTGTTTCTCATCCCTTACTGAATGCGGCCATGTTTCACATCCGTAAAGAACCGTTGGAAGAATAATAGTTTTTTAAATCCTAATTTTTAAGTTTCGGGACAGAAGACGCGAGCTAAGCAATTTTGCGACGGAAAAGTAGCAAGTATTACCGGCTTTAATCTAGCCTTAATTTCCTCATCGATATCGTTTTTTCTAGTTACCATGGCCCTAAATATCTAAATTCCTCTACGGAATACGTACGTATCCCCTTCCCCTTCATGCTCTATGGTTTCCGTGTCCTCACCAAGCAATACCAAATCATTGGCATATCCGAGGACCTGTAAATTGCCTCCAAAATTCAAACCCTTTTCATTACGTATGTTATTTCATTTTGGATCCCTTTTTTGAGAATCGGAATTCTTTCCACTCTTCGGGTATCTTTTGTTGTTCCCAGATCTTTTTAATCAAAAGAAGTATTTTTTAAATCCCAGCTTCCCCGAATGCCTTGATCAGTTCACTAGGAATAATATCTGTTCCCGCTGCTTTATGAGATTTTAATTTTCCAATGGCTATTTCAACTTTCTCTTTATTCAGTTCAACTGTTAACGGTTAAGCACTCTGGTATTCCGGAGAGGAAGATATACTATTATTTTCCGTATTTAAAACGCTATCGAAATAATCCTTGAACCGTCTGAAGATGTCTACCGGATCGGCCAAGATATTATTATTTTGATTCCTAATTCCAGTTTTAATCGGCCCCGACCTTTCACGAATTTTGTTTATGCATTCGTACATGGCTTGAAAGTTATTCTGGATTTTGTTACTTTCAATTGCTACTATTTTATTTTGAGATGCTTTTGCTTTTTAAATTTTAGTAATTTAGTAGTTTATTTTCTTAATGCTCGAAAGTGAGCAAGATTGATTTTGTTAGGATTATTTAACAATTTAGCAGCTTTTCTTTTGTCGCACATGTTAATGTTCTTTTTATTTTCCCTTTTCCCAACAATTTACCGACCTCTTTAATATTATCCCTGATACCTTCCCGTAACTTATCTATGTCTTCGTTATCCTAAACTATAATGCTATGCCTAAACAATAGTTTCCACTCCCTTGTTCCACAAAGTGTACTTCCCTTCCTTTAGCGAGCCCACCCCTAGCCAGCGGACCTCTTGCAGCGCCACGATATCTAAACTATTCCCCATAACCTCATTCACGACCGATTTTAACCCAACCGCTGTATTTAAACTCCTCAAGTTCCACGTCCCTATGCTCTAAACATCGATATTTTTCAACTTGCGACATGAATCCCCTAAGTTAGTCCCCGCCCGGAGCCCGATCGGAGGACTAGATTACCTCCGGATAATCAGCGTTTTACTTTAGGGAGATCCATGACTTTTGTGATGTGTGGTGAACTTACATGTGTTTAGGGGGTTCAAACCTACGTCACACCCTCCAACAAGTTGGGGAACCGCTTTCATTGTTGGTTTATTTATTCACATGAGCGACTTTTTTACTTTCACTCACATTTTTATGAACTAGGTATATATTAGAAGAAGCATTGCAATCGTAAAAAATATCCTGTTCGACTATTCTGAAGAAATACATTTTTCGGTGTCTTTAAATAAACGATAAAGACCGCGCAACGTTTCTGTGTATGAAAACAATACCACTCAGAAATTAGGTATAATTTTATTATAATTGGGGAGGTAAATTTTACACGTTTTGGTAAAACATTATATTATAGCAATTTTTGTCAAAACAAAGTTACCAATTTTGATATAGTTCGTTACATGGATGAAATATTA